>CP092723.1:10181580-10212580 GCA_030273425.1 Microplitis manilae
TGTGGTTCCATTAATTGTTGTGAAATCCATTTTGCCGACTGTTGAAATTTAAAACATTTTCAATGATATCATAATTTAAATTAAAAAAATAAATAGATAATACCTACAAATCAAATTTTTTTCTTCAAACTGCTTTGAACAACACATAAGCACTTTAACACACAAGGTTTGTAATAAGTTTGTTTTTATGCCTAACTTCAGACTACTACTTTGGAGAACACTGGAGAGCTGATGAAGAACTGTAATGATTCAGAGTGAAAAACTCTCTTTATAATACAAATCCCCACTACGATTTTGGTGAAAAATGGGGGAAAACAGATAAATATTAGATAAAAGTGTAAATTTTCAGAAAACAAATGATTCATTTGTTACAAACAAAAAAAAAAGTCAAAGTTTCTAAAAATAAGAGAAGGTAAAGCATACGTTAATAAGTTAAAAAATACGTCATTTGTCAGAAACCCCTCCTCCCATCCTTCTACATATCCTACAGTTTAATCTTAAAAACATTTAAATGATATGATAATAGCATACGTCATTTTTTCCACCTAAATTTTGAAAAATACCTCTTTTCCAACGCCCTCTACATCCTTATTCATGAACCATATCATTCCCCCATTCAATATCCCTACACACTCAAGCAGTGCCCTCCATATCCACAATATCAATCTCATACCCCCACCCCATAGTCCAGGCCTCAAACCTACAGTATCAATCTCATATCCTCTTCTCAACCCCACGACCCCCCAGGCCCACTCCCTGCCAAATAGACTAGAAAATGCTACTAACGCCCTCTCTCGGATAGCGGTATAGAAGATCAACAATAAGCGCTACTAGCGCCCCCTATCTTGACTGTTGGTATGTAAGATTCCCCCGAGCCCCCACTTATTCACGATGGTATTGCAGATCCCTGTTCTGGGAGGGGAACCATCCCTTCTTATCTACTATCGTATTCAAATTTTGAGAATACATAGACAAAGTACTTCTTTACATTTATACTGAGTCTCAAATCTAAAAGTTGGAAAATCCTTTTTTCTGACCTCCGGGCGGAAAGCGTCAATTTTCGTCCCACTATGCAAAACGAAGATGCCGCTTTCCGCCACCGTCAAGGAGAAGAATAGTATACACACCTCGGGAAGTAAATAAGCAAGCCTCAAATCACATGTTTGTTGACCAATTGCATGTGATCTGAGACATTTCTTACTTTACTTCCCTAGATGTGTAATATACTATTACATTAGATTCGGTCGAACCTCCTTAAGCAACAATTTAACAGCGGTCCAATATTACGACATAATTTTAAAGTTCGTGGCGCTTGTTAAAGTAAACGACTATTAAGTTTAACACACAAGTCGATGGGAGGTACAATAAATTCTATAAGTTTTCGTAAAGAAGCGTCCCTAAACTTAGGTAAATATCATAAAATCGTGACTTCCTGAACCGCTTTTTTACGTTTAAGTTGCATATAATTATTTTCTTTTTGTTACAATTGCTCCAAAACTGCCAGAGAAAAAAAAGCTTAAAAAATATTTATTGATTTATTTTTAGAGTTAATATCATATAAAATCTCGAATGATTTAGAGTTTTAACTGAATGAAATGAGAAACATATTTTCAAATAAATAAAGTCATTGAAGCCACTCATAGTAAAGTAGAAAAAAGTATTCGTTTGTTGAAATGTGTTGTGAACTCTTGATCGATAAATCAGAATTGATTGTTTAAAACTTTTTTTTTACATTCATGTTGTTGAATATAAATACTAAAGAGAGAAGAATCCAAAGTAAGCACTTTGCAGCCTAGATCAGTAAAAACAACGGTAAAATAGTTGCTCCACCTAGTTAGGACCCGTCTAGAATTTCTCCCTGATTTGCCTGAAGTACCACAAGGACCTTATCAGGTTAATATAAGGTTTGCCTTATTAGGGCAAACCTGACAAGTTTCTTGTCAGGACCTTATTAGGATATCCTTATTCAAAAAAAAGGTTATTCCATCCTTTCGAGTATTCTATTTACAGGCTCAAAATTAAACAAAGTACAAAAGATTAGTATATAGAAAATCACGTCAATCATTGCAGCACGGATTTTTTACTTCTTTATTAGTTATCCTTTGACATCATCATGAGTATTATATTAACACTAACAAGATCACATTTGTACGTCAACCCAGTGGATAGCGACGAGGCCATTGAATCGGAAGGACGCTGGTTCGAGCCCGGCAGTCATCGGGATTTTTTCATCAATAAAAACCATGTTTACTTCCTATAATTAATGCTCGCAATACAATATATAACATTCTCAATCGAATTAAAAGTCTCGTATTTTTTTTGCAATTTAATATTTTATTAAAAATAATTACTAATTAGGTAATCCTGATAAGGATTTGATGAGGATATACTGATAAGGACCTTATAAGGCAATCCCGATAAGGACCTCATGGATCTTAAGCGTTACATCCATATCAGGATCCACGTCAGAATACCCTGATCGGGATAAGGTTAACCCGATAAGGACCTCGTCAGGTCCTTATAAAAAATTCTAGTCGGGGAAATCTCATAGAATCCAATAAAGTCTTATACACTCCTATAGAGATTTTATAAGAATAAATGAGCTCCATGAGAAGTGTTATATAGTTAGTATGTATAGTATTATATATATAGTTAAGTATAAGGCCTTATAAATACAGCTGTAAGAATTTATCGAATTTTTTTAAATCGGGTATTAATGTACGATTTATGGAACGCCACCCAGCGTTTAAAAACTCATTTTTCGGAGCAAGTGTAACAAAAAAATTTGTTAAATACACACGAAAAGAAAAGAAATTTTGCTGCAACAGGAATACCCTGTGGCTCCGAAAATGGACTGATCTTGTGAATACTACAGAGCTTTACTGTTGCAGCAACAGTTCTTTTTTTTTTTTTTATGTAGAACTCACTTGATTGCCTTTATAAATTTGCATCGTCATAAATTGACGGGTTTTCATGAATTTTGGGGTGCATTTTTTAATCAAAGTTTCAGATATTTAAGGTCGTAGAATATGACCGAAACATCATCACCAGATTTAACTTTTTTTGAACTTAATTCCCCATAGTTATATCTTAATAGATTGCACCACTGATCGTCATTCAGGTAGTCGGCATATTTTTCAATATTACTTGGTAAAGGAGGCACTGTTGTTCGACGAGACCTGTTTATTGTGGATTTTTTATTGTCATAGGAAACAGGTTGTTTTTGGATGCCTATCCAAGAACTATAAAAGGAAAAAGAAAATAACTGTAATAATCACACTGTAAAAAATCACCGGGGTAAGTCCAAGCGGTGTAGGTGTTAAATTCGGCGGTGTTATATTTCAACACCGAAAGCGGTAAAAAAATAACGCCGCCGCTGGAGTAAATATTCTTTACTGATGTGAACATATAGAGAGTAGAGCAATTATGTAAATAAACATAAAAAACTTATCGAACGTATGCGTTTCTCACACGGAAAAAAAATTGTAGTTGTTATAACAGCAGCCTCATATGTACGAGAACTACAATTTTTTCCCGTGTGCACGCAAATATTTAACATAAATAACACATATATGACATCTAGCCGCCTTTTACACATGTATAACATACTTATTTCTCAATGTGGGTAATTGGAACAATTGGATTCTTACCGTATTTTATCAGAGCTTTTAATGGAAAAAAAATAATCAATTAACGATTTAGAAAAAAAAAATTTTCTAAATGAACAAAAATATAGAGAACTCCGAAAAATACGAAAGCAATACTTTCTTTGTGTGTATATTCAACCATATCTAAACATAAGTTCGTAATCTATGCACACATCCAAAAAAAATAAAAATTGCGGAAAAAATCTTGATTTATTTCGGCGATTTTCAAAAGGTTATAATAAGGATTGCAAAAATAATTTTTTAAAAGCACTTATTATGAATTACTTTTTTAAAAGTAATTCAAATGAATAGCAGTGATGAATTTGAAAAATTATACGTCATTTTATCATTTTAACAATTTATTTGAGCCAAATAAGATTTGTTTCAGCCAAATAAATCCCACATTTGAATGGATCCAATTAGAGTTTATTCGAGATAATGATATGGCTTATTTGAAGGAAACAATGATTTGTTTATAGTTAACAAATCTTTATTTTGACTTTTTTTTCAAACCAAGAGTTTTTAACTATAAACAAATATATATTTCAATGAAATGAATGATATCGTTCAGTCAAATGAATTTATTTATTTGGCTCAAATAAATTGTTATTTCAGTGTGGTTACTTATATGAGAAAATAATTCGTAATAAAATTATTGAAATAATTGAAAAAAAAACCATAATTTAACTATTAAGATGATTCATTCACTGTAAAAAGATCGGTGTTAAGAATGGGCTCAGTTTAACACCGCCATTATGCTAAAAAACCGGCGAAAAATCGGGGTGAAATAAAAATTCCACCGATAGAAATGAGAAAAAAAAATTTATTATACATTAAAAATATAAAAATTAAATAAATATTATCCGGAGAAAATTTTCATTTTGTTATTAACACATTTGAATAATTATTTATGTTATACGTTATTTTTTTAAAATTACACAATTATACGCTCACCATTTCAACCACCAATAATTAAATTAATTAATAAAAATACATTCAGCTGTAGTGATCGAGTAAGTAAAAATATCTGTTAAGTAAAATATTTTTAACACCAGAAAATTTTTTGAACACCGGTAAAGAATATTAACACCGGCAAAGGTGCTATTTCAACGTTGCTGTCAGTGTTGAAATTTTACACCAAAAATTTTAACGCATACACGAAAAAAAAATAGTAGTGGCTATTCTCTAGGATAGTACTGAGTACTTTTTGTTAAAAAAAAAAATCTCAGACAGTACTGTATGCTACCTAGACTATATCCACTACTCTCCGAGATAATACTATCCAGAGAATAGTAGATATAGTCTAGATAGCATACAGTACTGTCTTATGTTACATTCTGGCTTATTTATTATTCAGACAGAATATTTTTTAATTGACCAGGTTGACGTCATTAGGGTGTCAATAGACCCTAGGTGCGTCAGCTCTTGACCTTCTTTTATTTTATGCGAAAATGTTTTAATGACTTACCATGGTGACGATTGTCCCCATTATTCGGCCCAAATAACCTCTTGATGCCTTCTCTGAATGCGAACAGGACGAGCCTTGAAGGCCTGGTTCCTCCGTAAGGGAAAGCGATTCCAATTGGCCGATCAAACAACCAGAGCTCGAAGGCTCAATAACACAAGAGCTCGACGGCTCAACACCACACGAGCTCGAAAACTCAACAAGAACTTTCTCAGACTTAATTCTCGGACGACCTTTGGCGAGGTCCGCGATGACACCTCGAATCCCGCGACCAAACTGTACTGCGCATCCTGACCTGCTTCATCGGCCTCGAAGCATGAATTATGGATTCGAAAAGGAAGCGCTTAGGCTGCCGGTAGCAGCGCCCAATACGAGGTATGTGATTTTTGGACTGCCGGTAGCGGCGCCCAAAGTTAAATAAGGAGTACGTATTTTAATAAAATACGGATATATATTCTGCCTCAAAGTCCGAGTGACAGGATCAAGACAACAGGTTTGTGTAGAGTTCTTGGCTCTAGTAGATCTTGTGATCGACTGCCTTGATTCTGTCACTCCTTGGTATTATACATTATCAAAAGTGTTAACGTTGCATCTCAAGTTTCCTATGAGAGAATCGTCGTGGCCCGGGTCTCATGCATCGTCATCTGTATAGACTATCCGCGAGCCACGGCGACTCTCTTATCGCAAGAGATTTCCGTTACATTGTTGGCGATGAATAAAATAATATCGCCAACAAAGTAACGATTTATTAATTTATTATTTACTTATGATTCTAAGAAGTGTCGAGCCGTTTATTCGCCCACCGTGGCGAATAAACAATTCGAGACTTCAAAAAAAAGATTTTTTCCAAAATTTTTATTTAAATTTAATTAGAGCCAGAACGTAACACTTAAATTTTTTTTTTTTCTCACAGAAATTACTCGGTACTATCCCAGAAAGTAGCTACTACTATTTCATTTTTTTGGTACATCACCTGGACTTACTTGTTATTTTTTTTTACAGTTGAAAAAAATGGCTCCAAATTTTGATTTGGTAAACCAAGTTTAAATCAAATTTAATTTTCGACCCGGATAATTTGAAAATGTCATAACTTTACGCCCACCATTTTAATTACCAATTTCAATTACACTTGAGTTTTACGAAAAAAAAAAATAATAACAATAATCCTACTAGTTAGAGAATAAAAAACAAAAAAAAAATTTTTAATCCTAGAAATTCAAAAAGTTTATTTTTGACAATCTAATATAGGGGAGGAATGGGCAAAAGGGGATACTTAAGGAAATAGTAAGTTTTTTAGGACTAAAATACGTTAAATATTTTTATTTGTAATGATATTTAGGGTAAATTGATAAAATTTTTAGCTGCCGTTAAAAAATAAAATTTTTTATTTTGGCTGGCAAATGGGGTATCCTTTAAAAAAGTTAAAAAAACAAAATTTCTGAAAGTTGATCAAATTTCATTGAAATAAATTTATTATGTGTAATATACGTGAAGAAAAATTACTTTTCACATCATTGGTGGATACAAAGGCAGAAAAAATTTTTTTTTTTTGTGAGGCAGAGAGGCCCCTCTCCAAAAAGTCATAATTTTTTTTTTTTTAACATTGTTTTCATTATTAGGAACATATTTTTTTTTCTTGACAACTATTTTTGGTTTTATAATACTCAAAAAAATTTTTTTAGGTGTAATAAATCATTTCCCCTTGATTAGCTTAATTCTATATTTTTTATATGTCACGATTATGAACTCAAAAAACGTGTTTTTTGAATTTTCTGATCATAGATTATTTTGCATTATTCAAAAAATTTCATAAATTAAAAAAGAAAGAAGAAAATATTGTTTTTGAATATTTTTAGTGGCCAAATTTGTCTCAACTATAAAAATTATGCTGAAAAATAGATAAATATATTAAATTTTTTTTTATTTGACAATACAAATATGAAAGAATCATTTCTTCAGAATTTGCGGCTGGTCCATTTTGCCCCAGGTGTCATGCGTAGGGCTACAAATGTGCAAATATATCAAATTTATAATAATTAGACGAAAAAAAAGAATATTTTTTTTTTTTTTTATAGAGTTTTGAGAATACTCCGTTTTGCCTACCCTACCTCCTCTAATCACATAAATTTATACACGGTAAAAAATATTATGCATCTGTATTATAAACGGCTTGTGTTGAATTTTCTGTGTTAAATCAACACATTTTAAGGGGTAATTCAGCTATTGAAATTATTAAGAGGAAAAATAATTCTTAGTGGAAATTCGAAGCCCTTCTTTTTTTTTTTAATTTTATTTTTATAAGAATGAATTCCGAAATGCACTGCGAGCAACTGTAGTGTCGCGCAGTGCTACATCTCAGTAGCAGACCTTCCAAGTACAGCGTAGTAGCAGCACGATTTTAGCGCAAAATTTGAGAATTTCGACGTCATTTTTGGTAAAATACATGCTATTTTCATTTTTATTTCGTAAATTAAAAAATTAATTTAATTATCACTCATAACTTATATAATAAAAATAGAAAAACAATACGTTAAACTTTAACATTTCAAATTTCTCGAAAAAATCATGCTGCTGCTACGCTGCACTTAGAAGGTCTACTGCTGAGCTGCAGCAATGCAATATGCTACAGCTGCTCGCAGCGTATTTCGGAATTCACCTCAAAGCTATTAAAAAAAAGTTAAAAAATTTTGTAAATTTTAATATTAAAAAGCTACAAACTTATTTAAGGTATCGTCGAATATTTTTTTTAAATCGTCACCGGTATTCGATGATGATTTTTTCAAGTCAGCATGAAAAGACCTGTCTTCAACCAGGGTCTCAATTTTCGAGTGATTATGGAATGTTTCATTTCGCCAAAATTACCGTCTAAATCCAACGTGGTGGTAGCCTTACATGAACAGAATGCAGGAGTAGAAGCGAATCTTCGACGGTTTAAACATTCCACGATTCTATCAAAATTTATAATATTTACAAAATTGAAATTTTTATCGTAATATTGTCGGAAAGCAAAAAAATAAAAAAAAGCAAAGTTCCGACTCTGTTATTCCGACTTAATATAGCGCTGAAGTTTTAGGAGGGTTTTTAACTTTATGCGTTGAAAATTGCAAATTCAAAATGAAAAGGAAGCTATTGGTTTCGGCCCGATTTTCGAATATCGAGTTTTCATCAGATGTCGACGTTTTGAGGTCCTAGGAAGCTATTCTAACTATTTCTGGATGAACGGCCATGTGCATATGTGTGTGTGAGCTCGTGTATGTGTGCGGATATGTGTGTGTGAATTCCTTTCTCCAACGATATCTTTGGAATAAATCAACCGATGGGAGAGCTTAAAAATTTACCAATAACAATATTTGCGAAATCAAGTTGTCAGATTTTTTTTTAAGTAATTTTTTAAATTTATATATAGATTGCTATATAAATATAAATTTATATAAATATAAATTTTCTATATAAATATATGCTGAGAGCAACTACCAAGGATATCCATACTCAAAATCAGGTTTAGAGAATATGTTTGGTGAGGTATAGCCTCCAGTTACCGACATAGTAGAGTTTAAAATTGATTTATGGTTTTGGAATATAGAGGTCAGTTATTGATAATGATAAGATTTAGTTTGAGGTTTTGGATTTGATGATTGAGAATTGGGAAGTCGAAGGGAGACCTTCGAAGAGAACGGACGTGAGCATTGAGCTCTGGTCGCTTGAGGCGAGCAGACGTGTCCAGTAATAGCTACAGTATCACGGCGTTGCGGTAAGCTACAGATTAAGAGTATTGCTACAGAAGTATTATTTTAAAACAGTGTAAGACGTTACTTGATATTTTATCCATCAGTAATCAGGTATGAAATAATTATTGTAATTATTAATAATTAATAGAGTTCGAGTCAAAATCTTGAGATATCATACTACTGTTTTAAATAAAGAAAATATGTAAGATCTGAGAGAATTATGAGAATATTTTTACAGTTAGAGTCATGTTCACGATTTATTGTTAATATTATTTTGTAAAATAATTATAAGAGATATGTTTGATTATTAAACCAATTGTCGTCTAATTAACGTCAATATTAGACCCATGTACGTTAGTTTTACTAGTTTTGTTAAAGAAGATGTTCTAGAGTATCAGTTTTATAATTTATTGTTCTAGTTTACTGAAAATTAGTTGATCGTTATTTAGCTCTAGTAATTAATTAGTTTATTTAGAATGTATTGCTGCGCATCATTTGGATGTCAATTCACCTTTTTGTTAAGATTAAAATCTTATTATCAGTAACTTCAGTATTTTGTTATAAAGGAGGATTATTTGTACGATGCTACAGTATTTTGTTTATTGTTAAATAGAGATTTGAGTTTATTGTTGTTTAATAAAAATTGCAAATTCGCTAATAATCTACATGAATTTGGAATGATGTAACCCGGACCACTCCCTCTCTCCATAAACCTACACACTGAGCGACACCATGGCGTACCGTAACTCTGTTTTTAGTTCTCTAGTCTCTGTTGTTAGTTTTGCTTATAAGTTCTGAGCATTTTGTTAAGTTTTAGTTATAGTAGTTTTTTTATTTAGTTTGCGTGGTTTTGAGATAGTTCCACAGATCAAAAATTTATCTAATTATTAAGATTTACTGGTTTGGTGATTCCAGTGATAAAAATTACCTGGCGCCCGTATTCGTATTGAGACTGGAAACTAAAGGCAGAGACCGAAGTTGTAGCGCAGAATTTAGCATATTAACGTATATAAATATGTCTAGATTTTGTGTTGTAATATATATATATTAGGGTGGCGCAAAAAAACCGACTATTTGATTTTTTTCGATCTTGCATGAAAATTTGTTGGTTTACGAAATTTTAAGAAGCCTCTCCATAAATTAGCTCGATAAAGAATTTTCAGGAGGTCGATCACGAATTTTGAAATTATCAAAAAATGATTAAAATTCGAATTTTTAATTTCTGAATTTTTTCTTTCTCGTTGCAGCAAAAGTTGATACTTGTAAATCGATGACTATGCTGAAAATTTCAGCCCAAAATTAAAATATTTAATCGGCGCTCCAGAATTTTGAATATTAACTGATAATTCGTAACTAATAGTTTGAATTAGTTGTTGTATTTTTTTATGACTCAATTATTGTCATATCAGTAAAATATAACTTTTGCATAACCAGAAATATACAGGACAGTCTTAAACAATAAAATTTGGTAAGTTTTGTACGAGCGAAAAAACCTACAACTTGAATTAAAAAATAAAAAAGTATGTAGATAACTTATTATTTCGATTTCTCGGGTTATATTTCCATTCATTGTGAAGTTAATGGTGAAAAAATCGAGAAGCTTTTAATATTTAAGGGTCGCTCGAAAACGTTCAAAAGACAGCACTCGAAGACATTCAAAATTCTTGAGTGAGGTATAAAAATTTCAATTTTGGACTTGAATTTTCAACGTAGTCATGATTTCACAAATATAAACTATCGCTGCCATGAGAAAGAAAAAAATTTGAAACATAAAAGTCGAATTGCGATCATTTTTGATATTTTCAAAATTTGTGAGCGACCTCTTGAAAATTTTTTATCAAGCTGATTTTTGAAAAATCTTCTTAAAACATCGTAAACCAACAAATTTTCATGCGAGATCGAAAGAAAACTAATAGTCTGTTTTTTGCGCCACCCTAATATATATATTTAGGTGTTTCAAAAAAACCAACATTTTTTTTTTTTTTTATAGTGTACAAAAATTGAAAGTATAACTAAAAATAAAAATTTTGGCAACGATCCGGGCTTTTAATAATGATATTAAGGTTTACCTCAATCCATTTTCCTATTTCCCATTTAAATAACACGGGAAAAAAAATATTTTTTTTTTAGAATTTTTTGGCTCCCAAACTAATGAACGGATTATTAAAAAAAAGTTATTTAAGCCTAATGTCAAATTTATAGTCAATTTCGAGATTTTTTTGATTTTCTGGTGAAACTATCAGTCTTATCAAAAAATGTCATGACAACTTTTTGTAGAAAATTTTTTTTCGTACAAATTAATATGAATAAAGTTTTTCAAAATTCCGTATTGTTCGCCAGTTATTCTCATTCCAATGTTAAGCTCTTAAAAAAATAGATTTCTGATTGATTTCAAAAGCTTGACATTAAAATAAACCTAACTTGTCAACAATGCGGAATTTCGAAAAACTTCATTTATAATAGATAGATAGATGGATCAATCATTTTTATTTGATCCTAGAGCCGTAGCTCCCTAAGGACCATCAAATTATAAGTTACATTATTTATACATATACGCATTAGGGTGCTCCAAAAAAAAATCGATATTTTTTTTTTCTTTCGGCTGTTGTGAAAAAAGTTTTTATACATCGAAAAAAAAATCCTGTCGAAAGGATGGTTTTTTATTTCTATTTTTAAAGGTGACGCTTACTCTTCAAATTTTCCCATGCTAATAGCATGGGAATTTTATTTTTTTTATAAAAAATCCTATAACTTTATTTTACGTTGAGGAAAAAATTTGCGTCATATATATTTCTACAGAGAATTTTATCGGCAATTTTATGCTTTACAAAATTGTTCATGAACTCATAAACTCTAAAACGTACGGTTCGAAAGTTACAGATATTTAAAGCAATGACTTTTTAGGAATCCCCGTTAAAGTGGTATTTACACCAAAATTGCTACTCTCATGGAAAGTATCAAAGAAAGGCTTTGTAACGAATTTCATTTGTTGCAGAATGGCTTGAAAAACAACAATATAAATTTTGTACTTAATGATTGATTAATATGCTTAATGAATATTTTTTCATGGAAATTATAACTTTCTGCTTGTGTGACTTAAAGGTAATAAAAATTTTTACTCAATTTACCTTAAATAAAACTCAGCTACTATAAAAATCATTATTTTAACATATTCATTATACTTTTATCATATTTGTCACTTATTCTAAAATCAATTTATGTAAAGATTGTGTTAAAAACATGATCACAACCATACAATTGATTTTTAAAAAATTATCAACTTCAAATACCTGTAACTTTTAAACCGTATGATTTAGAGCTTACGAGCTCATAAACAATTTTGTAGAGCATAAAATTCTCTATAGAAATATATATGACGCAAATATTTTTCTCAACGTAAAATAAGGTTATAAGATATTTTATAAAAAAAGTGAAATTCCCATGCTATTAGCATAGGCAAATCCGGAGAGCGAGCGTCACCTTTTGAAATTGAAATAAAAAATCGTTGTTTTGTCAAGATTTTTTTTCGATATATAGAAACTTTTTTTAAAACATTAGAAAGAAAAAAAAATATCGATTTTTTTTGGAGCGCCCTAATATATGTATATAAGACGGCCAAAAAAATCGACTTTTTTTTTTTCTTCCGATACTATAATAATATTATTCCTGATGACCAGGGCCTGGAAGTTGGGGCGAACAATTAGCTTAAAAAAAAAAGTGAAAAAAAAAACAAGTTCTAAAGCAATAATAGAAAAAAAATTAACGATCGCATGCAAGTTCAGGTGAATGAATGCGTGCTATAGCCTCTAACTCAAATGTCAAAAATAAAAAAAGTTGATAGTAAAACACGTGGAATTCAAGTAACTTATCGCGAATTCGAACAAACCAAATTATTCAATGAGATCTTAATATACTTGTCGCTATGAAAAGTTTGCGGAGTTAACGTGAAATAAATCCTCTTCGGAGCGAAATTTACTCTGAAAGTGAGTTTATTTCAATACTAAAACTTCGAATCCGAGAAAATTTTGATTTGAATAAAATCCACTCCACAATCAGTCCACAGAAAATACAAACTTCCTATTCAAACCGTACGCAGAGGGATTTTTTTTTAAACTCCGAGCTCCAAGAGACAAAATTAATAGGAATTTAAATAAAATCCGTAATTACTTTTAATTCATTCCCGACTTTTAACAGTGTGACATTCTAATTAAATCGTGAATGAATAAAATGCTACAATGTTTTTATGATCTTTCAGATACTTTTTGTGTAACACAGTAATCTTCCTGATGGTCCCGCTTGTCGTCTAGCTGACCATCTTGCTCATCATCTTGCAATCGATCAGCAAGATCACCAGCAAGATGTCGATCATGATCGTCGGCACGACGATTAGCACGATGTCAAGCAAGATCGCCAGCAAGAATTTGATCATGATCACTAGCAAGATGATGAGCAAAATCGTTAGCACGACGATGAGCAAGATCGTCAGCAAGATGTCAAGCAAGATTGCCAGCAAGATCACCAGCAAGATGATGAGCAAGATGGTCAGCTGAACGACAAGCGGGACTATCAGGAAGATTACTGTGCTACACAAAAAGTATCTGAAAGTTCATAGAAACATTGTAGCCTTTTATTTATTTACGTTTTAATTACGATTTTACTCTGTTAAAAATCGGGAATTAATTAGAAGTGATTACGGATTTTATTTAAATTCGTATTCACTTCGTCTCGTGGGGCTCAGAGTTTAAAAGAAAATCCCTCTGCGTACGGTTTGAATAGGAAGTTTATATTTTCTGTGGACTGATTGTGGAGTGGATTTTATTCAAATTAAAATTTTCTCGGATTCGAAGTTTTAGTATTGAAATAAACTCACTTTCAGAGTAAATTTCACTCCGAAGAGGATTTATTTCACGTTAACTCCGCAAACTTTTCATATTGACGAGTGTATTAAAATTTCATTGAGTAATTCAGTTTGTTCGAATTCGCGATAGGTTACTTGAATTCCACGTGTTTTACTGTCAACTTTTTTTTTTTTTGACATTTGAGTTAGAGGCTATAGCACGCATTCATTCCCCTGAACTTGCATGCGTTCGTTAATTTTTTTTCTATTATTGCTTTAGAACTTGTTTATTTTTTCACTTTTTTTCTAAGCTTAATTGTTGGCCCCAACTTCCAGGTTCTGATGACCAAAAAAAATTATTGTGCAGGTTTAAGCCCCTAATATTGATATTAAGAGGTGTATCGTGAAGAATTTTCGTTTTTTGACAGAAATTTCATATTGCATCCAAAAACTCGTAAATGATCTATATGAACAATTTGAGCAATGCATATTCATAAAGGAAATCGGATTCCTTACATAAAATCTCTCTTAATAAACTGATGTAAAACGAACCGTTCCCTTATAACCGTGCCTTAAATATTGATTTGTTTTTTAATTCTTTGTTTCGATTTTGGATTTTGGTAACTTCTACAAATACGGAAATTTTTTCTAGTCAAGAAACATATGTGTAACGAAAATTTAATGCTCTACAAAAAAGGTCTCTTAACATTTTTTGCTAAATTCACTCCTTCAAAAGTTATTTTGGTCATTTAAGTCGGTTTGACTCAACTTTAACTTTGAATAACTTTTGAAGGAGTGAATTTAGCAAAAAATGTTAAGAGACCTTTTTTGTAGAGCATTAAAGTTCCTTGACAAATATTTATCTTGACTGGGAAAAATTTTAATATTTCTAGTATCTACAAAAATCAAAAATAGAAACAAAGAATTTAAAAAACAAATCAATATTTAAGGCATGGTTACAAGGAAACGGCTCGTTTTACGTCAACTTACTAAGAGAGCTTTTTTGTAGGAGATTCCATTTCCTTCAAGAATACACATTGCTAAAATTTTTTCTGATAGATGATATATGAGTTTTGGGTAACAAATGAAATTTCTTTCAAAAAAAAAATAGTCGTAACGATACACCTCTTAATAGCAAGAGTGAAGCTCAAACTTAGACAATAATTTTTTTTGGTCATCAAGAATAATATTTTTACAGTATCGAAAGAAAAAAAAAATAGTCGATTTTTTTGGCCCAGTTCAATATATATATATATATATATATATATATATATATATATATATATATGTAGCGACCACGTCACTACTTATATTATTTAATATTCATAATTTCGGATAAGTCCGTCAATCATCGATCGTCATCGATCGCCGAATATTTTCCCCCACGCGGATACGATATTCGGTAGCAACAGTTCACACGAGCACACAGTACAGTACACGCGTACAATTAGAGAGATACACAGCGACTAGCTAACACATTTCTATAGTGCAACTAGCATTATCTTGTATTATATCATTTAAATAAAACTCATTATTTATTATTTTATTAATACTAAAATTGGAGTCAGATAATTTATTTATCGTAGTGATTAAGTTCCAAGAACCACATCCCAGTCACTACATATATATATATATATATATATATATATATATATATATATATATATATGGGGTATTCCACGCCAAATCGACCACTTTTGACCCCGCCCCCTTTCGATTTGGCTGAAAATTTTTTTTCCCTTTCTACCCCATTAAAATCATTCTTCCGGAAATTTTCAAATTTTTTTACCCAACCAAAAAAAAAGTTATGGGTTTATCAAAAATAAGGCTTTTATTTATTTAAATAACTATAACTTCTTCCAAAATTGACTAATGGGGACGTTTTTTTTTTCAAAATTTTTATTTTTGAATGTACTTTTCAGAAAACAATACAAAAAAATTCGAAGATAATTAACTCTATGAAATTTTCGGCTTTTTTGAGAAAAACCGCAATGTTGTAGAAGTTCGTCATTTTTTATTTTTTTTTTTTTACTTTTTCAAAAAAAAACTTCAATTAATTCTACAATGTTTCCCGCCAATCCGAGAGTGGGCTGACTTTTCCTTCTATTTTTATTTGTCAATTGAAAAAAAAATTTTTGCTCAGTTAGGCTCATTTTACAAAACATCACTCTGGAAATTTATGAGAGTTTATCAACTACTCCAGAGTTCGAAAAATTGAGACGAAAAAATTAATTGAAACTAATAATCCTCGAGAGAATTTGGATTTTTTTAAAAAAAGTAAGAAAAAAAAAAAAGAAGATACCTATCAATAATTGTATTGTAATTTTTCTTTTGAAAACTACACCTGAAAATAAAGCAAATGAAAAAAAAAAATTGCCCTCTAGTTTATTTTTGATCAAGTCACAGGCTTTTAAAATAACAATGTGCGTTAGAGTTAATTTTCAAAATCCGTGACTTAGTCAAAAATACAGTAGAGGGCAATTCGTTTTTTTCATTTTCTTTATTTTCAGGTGTAGTTTTCTAAAAGAAATTACAATACAATTATTTATAGGTATCTTCTATTTTTTTCTCACTTTTTTAAAAAAATCCAAATTCTCTCAAAGATTACCAGTTTCAATTAATTATTTTCGTCTTCATTTTTCAAACTCTGAAGCCGTTGATTAGCTCTCAAAAATTACCAGAGTGATATTTTGTAAAATAAGCCCAACTGAGCGAAAATGTTTTTTTCAATTGATTAATAAAAATAGAAGGAAAAGGCAGCGCGCTCTTGGATCGGCGGGAAAAATCGTATAATTAATTGGAGTTTTTTTTTGAAAAATTAAAAAAAAAAAATAAAAAATGGCGGACTTTAACAAAATGGCGGTTTTTCTCAAAAAAGCCGAAAATTTCATAGAGTTTATTACCTTAAAATTTTCATGTATTCTTTTCTGCAAAGTACATTCAAAAACAAAAATTTTGAGAAAAAAAACGTCCTTATTAGTCCATTTTGGAAGAAGTTATAGCTATTTAAAAAAATAAAAGCCTTATTTTTGAAAAACTCATAATTTTTTTTGGTTAGGTAAAAAAATTTGAAAATTCCCTGAAAAATGATTTTATTCGGGTAGAAAGGGAAAAAAAATTTTCAACTAAATCGAAAGGGGTCGGGGTCAAAAGTGGTCGATTTGGCGTTGAATACCCCATATATGTTAGAGTGCTTCATTTCGGAGCAATATTTTTTTTTCAAGTGCATGAGGAAAAAATCATAGTTCAACACAAAAAAATAATTTTTCGCGTAAGAGAAAAAATTCTATGTCGATTACAGACCTAGCTCATTGAAAAATTCGATTTTTCCATTTAAATAACTCGGGAAAAAACGTTCTTTTAGCTTTAAGTATTGTTAACTCTTCAACAAATCAAAAGAGCGAATAGACTTATACATATTTCTGTAGAAAATTGAACGCTTTACAAAAAAGGTCTCTTACTATTTTTCGATAAATCCACTTGTTTAAAAGTTATTACAACTCAAAGTAATGATGGAGATCTTTTTACTTTTACGGTGAAACTATTGTTAGATATGAGTCAACGCTGTTGCTATGCACTACTCGATTCATGAACAAAATATATTTACATTCCTAAATATTACCATCATCAATAATCCTACTTATTTGTATCTCCAGTTTTAAGTTTAGTTTGAATAAATACGTTGAAGTGTTCATACAATAAGTCACTTGTTCTTCTTACACGCGTATTGATATCCATCCTTTATATTAACATTGGTCATGGGTCCAGGTGGATGTTGAGGATATAGCTGTGATAAGAAGCCGTCAGAGTAAAAGAGTTTTTTTTTGTTTTGTTTTTGAGTGAAGTTTAAAAAAGTTTTTTTTTCGTTTAAACATGGCAGAGAGTCTCTCCACTGCCAAATTAAACCACGATAATTATAGTATGTGGAAATTCAAAATCCACATGCTATCGATGAAGGATGATCTATGGACTGTTATCGAAGATAATGCACCCGCATCCACAGATAGAACAAATCACACGCTGTAATCGGTTTGGCAGTGGACGATAGCCAAGGGAATTTAATTAAGAACGCGACAAGTGCAAAGCAAGCATGGACAGCATTGAAAGAGTATCATGAAAGAGCCACACTGACAACCGAAGTAATGATTCTGAAACAATTATGCCAATTAAAGTACGCAGAAGACAAAAATATGGAACATCATCTTAACGAAATGGACAATTTAATTGAACGCCTAACCAGCTTAGGCCAAACCGTGCCGGATAGAATGAAGTTCACACTGATGCTGTGCAGTTTACCGGACTCGTATAACCCTCTAATAACAGCCTTAGAAGTTCGTTCAATAGAGGATTTACCATATTCCATAGTAAAAAACGCAATTATAGGGGAATATAAAAGATGCGAATCCCAGCTGAAATCCAAAGAAAATGGTGAAGTTGCGTTCAAGGTCAATAAAGGCAATAACGGAGAAATTGTTTGTTACTTTTGCCACAGGATTGGACATATTAAGCCCAATTGTCTCAGGTATCAAAAGTTGAAAAGTAAGGTCAACAATATGAGAGCTAATGCAGTCCAGGCATTAACCGATGAGTCAGACTGCAGTGAGTCAGAATCTTGGCGAGATTTTGCTTTTCCCACACATAAACAAACGAGGCAAAATACCTGGTATTTCGACTCTAGGGCAAGCAAACACATGACAAACGATTTAAGCTTCTATTCAGAAATAGATAGTAATTATAGATCATCCGTAAGTGTAGCAAATAAACAAACTAGCAAAGTTCTAGGTGTTGGCTGTGGAAAAATAAAATGTGTAAGTAGTCAAGGACATGAAAAAGATCTAAATCTTAATAATGTATTATTTGTGCCCGATTTCGATAGTTCTTTAATATCAATCAGTATGCTCGACAAATGTGGTTTCAAGGTTTCCGTCAACAGCGGGAAGGTGAAGATTTTTAGAGATAGCTCTGAAGTAGCCATCGGTGACGCGCGAGAAGGCATGTATAAGCTGAGACCAATTCAAAATGCCATGGCAGTTGAAAACCTTCACAAAGAAAACTGCTTCCATCAATGACATAAGCGCCTCGCACATCGAAACCCAGATGCTATCAGACTTCTAAAAAAGCATAACTTAGCCACTGGCATTAAAATAAACGTCTGCCCGGTAAAATCGCACTGCGAAAGCTGTATACAAGGGAAAATGTCCCGACAATCATTTCCAAAGCAAACGAACTATAAAACCACAAGCCCACGTCAACTAGTCCATACAGACATCTGTGGCCCAATGCCTGTTAAAACACCAGGAGGGCGGCGTTACGCCATAACTTTTGTCGACGATTTCAGTAGGCATTGTCAACTCTTTCTGATATCCAAGAAATCTGAGGCAAGTACCATGATTCAAAAATACGTTAATAATTGTAAAACCCAATTCGGGCAAGTCCCAAAGGTGTACAGATCCGACCGTGGTGGAGAGTACTCGTCAAATAAACTCAAATAATATTTCGAAGCAGAAGGCATCCTGCACCAAACAACTACTCCATACACTCCACAGCAAAACGACGTCGCAGAACGGAAAAATCGTTACCTCGTCGAAGTTATGCGAACTATGCTAATAGAAGCTGATTTGCCAAAAACATATTGGGGAGAGACAATAGTTACGGCATGTTATTTACAAAACCGATTACCAACGAAAGATGAAGGTAAGACCCCATTCGAATTATGGTATGGACTCAAACCTAACTTGTCACACATCAAGGTTTTCGGATGCGAAGTCTTCACACACGTGCCAAAGGAAAGACATAAACTAGACAAAAAAGCTCAAGTATACACTCTCGTTGGGTACTCACAAGAGTCAAAAGGATACAGATTGTTGGACAAAAAGTCTGGAAAAGTAATTATCAGCCGACATGTACGTTTTCTTGAAGATGAACAGGATACCTACCAAAACGAAATTTCAATCAACGACGAAGAAAAAGAAGAAGAAATCACGGTCATCGAAAAATCATCACCAGACAAGATCAAGCCAGAACGTGAACCTAAAACACATACAACACTCAATGATTCTTTCTTGAACACCAGTAAAGAATCAAGCGGAAGATTTTTTAATACTCCAAATGTTTCAGTCGACGACATTCCTCTTGGCCTCAGGCTGGAAAAGTTATTGGAAGTAGAAGACCCGATAGATATTTCGTTCCTCGACGCACGCGAATCTCACAAAGCCAAAGAAAACACGCAAGATGAACCGAAATACATCCGAGACGCTATAAATAGCCCAAATTGTAAACAATGGCAACAAGCCATGAATGAAGAAATTCAATATCTACTGGACAACGGCACATGGACTTTGGTACCTCTCCCAAACGGAAAGACGCCGATCGGTTGTAAATGGGTCTTCAATGTCAAAACAAGTTCTCACAATGATCAGGCTCGATTCAAAACTAGATTAGTCGCTTAAGGTTTCAGCCAGATATACGGACAAGACTATGACCAGGTCTTTGCACCAGTCGCTAGACTCACATCTCTAAGAATTTTCCTAGCGATCACTGGCCATCATAATTAGCTAGTCCACCATTATGATGTTAAAACCGCTTTCCTTAACGGCCGATTGAAAAAAGTCATTTACATGAAGCAGCCGTCAATGTTCCAAGCAAAAAATAAAGAAGGCTATGTATGTAAGCTATCACGCAGTCTCTATGGTCTTAAGCAATCAGCTACAGTATAGTACGAGACGCTGACAAAATTACTCAGACAACTCGGTTTCGAACCTTGTTCAGTTGACCCTTGTTTGTTTAAGAAGAATGAATCTGATGATTCTTATACTTTCTTACTCGTGCACGTTGACGGCGTTTTAGGAGCAAGCAAGAAGAAGCATACTCTTGACAAACTGTTCGAAACTCTAAACAAGCATTTCTCGATGACAGATCTGAAAGAATTCAAATGCTATCTGGGTATTAATGTGCGACGCAACCAGGCAGGTAAATACCTGATAAACCAATCGCATTACATTGAAAATATCCTTAAAGGAGCAAGACTGCTGGAAGCGAAGGGTTCAAACATTCCCATGGACCCTGGATATTTTAAAGTCAGGAACTCGACTCCACTGATGCCGACTACAATTTATCAGAAACTCATAGGATCACTTCTATACTTAAGTGTAAACACTAGACCAGATATTTCAGCGCCGGTCGTCATCTTGTGTCAACATACAGAAGATACTAGAAAACAAGATTGGAACGAGCTCCAAAGAGTTTTTCGTTACCTGAAAAGCACCCAAAATTATGAACTGCAGACGCAAATTGGGCTGAGTCGAGAAGGTATAGAAAATCTAATAGCGGCTACATTTTTATGTTCCTCGGGGAAACAATCAGTTGGAGCTGCAAGGAACGGCAGTGTGTTTCAGTTTCTTCTACCGAGGCTGAAATTGTAGCTCTAGCAGAAGCAGCAAGAGAAGCCGTCTAAACCAGGAAAGCCTTGGAATTCATGAAAGAAACGCAATCTGCACCGACGATTATCAACGAAGATAACCAAAGCTGTATTAACAGCCATCGATCATCAGGGATTAGTCAAAGGACGAAAGATATTGACACCCGCTACTACTTCGCTAGAGATTTAGAAGACCAAAACATCATCAAACTTCAGTACTGCCCGACTGAATTCAACCTTGCAGATATTCTCACAAAACCGGTCCGAGCAAATCGACTGAAAACAATAGTCAGCAGACTCGGTCTGAAAAATCGAGGATCAGAAGAATAGCACCAACGTTGAGGGGAAGTGTTATATATGAGTCAACGCCGTTGCTACGCACTACTCGATGCATAAACAAAATATATATACATTCCTAAATATTACCATCATCGATAATCCTACTTATTTGTATCTCTAGTTTTAAGTTTAGTTTAAATAAATACGTTGAAGTGTTCATACAATAAGTCAATCGTTCTTCTTACATGCGTATCAATATCCATCCTTTATATCAACAACTATCAGGCTTATCACAAAATGTTATGGAATCTTTTTTGTTGACAATTTTATTCTCTACAAATTATTACTCATGAAGTTTCTTCGAATTCCGCATTGTTTTCTAGTTATTACCATTTTAATGTCGAGCTCTTGAAATCGATCAAAACCACTTTTTCAGGAGCTTGCAATTAAAATGGTAATAACTAGAAAACAATGCGGAATTCGAAAATACTTTATGGATAATAATTTGTAGAGAATAAAATTGTCAACAAAAAAGATTTTAGAATATTTTGTGATAAGCCTGATAGTTTCACCATAAAAGTAAAAAGATCTCCATCTTTACTTCGAGCTCTAATAACTTTTGAACAAGTGGATTTAACAAAAAATAGTAGGAGACCTTTTTTGTAGAGCGTTCAATTTCCTACGAACACGTGTATAAGTCTATTCGCTCTATTGATTTGTTAAAGAGTTAACAATACTCAAAGCTAAAAAAAAGTTTTTTCCCGTGTTATTTAAATGGGAAAATCGAATTTTTCAATAAGCTAGGTCTGTAATCGACATAGAATTTTTTGTCTTGCGCGAAAATTTTTTTTTTGTGTTGAACTATGATTTTTTCCACATGCGCTTAAAAAAAAAAAATGTTGCTCCGAAATCAAGCACCCTAATATATAGAGGGTATTCCACGCCAAATCGACGACTTTTGACCCCGAGCCCTTTCGATTTGGCTGAAAATTTTTTTTCCCTTTCTACCCCATTAAAATCATTTTTCAGGAAATTTTCAAATTTTTTTACCCAACCCAAAAAAAGTTATGAGTTTTTCGAAAATAAGGCTTTTATTTATTTAAATAGCTATAACTTCTTCCAAAATTGACTAATGGGGACGTTTTTTTTTTTTTTCAAAATTTTTGTTTTTGAATGTTCTTTTCAGAAAACAATACAAAAAAATTCGAAGATAATAAACTTTATAAAATTTTCGACTTTTTTGAGAAAAACCGCAATTTTGTTAAAGTTCGTCGTTTTTTATTTTTTTTTTACTTTTTCAAAGAAAACTTCAATCAATTCTATAATTTTTCCCGCCAATCCGGGAGTGGGCCGACGTTTTCTTCTATTTTTATTCATCAATTGGAAAAACAATTTTGCCCAGTTGGGCTTATTTTACAAAACATCACTCTGGAAATTTTTAAGAGTTTTTCAACGGCTTCAGAGTTTGGAAAATTGAGATTACAAAATTAATTGAAACTGATAATCCTCGAGAGAATTTGGATTTATCTAAAAAAAGTGAGAAAAAAAAAGAAGATACCTATAAATAATTGCATTATAATTTTTTTTAAGAAAACTATACCTGAAAACAAAGGGAAAAAAAAATCGCCCTCTAGTTTTATTTTGACCAAGTCTCGGATTTAAAAAAATTAATCTATTGCACATTGTTATTTCAAAAGCCTGTGACTTGGTCAAAAATAAACTAGAGGGCAATTTTTTTTTTTTTCATTTTCTTTATTTTCAGGTGTAGTTTTCAAAAGAAGAGTGATGTTTTGTAAAATAAGCCCAACTGGGCAACATTTTTTTTTTCAATTGATGAATAAAAATAGAAGAAAACGTCAGCCCACTCTCGGATTGGCGGGAAAAATTGTAGAATTGATTGAAGTTTTTTTTGGAAAAGTAAGAAAAAAAATAAAAAATGACGAACTTCAGCAAAATTGCGGTTTTTCTCAAAAAAGCCGAAAATTTCATAGAGTTTATTATCTTCGAATTTTTTTGTATTGTTTTCTGAAAAGTACATTCAAAAACAAAAATTTTGAAAAAGATAAACGTCCTCATTAGTCATTTTTGGAAGAAGATATAGCTATTTAAAAAAATAAAAGCCTTATTTTTGAAAAACCCATAACTTTTTTTTGGTTGGGTGAAAAAATTTGAAAATTTCCTGAAAAATGTTTTTAATGGGGTAGAAAGGGAAAAAAAATTTTCAGCCAAATCGAAAGAGGTCGGGGTCAAAAGTGGTCGATTTGGCAGGGAATACCCCATATATTAGGGTGATTCATTTCCACAAAAGTTTTTTTTTTCTAAGTGCTCAAGCAAAATCTCAATCTACATCGAAAAACAAAAATTCCCACCGAATATGAGCTCTTAATTCCAATGCTAAGTAGGGGAGAGTGGGATCAACTAAACCAGGGGGCAATTGAACCAGTAAGCTCAAAAAATCGAAAAAATAGAAAAATGAGTCGTCCTCTTGGAATTATATTTTAATACCTTAAACCTTAGTCTGACCAAAATTTTGAACCAATATGATGAATTAATTTTAAAAAATTTTCAACGGTGCGTTTTGACTTAAAAATCGAGCGCCAAACTCTAGTTGACCTACTGCCATCTATTGTGATAATTATACCTTAATTTATACTCATCAGTCACCTGGAGTCATGTCAGAGGCCCCTTAGATCGCATTCTTCTGAGACAATAGTTGGGTAGTTTCCCACCCTTAAACTCTTTCTTTAAAAGGGCTAGCAAACAGTCTCTTGAGGCTCTTACGCTCTGAGTCTCTTAGGCTCTTGGCTCTTAGACTTAGGCCTCGGCTACCACCCAGAGTGGACCAGTAGGGTAGTAGACTGATGACGCCTAGCGAGGTTCCTACCCTACACCCAGAGCTCATATTAATTTACTTGAGCCGGCCTAACGATGTCTATTCACATCTAGTCATTTAGTCCAGTGATCATTCTGTTTAATAAATTTTATATCTTTGAGTTTGTTCGTTATTAATAGCCGCAGTAATTGTTTTATAAATTATTTATTTGAATAACGTTTTAATTGACCACATTTTGAGTCAAATTTATACACGCGGTCGTTTAGTAAAGTTAAAGTTAAATTTGAATTGTGCCGATAAAATTCGTGAGTGATACCACCATTTGCTGTTCATTTCCTGCGATTTCCTATCACCGAAGATTTGGGCCTACACCGTTGCTGCCACATTTTCTGCCTACGCTTATTGAGGGTCATCTACAACTACAGGAATGGATCATGTAGTAAGGTACAGCGTAAGTGGGATTCCGTCTTCCCCAGATTATATTCATACTTGGTCTCCTCCCGCGTAAATTTAATTATCAAAACTTATATACCAAATTTTATTCTAATTAATTCTATTGGGCAAATTTTCATATTGTAAATGGGTATTTGGTTAAATAAAAATAATATTTTCTCTTTGATAATGTAAAACCAAATCTTTCTCTAAATAAACCACCAGGCATTTCTTTTCCATTTATAATTAAAAAGCGCTAATTTCAGGGAACGAGGTGAATCCCCCAGCTTATAAGATTAAATCAATCAAGTTAACTATAAGTAACCGTGGCCTGGACAAGAGCTAGCCAAACCAAGTTCTACCGGTTATAAATTCAAGTTTTTGTGTTTTTAGGCATCTGAACTTTTTTTCAGCTCTTGACAAATTGTTTAATAATTATTTAATCTTCAAATGTAATCTTAAAATTTTTGTTGTAATACCTTCATACATATATTAGTCATAAATTTCAGACTTTACTTCTAGTAAAATAGTTCTTGAATATTTTTTTTTAAACTAATTATTTCAATAAAATTATATGGGGTCAATTGAACCAATACTCTTGGGGGCGCTTGAACCACACGAATCACACTGTGAGCATCAGACATGCGCGCGCATCTTGACAGAATGTGAAGACAAGCTAAACAAACCAAGAAAAAAAATAATTATATTGACAGAAGTTTTAAATGTGATTGTTATAACATATAATGTTATATAAAATAATAAATATTATTAGAAGTTTTGTATTTTTAGTTTTAAGCTGTAATGAATAGTAAATTATTCATTACAGTCATTCGTTAGTGGTTTCTATACTCTTGGTTCAATTGTCTTTGACTAGTGGTTCGATTGCCCCTGCACAGGGGTTGATTGAACCATTTAATGCAGTTGTACAATTTCGTATTTATTAAAAATTTTTATCATTTGTTAAGTTGTGCGCTTATGAAAAATAATAGTCTACATTATAAATTATAGTTTCGTGAAAAAAAAAATTTACCATTTTGCTTTTATTCATATAAAAAAAAATGTTGATGTATTTTTGGTTCAATTGACCCTACTCTCGCCTACTTACTATTTGATTTCAAAGATTTTCTATTTAACATACAAGTAAATTAAATTATTTTTTCTTAACTTTTTAATACTCAGCTGCGTTTCATGGTATCAACACGGTTTTGGTCGCAAATTGTAGGGCATTTGGTGTTCTTCAAAAGTGCCCATAGTTACTTAGCTGTTATTCCAGCTGTTTCACCTGTGTTCGCTGGGGAGCTCATTTTTCTTATAAAATTGACCTTTATTGGCTTGCAGAACGTAAACCAATGAAAGTACACTAAAATCGCTAATGGGAAATTTATAGGAAATTGTATTCCTTTCAAAAAAAATCCTGGGAGTCAAGCCCCTAAAGTCCATAGTTTCCGAGTTATAGTCATCTTAATAATTTAAAGAATAAAATAGCAATTGTAACTTTTTTTTTATATTATATTTTTCAAATTATTGAGATGACTATAACTCGGAAACTATGGACTTTAGCAACTTGACTTATAGGACTTTTTTTTGAAAGAAATGAAATTCCCTATAAAATTGTTAATAGCATTTTCAGTGTACTTTCATTTATTTACGTTCTGCAAGCCAATAAAGGTCAATTTTATCAGAAAAATGAGTTCCGCAGCGAACACAAGTGAAACAGCAGGAATTACAGCTAAGTAACTCTCGGAAGTTGTCGGTGATGATGAGGGTGACTCTCTTCGGGTGGCGGATAGGGGAATGGCCCTTATGAGTACTCCTAGACGATATTATCTCTGATGATTTTTCGCGTGGAGGAAAGTTTGGGTTAGTGAGCTCTATAGAGGGTTACTACCGGTGTAACAACTGGGATGTGACCTGAAAAGATCCACCGCGGACCACTCAGGAGAAGCTACACTCCTTAAAAACAGTGACGAGCGTGATGGTTACGGTGGAAAATTTTCTCTTATTATGATGGACAAGGCGAATATGGAAAATTTGTTTACGGAGCAGGGGAGGGATACCTCAGCCACGGCTACTGCAGGTGGGTTAGCAGCACCTGCGCGGTCGACATCCAGCGGCTGCTTGACGCCCTTGGTGGACCACTTGGCCAAGGGAGCAGCTAACGTCGACATTTCAAGTGAAGGTCAGGTTCCAGCTCCTGAGCACCTGACGTCAGGGAGTCTCATTTCGAGAGATGCAGCGATTGCACGAGAAGATTTGGGCCTCCAGGAGCTGCAAGACGTCCTGATGGAGACGCTTAGGACTATTGTGAAGAAGAGGACGGTTGCAAACGAGGTTACTGCTGGTGTGAAAGAGGCATCGGTTATTTTGACCCAGCTTCTGACACACCGGAAAACCTGGAAGGATGCCCAGAGGAGACTAGCAGCCACCGAACTGAGGGAGCGAGAACTCCTCAACCAGGAACTGCAGCGACGGAAACAACTTTTAAAAGAGTTGCGGCAGGCTAAGACCCCGAAGAAGACGAAGAAAGGACTACCTGAAAAGACGCAGGAAGAACACTTCAGCCCTCGAAAAGGGCCTGAGGAGTCAGTTGTCCTCTCTTACGCAGAGGTTACAACCAAAAATAATTTCTCCTGCGGTAGTAAGGTCACACAAGGAAAGCACCCCTTGTCATCACCTGAGGAGGGAGAAAGAAAAAATAAAAAGAAGAAGGACAAAGAAAGTGGAGTCGGAAAGCCCGATAAGGGAGGCTTTATCGATGTCGAGGGGAAAAAAAAGAAAAAGAAACGAAAAAAAAAGGAAAAGGCGGAAGCGGCAGAACAGATCAGTGGATCGAAGGGACCAGGACCAACGGCGACATCGACAGGACCAGGGACGACACGGACCACAGCATCCAGGGGGGCCAAGCAGCGGAGGAGGAAACAACGGGCGGAGGCCGTTTTGATCACACCAGGTGAGTCAGGATCGTCTGGAGAAGTTTTGAAAGCATTGCGATCGAAACTTTCCCCGGAGGATCTTACTACTAGTGTAAGATCGATAAGGACAGCCAGGAAAGGCGGTCTTCTTATTGAGTTCGAGGGATCTGTCAAGGATCGCTCTGCTCTCGATAAGAAGATCACCGAGGCGGCTGGAGGAGTTGTCGCAGTGCGCCATCTCGTCCCAACCACTACAGTGGTGATTGACGGGCTGGACGCTGCGACGACGGTTGAAGAGGTCGTGGAGGCTTTGCATCGGAGCAGCAATGTAGGTGCGGACGAGCTCAAAGTGAATATCACTAAGCCCAGTAAATGGGGAGCCGTACGTGCCTTCATTGAGGCAAGATGCGCTGTCGCCGCTACCTTAGAGACCTTGGGAAAGGTTAAAGTGGGCTGGCTGGTCTGCCGTATCCGCCGCTGGGAACGGCTTGATCGATGCTTCCGCTGCCATGATCTTAGTCATTCGACTGGATCATGTAAGGCGAAAGTAGATCGGTCGAGTCTTTGCTGGCGTTGCGGCTAGGAGGGCCACCACGTCAAGACCTGCCCCAATCCACCACGCTGCTACCTCTGTGCGGCAGTAGGGGACGGGCGATCCGTGGATCACGTGATCGGTTCGCGGCGGTGCACTTCCGACAAAAATGGCTAAGGTACTGCAGGCGAATTTACAACGAGGCAGAACATCGCTGGATCTACTTCTAGCGCGGAGACAAGACTGCAGAATGGATATTGTTCTGGTTTCAGATCAATACCATTCAGTGTCTGGACCAAATTGGTTCTGTGACCCTTCGGGCACAGTGGCTATTTCGATTCCGGACCTGGGGTCTGGTTCCGTAAAAGATAGTGGATCCAGGGATGGTATTGTATGGGTAGTAACGCCAGCAATTACCTTCGTGTCGTGCTATTTCACACCCAATGAACCTATTGCGGCCTTTCGAAGGAGAGTGAATGAACTCGAACGAGTCATTCGCAATCTTGAGGGAGAAGTTGTGATAGGTGGTGATTCCAATGCGAAATCTACCGATTGGGGAATGGAGTGGACCGACACGCGTGGGTCTGAGCTCTTGGACATGATGGCGAGTTTCGACCTTGTCATTATGAATAAGGGGAACACGGCAACTTTCCGGAGAGTTGGTACTCGTGGGTCTATTGTAGACCTTACGTTTGCTACTCAACGGATAGCTGCTGTGATCTTGGACTGGGCCGTTCTTGAGGAGTATACGGCCAGCGATCACCAATACATCTCGTACACGGTACATGATTTACAGGGAAACCCCGCGATGAGGGTGCTTTACAAAAAGCGGTCTCTGAAAGCGTCGTGGACCTTCATCCTATAACTGCTGAGACGCGCGAAGATGTGGAGATGATCGTTGACCGTACGATGAAGACAATCGTCTCAGGCTGCGACGCTGCTATGCCTCGACGTTCTGCAAGCTCACGCAGGAAACCAGCTTACTGGTGGACTGATGAGATTGCGCTGCTCAGGGCTGAGTGTTTGCGTCTTCGGAGGCAAGCACTCAGGACGCGAAAGCGTGATACTGGGCAGCAGAAGAATGAAGAGTACAAAGCGGCGAAGAAGCGACTGGTCACGGCGATCAAGGAGAGCAAAGAGAGATGCTGGAAGGCGGTCTGCGAAGAAGTAGATAATGATCTATGGGGCCTTGGCTACCAGATTGTTACTCGAAAATTCGAGGGTCGCAGTCGAGTATCTCCTATGGAACCTAACGCGATGCAGGAGATAGTTAATGTCCTGTTTCCGGAGCGCGAAGATCGGGACAGTCCTGTTTGGACTATATCCGATGACGAGTGCCCGCTTTTCTCAGCAGCTGAACAACATCGTGGTGTAAGAGGTCTCAAAGAAGGCAAGGCCCCGGGCCCTGACCGTATTCCCGTTGAGGTCTACAAGGCTCTTGTCCCCCAGCATGAAGAACTGCTATTGAGTACTTACAACGCGTGTATTTCGGTTGGAGTTATTCCTGCACGATGGAAGCTGCAAAGGTTAGTCCTGTTAGACAAAGGAAAGGGTCCGCCCTATACTCCTTCGTCCTACAGGCCACTTTGCATGCTGGACGTTGCGGGAAAACTTTTCGAGTCGTTAATTCGAAATCGACTGAGAATTGAAGTTGCGAATGCCGGTGGCCTGGCGGAAAACCAACATGGTTTTCGGCCTGGTCGCTGAAAAATCGGTGCTATTTCGGAAGCGCTTTCATTTGCTCGAAGAGCTTGGACGGGAAACTATCGGTCCCGTCCAGTATGCATTATAATGACATTCGATGTCAAGAATGCATTTAACTCGGCACGATGGCCAGATATAATGGAGGCGCTTCGGAAATTAGGTCTGTCTGAGTATCTCATTCAGATCATAGATGATTACTTACGTAATCGTTTCTTGATCTCTGAGACTACTATTGGCGAGATGATGAAGAAGCTGACTGGGGGAGCGGCTCAGGATTCGGTCTTAGGACCAGAACTCTGGATCATCCTTTACGACGCTCTTCTACGTCTAGATCTACCGCACGAGGTGATACTTGAGGGGTTTGCTGACGATGTGGCGGCGCTAATCCTTGCGCGCTCTTACAAGAGTGCTCAAAGATTGGCGTGCTTGGTCGCGACCAAAGTGGATGCTTGGCTTAATGACCATGGCATGGCATTGGCTAAAGCAAAAACGGAGGTTATAGTTCTCACAGCCCAGAGGTGGTTTCCGAGTCCTTTCCAGGCTCTCGTCGTGGATCAACACGTCGAGAGTGGAAGTTCTTTGAAATACCTTGGGGTGACGATCGATACGAAACTTACGTTTCGCGATCAGATTGTCAGTGCGGCTAAAAAAGCGACAACGTTGGTGGCAAGTCTTTCTCGGTTGATGCCTAACGTCGGAGGACCGAGGAGCAGCCGAAGACGAATTCTCATGAGCGTCTCGCATTCGATAATGCTATACGGAGCAGAAATCTGGTGCGAGTCACTCAAAGTAGAAAGTTATCGTCGGAGACTGGCATCCGTTCAACGAAGGGGTGCGCTGAGGGTAGCTTGTGCTTACCGTACGGTTTCGGAAGCAGCCGTGCTGGTCATTGCGGGTGTGATTCCGATCGACCTTTTGGGGTTCGAAAGGAGGCGCATCTGGGATGCCCGTAGGGCTGGGGAAGAACCGTTGGAGAGTGTAAAGGCTCGAGAACGCGAGGAGACCCTGAAACTCTGGCAAGAGCAATGGGAATCTGCGGAAACGGGACGTTGGACATTTTGACTCATTAAACGAGTCCGTGACTGGATTTCACGGAAAGAAGGAGAGGTAGATTACTATCTTTCCCAATTTCTGTCCGGTCATGGCCAGATTAATGAGTATCTGTATCGCATGGGGATCCGAACCGATCCTTACTGCCAATACTGCCCGCAAGT
>CP092723.1:11412680-11740180 GCA_030273425.1 Microplitis manilae
TTCGATCTCGCAGCTTCTACTTTGGCTACTGTGCTGAGGGCTTGAAGATTTATATGGTCCGGAGGCTGTGGTGGGCTTAGCTCTGGAAACCGTTGTAAGACCTCTCTTAAGGTTTTATTGAGTTGTTCCGGAGATAATACTCCCCCTGGGATCATTCCCAATTTGGAGTTATGTCTAGCTTCTTCCGCCTCTTTCAGAAAGCGAATTTGGACTAGGCGACGTTCTCTTTCTTCTGAAAGCTTCATCAGATGTTGACAAAATTCCATTTTTCTTTCCAGTTGTTGACCGGCTCTAGCAAATTCATTAACTCTGTCGTTCAATCGTTTCACTGTAAGGTCTGTTTTCTGCTCATGTGACAGGATCTTGTTTATCTCGGCCTTGATTATATGCGTGTTCTCACCTATCAAGTGTGTTATTTCCGCTTGATCTTTAAATAATCTATCTATTTCTTTTGAGATGTGTTCTTGATCATCCATATCCATGAGGCCGAAAACTTCTCTTGCTGCTTTGCCAATAAACCCAAACCAAGGAGCCCTGGACATTCGCTGATCTACTAGTGAAATTTTTGTATTTTGAAGATTTTGTTTCAATCTGTTGACGATATCTATTTTATCTTGGCTTAACTGAGACGAGGTCTCATATTTCATGTATGCTAGACATTTTGGCCCGGTCAAAAATTTTGTACAACTGTCTCTGGTTTGCATGTTGTCTTCTATTCGATGTGAAGCTAGGTTAACCAGAGCGCCGATGTCGATAGCTGATATTAATTTCCATTCTCGTTCCACCAGATGTATTTTTTTGAATTTATCGAACGTTAATCCTGGATTGAAGTGTTTGGTGATATGGACAAAAATTCTGCTACTGCGCCATCAATAAGCTACTGCAGTAGGAGGATTTTAAGGATCCACATGGTCTTTCGAGTTACCTGAAACAAAACTTCGACAAAATTATTTCTATTACTCTAATGCAGGTTTCAATTTGCTTGGGTGTTTGATTATTTGTTTCCCGTTATGAAGCTCAATAACGAGGTTACCCTTATCGGTGATTTCAATGACTTCGAAGGGGCCCGCGTAATAGTTGTCTAGTTTATTCTTTCTCACTTCGTTAAGCGAGTAGACAAAATCGCCAACTTTGAAATTTACGGGGTGTAAAGATTTATCGTATCTTTCCTTCGAGTCGACCTTGGCCTTGACCAAGTTGTTGCGAGCAATATCTCTTGAGGTGCTTAATCTGTTAAGAAGATGTTGGAGAGTCTATTATAACCGATACATGCCGACATTATTGTGCCACGTTTTTTTGGAAAACGAGTCGATAAATAATTCTGAAAATTTACAGGGGTACTCAGAAAATAATTGTTAGTTAAGTGGTTCTCTTTTTTTTATAATGAAAATTGAAAAAAAAAAATATTAAATTTGGTCAAATAGCGGAATTGAAGACACGTACCTCACGTCCATCGTAAAATCAGAGACATTATTTTTTCACGATACATATCATTAAAAAACTGAGAATGGTGATGATGCGTGATATAAAACAAATTGTTTGCGCACTTTACAATACAATTTTATTAATTAATTCAGCTAAATTTTATGTCTAATCAAAAATATTGAGGTTACATGACATAAATACAATATGTAAACAAAAACATTGAACGGCATGGATTGTTGTTGTCACCACAAGATGACTCCCTATGTTCATGTTTTTGTCCGTTTTTTCTCCGTAAGATGGCTTTGAAAAGATAAATTTTGACAATTCAACAACACGATATCAGACTATCCACGTAGAGAATAATACTTGCGTATGGAAATATAATATGTATATATATATGTATATATATATATATATATATATATATATATATATATAAATTTCAAAACAAATTGAGTCATCATTTATTATTAATGCAATTTTTAATGAATAATTTAATACATTTTAATGATCAATATTAATTGAAATAGACCAGCTACAATATTTAAATAATTAATTTTATTACAGATAGATAATTTAAAATATTTTAAGGAACAATTTGATCGACAAATTTTCGTATTGACATTTATTCATCTTAGTATATATATATATATATTTGACGAATTTGAGATTTCTGAAATTTTTCATCGACTTGAATATTTTTTTTTATCTCTATTGTTATATTTAAAATTATCATAATACAGAAACATTATTGAAATATAGTTTTATGTGTAATATTTGTATTATAATTAATTCAAATATTTATATTTCACTTGCTGCTAATGGTGAGTTCGGACCACCCGCTCGGCATACTGTGGTGCCCGCCATTTACCCGGGAAAATTAAAATTCATAATTCAATTATTAAAAAAAAGTTAATTACCAAAAGAAAAAATATGTTGCATTGTCAAGTGTGCTAATTGGAGGCATTGCCTGAGAATAGCTTAAAAAATATATGGATGAAAATTGATTTTTTCATACTATCTGTCTGCAGTAAATGCACGTGTGCAAATCGTGTGTGCGTGTAGCATACTAAATTTGATTTTTATTAATGTTTCTTATTAATTAACAACTGCCATTTTTCTTTATTTATATTAATAATGGTTATAAAGATTATTCATAATTATAACATTAAGATTCGTTTACTTGAACTCCACTTTAATTGAAACATTTGATAATTCATACATTGTTTTTTATTGGTAATTTACATTTTTTTAATAATTTAATTATGAATTTTAATTTTCCCGGGTATAAGGCGGGCGTCACAGTGCGCTGGCGGGGGGCCCGAAGACACCATTATTTTTTTTTTAATTGTGACCAACGATTTTCAATTCAATTTTTCTAGATATTCGTTCAATATTTTAATATATTTCTTCAAAATAACCTTTGACTATTCATTATTTGAAATATTAAAATGATGTTTTTTATATTAAAAAAAAAAAAAATTTATTTAATTTTTACCGAATATTGTTTTTAACTTATATGTTGCTTGTATTGACTGAGATGCGCCATAATTAACAAAGGACCGCGCTGCAAGCGGTCGTTGGTTTTACTATTCATTGTTATAACTCTTTGTGTTTCTATTAGAATTTCACGCATGTTATGACTGTGAAATTCATTGTAGCCGTGATTTTTATTGGTGTCAAGACGGATCATTTAATATTTTTAATTTTGAAATTTATTTGTTTAACATTCAATAAGTTTTATTGTCTATTAATCTATCTAAAGTATTCACAGTGTCAATCTTTAGAACGATAATATGTGTATAATTACAGTGAGTTTGTGCTTTGTCTTAGTTGTTATTATTATTCTTATCATTTACTGAAATCAAGAAAATATCAAAAATGAATAACGACAACAATAATGTGATTAATTCTGTCGTTATGAACAATAATAAAAAAAAAAGGCAACGCAAAAAGGCTCGCCCCCATTCAAGAAAATTCGCTTGCCGACAAAAGTAAGTAACTCTTATTCTTCCGCTTTATTTTCATCCGCTCTAAATGTCACGAATTATATTTTTTATTGTTTGAAAAATATTTTGAAAATATTTTAATAAAATTTTTTTGAGAATTAGTCCAGAATAATTTTAAAAAAAATTTTCTTTTGATTTCTTCGTAAAAATATTCATTAAATATGCTTTAACTATTTTTGAAATATTTTTTATCAATATTTTAAAAATATATGGGCTATTCAACGCCGAATCGACCACTTTTGACCCCGACCCCTTTCGATTTGGCTAAAAATATTTTTTTCTTTTCTACCCCATTAACATCATTTTTCAGGAAATTTTCAAATTTTTTTACCCAACTCAATAAAAGTTATAAGTTTTTCAAAAATAAGGCTTTTATTTTTTCAAATAACTGTAATTTCTTCAAAAATTGACTCATTGGGGGGTTTTCTTTTTTTAAAATTTTTTTATTTGAGTGTACTTTTCAGAAAAAAATACAAGAAAATTTTAAGATGATAAACTCAATGAAATTTTCGCCTATTTTAAGAAAAACCATAATTTTCTTAAACTTCGCAATTTTTTATTTTTCTTTTTATTTCCTCGAAAAAAACTTCAATTAATTCTGCAATTTTTCTCGCCAATCCCAGAGTAGTCGGACTTTCCCTTCTATTTTTTTTTAATCAATTGAAAAAAAAATTTTTTACCAGTTGGGCTTACTTTTACAAAACATCACTCTGTAAATTTTTGAGGAATTATAGATGACTACAGAGTTTGAAAAATTCAGATGAAAAAATTAATTAAAACTGGTGATTCTTGAAAAAATTTGAATTTTTTTCAAAAAAGTGAAAAAAAAAAAAAATCAATGATACCTATTAATAATTTAATGTAATTTTATTCAAAAACAACACCTAAAAACTAAGATAATTAGAAAAAAAAAAAATTGCCATTCGGCTTATTTTTGATCAAGTCACAGACTTTTGAAATAGTGATGTGCGTTAGGTTTATATTTCAAAAGTCTGTGATTGGGTCAAAAATAAACCAAATGGCAAATTTTTTTTTTCCATTTGTTTTGTTTTCAGGTGTAGTTTTTGAAAAAAATTACAATAAAATTATTAATAGGTATCATCTACTTTTTTTTTTCACTTTTTTGAAAAAAATTCAAATTTTTTTAAGAATCACCAGTTTTAATTAATTTTTTCGTCTGAATTTTTCAAACTCTAGTCATCTATAATTCCGCAAAAATTTACAGAGTGATGTTTTGTAAAAGTAAGCTCAACTGGTAAAAATTTTTTTGCAATTGATTAAAAAAAAATAGAAGGAAAAGTCCGCCCACTCAGGGATTAGCGGGAAAAATTGCAGAAATAATTGAGGTTTTATTCGAGGAAATAAAAAAAAAAAAATAAAAAATTGCGAAGTTTAAGAAAATTATGGTTTTTCTTAAAAAAGGCACAAATTTCATCGAGTTTATCATCTTAAAATTTTCTTGTATTTTTTTCTGAAAAGTACACTATAACGTTCTCCTCTATTTCACACGACCCACGGCGGAGTGTGGATAGTGCTCAATAGCCGTTATGGTTCTCCGTTGGATGGAAAACCTGAAAATAAAATAATAAACACCAAAACCAACCAAAATGTCCCACCTGGAGATATCCTGAATCTCCCTGGACAGGCAGCTCTGCTCAGGCAGGGTTAGAAAACCTAATTGGGCGCCAGTTCGTGTACCCCACGAACAAAATGTAAGTGAACCAAAATAACCAACGGAGAAAATGAAATGAAAATGAAAATAAATACAGGATAGCAGATTTCAGAAATAGGAATAGGATAGCAAGAAAAGATAGCAAATAATTAAAATAATAAAATAAATACTGCCGGGTTGCTGACCATTTGCATTTAATTATAATTTAAATAATAATTTGTTTCTCAAAACTGTATCGCACATCAATAACAATATCAAATATATAAAGCAAATAATACTGAATCACTTACAAAATCAAAAAAATAGTTGTGTGCGTGTACCGATATTATAACTAATACGGTTATTTAAAATAACAATAATAGAGGATAAACAATACTTATCCGCCGCACAAATAAAATAATTAACAAAGTAAATAAATCACTCGCCTGTGATTTCTCAAAATCAAATTATAAATACTAATAAACGAATATACATAATAGGTTCACCCACTGGTGATTTATATATAAAAGGAATCTCAGTATGTAAATAATAATAAGTGGTAATTTCACTCGCATGTGAAATCAACTAATAAAGAAAATATATAATAATTAATATCAATGATCAAAACCAATAATTTAAAATAATACTTCAATAATTATCAAATAATGTATTCACTCAATCTCAAAATAATTATTCCACTGGTGAATAACTCGCAGTTCACCAAATTAATATAAATAATAATAACTCAATAATTAGTTTAACAATTTCGCAAACTCAATAATAATTTAAACTCAAATTATTATTCCTGGTATCGAGTATGCGTGAAATCTTATTTACTTGAATGATAACGCTCAGAAATAGCTAAAGTATTCCAAATACTTAAGCTGGTACTAGAGACCAGGAAAATCTTTCACTGACATGTATGTGTATATATAACTACCACAAGCCCACGGCCCAGTCGCATATATTTAATACCCGCAAATAATATTTTCACAAACTCTAAATATAATTATTACCTAAATATTTCCAAGTTTAACATCTAGTATTATTATACATTAATAAATATTACTGCGAATCAAATATCCACTGGGATTTTTAATCATATATTATCGTATGCTTGTAAGACTGTGAATACGAGGGAAACACTATATATATGTATACACGCAAGTGCAAATGGCCACCAACGCGGGAAAGCAAAATTACACGCCAATGAATAAATCAAAGGTACTTACAGTCGTCATCAATAAACAAAACTCGTACGGGCTCCATTGAGTGAGATACGAATTACAACACACGATCAAATAAACGATCAATTTAATTATATACTAATCAACCAAATGGCGTCTCAATAATTATTTTTGTTAACAGCAACAGCACACACTGCTCTTACAACAGCTTATCCACGTCTGACCATGGCAGCACGTGATTCTCATGCCGGCACCTCGGCCGGCCATCTTGCATATATGTATCTCACTTCAACCAATGGAAAACTATTGCTGTCTCATGTTAATTTTCTGCCCAATACCAACGACCAAGTACCTGATGTCAACTGTGCAAATTACTTGCTTCCCACGCTAAATGCCCATCCGCTTCTTGTAGTAATAATCAAAGTAACATAAAATGCAAAATCACTCGATGATTTGTGCATAACAAATATAAATCAACGTAAAATATAATAAATTTGTCGATGACAACTGTTGCGTCGACGCGCATGCGCCGAGCAATCCCAATAATTACAAGCACATTAATTAAATATATGATTATTTTCCCCAGCATCATAAAAATATCATTGGATGCCTGTTGTGATCAGTGAATTTTCCTGATCACTAGCCAATTTTTACTTACATAAACAATGTACTAGAAATATTATAATAATGAAAACAAAAGTATGTATATAAACAACTAATAATAATAATAATAATAATAATGTATGGAGAGACGTGCAAGCAGCGTGTGCTGCCCTCTGTTGCCCACCGACCGGATGTGAGACTGCCGCGATATTTGAATATCGTGACAACACTCAAATAAAAAAATTTTGAAAAAAGAAAACCCCTCAATCAGTCAATTTTTGAAGAAATTACAGTTATTTGAAAAAATAAAAGCCTTATTTTTGAAAAACTTATAACTTTTATTGAGTTGGGTAAAAAAATTTGAAAATTTCCTGAAAAATGATGTTAATGGGGTAGAAAAGAAAAAAATATTGTTAGCCAAATCGAAAGGGGTCGGGGTCAAAAGTGGTCGATTCGGCGTGAAATGCACCAGATATTTGAAACCAATCTGAAATCATTTTGTTGATGTTGCATTTTTTATAAACAATTAAATATGAAACATTTTTTCTAAATGAAGTAGTGATGTTCCGGCAAGTACGTAACGGTTGTTAGTTTCTTGTTATTCATACATTATTAATTATTTATTAACTATTTAATTTCTTTACTAGTTTATCAAAGATTTAAAAATTATTTCCTTCACTAATGAATAATAATTAAAATTCGTAAAAATGATCAGATGACTGTTATTATTTATTGTTCTGTCGGAGAAAAAAATTTTACATCATCTTGAAGGGGGTTCGAGCGAATCTAATGTGAAAAGGAATTTCCAACTTTAAGTTTTAAAACTTAGTGTACATGTAAAGAAGTACTTTATTTATGTATTCTCAAAATTCGAAGATGATCAACCGTCTAATTTTTTAGAAAAAAAGATTTAAAAATGACGCTTTAAAGTTCTCATACATAGACTCTTACGGCAGACAAGCATTCGTCATGACTCATTCGATTTTTTTCATTATTAACCTCACAAATTTAAGAAATTAAAAACCACATGCTATAAACTCGAATATTTTCAGCATATGATAAGATTTTCACAATATAGTGTTACCGTTGTAATTATTCAAATAATTGATGTTAATCTTTATTATTAAATCTCGTTCATCGACAGAGGTACATATTATTGAGGGTTTGACAACGTCGCAAAAGCAGCTGAGGGAAAAAACATAAATAAAAATACATTAATAAGAGAGACGGGATTGGAATTAAATTATTCCCGTTTCAATCAAAATATCGATGGTTAAGAAGTTAGAGCGCGCTGTTGCCAAATCTTTATGCTAAATCATGAGTCAAAAATAACCAAGTAATTTCATTACTTTCTTTAATAAAATAAGTAATCATAAATAATTTATAAATTCGTTACGTTATTATAAATTAAAATAATAAATTTTTATAACTATTAGGAGAATTTAGTAAACAAAAAAAATTCAAACACTACTTTGAATCACTAGTTTCGATTGAACTCCCTTAAAATTAGTATCGAATTTTGATATCAAAGAAATATTCCAATAAGTAAAATATTTAAAATAATAATTTTTTTTTTTAAAGTATACATTTTTTTCTCTCAGTGCAAGATAATATATACGTGGTGTTTGAAGAAACTAGGGTTGGAAAATTTCTTGGTAAAATTACCTATCATAGTTTTTAACTTATTTAGAATTGAAAATATTAAAATTAAATGATCTATTTTTTAGTTGATCTAAATACCAATATGTCGTTTAGTTAAAAATAGTAATTTTTTATATTATATTATTATTCCAATTTTAATCTAAATAAGTTTAACAAATAGGATAACTAATAGCACAACATTGGATCGTCTGGTTGTTACAAAAAATTTTTCAGTAATTTTTATTATAAATTTTATGTATAAATAGCAAATAACGTTCTTTTCACGATATCGTTTCGTATTTCTCAAAAATATTTTCTGATTGTATCGTAAATATTAATAAACTGTATTTTTAAATAATTCTTCAGCCGGAAAAAGAGACGTGACGAGGAGCTCCAGACAGATGAAAATACTGTAGGAGTTGCGATTGAAGTAGAAGAAGATGACGAAGGAGAAACGATTGAAATGGTCGAGGAAACAATTGAATTGGAAGATATCAATCGAATGGAAGTAGTAGAAAAAATACAGGGAGTACTGATAATTTTTAATAATAATTCTAACAGTGTAAATACTTTTGAAATATTTCATAATGATAAAATTACAGCTTGTGAATCTGTAAGTTTTGTAAACAAAACAAACCAAGTGTACCCTGAGCAATCAGGGGAATGGAGTGATCAAGAATTAACAGTTCTTGATGAATCCGGTCTTGGTATTTCTCATGTAAATAGCACAGATTCACTTAATAGCACTGTACGTAATACTTTTCTTTATGGTAACGTTATCAATTTCAGCCAAGTATACTTTGAGCAATCAGAGGAAAGGAGTAATCAAGAGCCTAGTACTTCTGATAAACCCGAACTTGGTATTTTTAGTAAAAGCTATACGGTTTTGCATGACGGCATAGTTAGTAATTCTAGTAATACTACTAATAATATAATATTTAACACCAGCCAAGTATACTCTGAGAAATTAGAGGAAAGGGCTAATCAAAAACTCAGCACTCTTGATGAATCCGAACTTGGTATTCCTATTACAAGTAATTTATATTTACATTATAGAATATTAGGCGTTAATGGTATTACTTACAATGATGTGCCTAATACCAGCCAAATATACTCTGAGCAATCAGAGGAAGAGAGTATTCTTGACGAATCTGAAGATTATGAATTTGACTATGGCTCTGATGACGCATTTTCTCTGCTCTCAGAAGTGTCAAGTTATTCAGACCTTGAAAATTTATATGAAAATGAGGTTGATTCATCTTTCGGAACTGAAGCCTACAATGAAATTGATGACAGCGATACTGAATCAGAATTGATGACAGATTCGAATAAATTTCAGAACAATTCACCACAAGATGGTAGTTTTCATAGATTAAACCCCTGTTCTTTGGATAACGGCCAAGCTAGGAATCAGCAATTTCCTCAAAACAAACAAACTGATATTAATTCGGTTATTTCTGGTTGTCGAATTGTTAATCTAGCTTATTTTTTAAAAGAGCTGCAAAATTTTGGTAATCCTAAAAATCATCAATTTCATTGTGCTCGACGTTTAGAAAATGTCGATTTCTATCAATTTCAAAACATAGGCTTAAATGTTTTATGTTACGTGAAATGTCTTGAATGTGGTTTCATAGGTAAAGTGTATACTAATCCACCGAAACCTGAAAACAATTTTCACATCAATACAACTGCTGCCATAAGTGTTATAGGTTCTCTCAGCACTTTCGCATCGTTTCAAGCTACGTTAGCAGTGTTTGATGTGCCGTACATTACTCATAAAACCTATCAGAAACACCGAAAACAATTAATTAAGCCTTTACACGCTGCTCTTGCTAAGGAAATGCACTTGAATGCATTAAAAGAAGCAGAAATCGCTGTAAATAATGGTGACGTTACTCCAGACGGTATTCCCTGTATAAAGATTATTACAGATGGTTTCTATTCCAAAAGAAGTTATCATGGAGGCAAATATGATTCCCTTGGAGCTTCTGTAGCAATAATTGACTATGCCACTCAAAAAGTTATTGATGTAGAAGTTTTAAATAAGAACTGTACGAAACATGTTCGTTATGAAAACTGCAATATGGAACCACCAAAACATCCGTGTTACAAAAATTTCAATCGAAATAAAAGTTCCTCGAGTATGGAATCTCATGGTACACTTAAATTATTTAATCGCAGTCTTGATTTACATGGTTTGATCTATAAAACCATGATTGCTGATGATGACAGTAGCACGTATAAAGAAATTCTTAATTCTAACCCATATCGTGCTTATGATATCACTGTCGAGAGAATTAAGTGTTCCAATCATTTATTTCGAGGAATGGGTAGAAAAATCAGAGAAGCTTCTGAAAATAAAGTTGTAGATACACGAGGTATCGGTATTATACGACAAAAAATCAAAAGTAGTGTGTTCAAAATACGGAAAATTATAACCTGTGATATTGATCGTTTGAAAAAAGAATTGGACAATGATAGCTTGTCAAAGGACGAAATAATACAGATTTTTGAAAAAAATACTGAGATATTAAGGAAAAATATCCCTATCGCGTCTTATCATGTTTTCGGCAATCACGATCAATGCCCCTCTGATTGGACTTGTGATAAATCTAAGCCTGACTATGTAGCTAAAATAAAAGAATATGGTTTGTTCACACGAGTTGAAAAAATTATGGCTAATCTGAGTGATAATGCAAGTCATTTATTGCATCAACCCACAAGTAATCAAATAGAGCAATACCACGCCATTTTAGCTAAATACCTTATTGGTAAAAGAATTGAATTTGGTGGTGCAGATGAACTCCAAGACAGAGTTTACATGGGTGCTCTGGATCAAACAACTTCCGGGAGACCTTTATCGAAATTTTTTAAATTTTGCAAAAAACATGTTCCTGAACAAATCGAGAAATTAGAACGTGAAAGAGATGTGCAGAGACAGAGTAATCAAAAATATCGCGAATCTAATAAAAATAAAAAAAAAATGAGATATATGTCTAACGGTGCGGATAAAGATTATGGTCGCAATGCAGCTCAACCAGACTTAGCTCAAACAGATTATAATCGATATCTAGAGAAAAAAGAACAGCATCATACAATGCTTCGTGATCGTCAAAAGATGCGAGATAGTATTGAAGCTAAAACCAGACAATTACTCTTTTCAAAACAGAATTGTTTTGAACAAGACATGATTCCATCTACTCTCTTTGGAAAGATATGTCGAATGGGGGAAACAACATCGTGCATCCCGGTTATCTATGATATTTGTCATCAAACGACAGATGAAGATGACCCATTGGAATCTACCGAAAAATATAGACAAACATCTCTTCGATAGATAGAATCTTTAATTGGTCATAATATTTTACCTTGCGGTATATTTGTTTCCAATGATAAAGAAAGCTTTTATGTGTGTGCCAGGCCCAACGGAGTTGTTAATAATGACTCTATTGTCATCGCTGCTTTTATTTCGGAGGATGAGGAAATGAGTGTTGATGAAGTATTCGAAAGTAATAGAAATATGAAAAATATTTTTTCCAAATCTGCTTCGAATGAAGTCAACATCAATCATCCAGTGTATTACGTAATTCAGGGACAGCTTCATGCCACTGAAAGAGAATTTTGTTACTTTGCTGTTTATACTCCGAAAAGCTTGAAACTAGCTAATTTAATTAGAAAAGATGACGACTTTTGGAATCGTCATATGAAAAATAAGCTTGATAGGTTTTATAATTTAGCTTTGATCGATGAAATTATTGACAGTAGATTGCTACGAAGCATGCCAATTCGTGAAGCTTCCTTTACGATTGAAGCAAGAGCTAAGAAAGCTCAAAGAGATGCTGACAAATCCACCGATAAAGCACAACAGCAAAGCAGTGCAGTACATCATTCGGTGGGTTCTTCGACTGATAGCTATGATTCGGACACTATCAATAATTACCTACAAGTGGCTTTAAACCAATCGTTCGAAGACTATCAAGAAAACATTCTAACTAGCGGTAGTTATTTGAATGATATTTCTATTTCTCGCTTTCTACTGTTACTTGACAGTAAAAATTTTACGATTCATTTTCCAATAACTATTTTGAATCCTATAAAACAATCCACTTCAAATAATGATTTACTAATCATTGGTGGTCATGAAAGTAATCAACATTGGTGTTGTTCACACTTTAACGGACAAATTGTTGCTATATATGACAGTTTAAATCGCAATAATTTATCTCAACTCTCAGATGTTGAAATGAATTATTTGCGGGTACAATATTCGCAACAAATTAAACAAAATTTAATCATTTTTAAGACATTTACTCGGCAGCCTGATGGAAGTTCTTGTGGCGTTTATGCAGCTGCATATGCCACAACAATTGCATTGGGCGGTGATCCGACTGAATTTGAATATTCACAAGATGCAGCAGAAATGCGACAGCATTTGCTTTGCCAAATAATTGAAAAAAATCAATTAGTACAATTTCCAGGCACTTTGAAAACGTAGAACTTTCCAACTACATCAAAGCTCTAAATTGATTGGAACGATCTAATGGATCGATGGTGAAGGGATCGATCTGTACAGCAACCATCGCGATCTGGATATGTGCTGTCGCAATCCATTTTAGTACCATCCATGATCCTATATCTCTCAGCACTACGTACCGCTACTCTTACTTACCTTCAAATTGCTGCAAATAGCTGAGCGAGTATTTTGATAGTTAGAATACTATAACGTGCTGGTCATAATAGTTTTTTCCAGCGCACTAAATTACCTTTCAAAATGATTTTTAATTAAAAAACCATAAGTCCTCAAACACGATTTTAAAGCCTTACTGATGAGTCCTGCATATCGTGTTTCGGATAAAATATTCATATAGTTTTGGTAATAGTAGAAAACATTATTCTTAAATGAAATTTTACAAGTTTTTAAATTCATCTTCAACATCAATCTTTAGAATTCATGCACCGAAAAAAATTATTGCTCACTGAGAGAAAACATAACTTTTAGAAACATCATATTTTCGTCTAACAAAAAATTACGCTATTGTAAATTTTCAATCTCTTATACTTTTAGAGTAAAAATTTGCAAATTTCATTCAGAATCTTCTTCATTTTCGAAAAAATCAGAGTTTAGTTCGAGATACGCTACGTAAATAAATTTTAATTTTATTCTTTCAAAAAAATTTTTATTTTACTTAGCTAATAAATGAATAATGTAAGTATTTTCATCAACTTACTACTCAAGAAAATTTTGGTTTTACAAAAGTTTTTTTTCTCAGTGCCGCGTAGGTGTACTCTGCTTAATTGGGTTGCTATCGAAGATGATACATATCCAAGAAAAAAATTACGTGCTTTGAACTACGGTCATTTCACTCCAGCCAACAACAATTGATGTATAAATCTAGTGCACAACACATACCTTTTTTTCTTAGTGTACGTTGATCAACGTTTCTCTACGTTTATAAAAATTTTTCCAAAACTATATTGAAAGGTGCGGAAATCTGTATTTATTATATACATTAACGGTCTAAGGCAGAATGTGACATTTTAAAATAAGATTATTAGCAAAATCTAATAGCCACATCCGGGACGAAACCGTTTGTTTCTCATTTTTAGCATCCGGTTTATTGAAAAAAAAATTATTTTCCTAAATTACATCATTAGGTAAAAGAACTTTTTGACGTTCAGAGACCACACTGATAGAAGAATTTATTTGTACCAAATAAGATTTATTTATAGTTAATAAATGATTTATTTGAAAGCTTTAACCAAATAAATATTTATTAATAGTTAATAAATGGCTTATTTGAATAGAAAATGACACATGAAGCTAATTAAGTAGGGTTATGACAAATGATTTATAGTCCCATTTAAGTTTACTTTTTTAAAGAAAATAATACACACAGTAATTACTTTAAAAAATATTCAGCATTTTTTAACTTCCCGCTAAGAAAATCGACGATTTTCGAAAATTTCGGGAAGTTATTGTTTTCACCCCGATTTTCGAAAATCGAGTTTTCATCGGATGTCGACGTTTTGAGGTCCTAGGAAGCTATTCTGACTATTTTTGGAATGATGTCCGAGTGTGTGTATGTGTATGTGTGTGTGTGTGTGTGTGTGTGTGTGTGTGTGTGTGTGTGTGTGTGTGTGTGTATGTATGTAAACTCTTTGTAACTTTTGAACCAATGAACCGATTTGGATGTTTAAGGCGGCGATTGAAAGAGCTTGTTGGCCATCAACTTTCCTGAAAATTTCAGATCATTTGATCGAAAAGATTCGAAAATATCTGCGAATTTCGAAAAAAAAAAATTTTTTTTTTTAGTTTTTTATTGATTTCTCAGAAACGACTTATACGATCGACTTCAAAATCTAATCAGCTCTAGTACTCAAAAAAAACGCGTCGATTGCCACCTCAAACATCAAAATCGGATAATTCGTTCGAGAGTTATCGCGGGAGAAAGAAATGGTGAAAAACGGTTTTTTCTAAATATTTTCGAAACGACTGACGCGATCGATTTCAAATTTTAATCAGCTTTAGAATTCAATAAAACGCGCCGATTGCCACCTCAAACGTCAAAATCGATCAATTAGTTCAAAAGATATCGGCATTGAAAAGTTAAAAAAATAACATTTTATGTTATTTTTCCTGGATAAATCATAATATAACCTACTAAAATGTGTCTGAAGTCATACTAACTCAGCCTTTATATGGTTACTTTCGATACATGATGTCATCGAACTTGGTTTTTAGTTTAAATCATAATATAAACAATAAAATCGATAAAACGTAGTTTTCAATATTTTTCCCGAATATTTCATATTTGATGGTATCTCACATGAGTCAACACTCATTTAAGTCTTAATTTAAATCCCTGGCATTGATTTCTGCCTGAATACACTTATTTCATTGAACATAATCAGGGATTAAATTTTAAAAACCGCTTCATTAACAATTCTTGATTCTTAAATTTTCAAACTTCAGCATAACAGGCAACTTGTTAGAGCTTGAGAAGATCGTAAAAAAAACAATCGCATATGATAGCATTTTCGAGCTCGAAGAGCTCGAAAATATATCTACACCAATGTTTTCGAGGTCTTTGAGGTCAAAAACAGCGGGAAGTCTTGGGGCTGGCCCGCAGGGCCAACCGACGCCCAGATTTTTTTATTTATAAAAAAATATTTAGTTGATTATATTTTGAATTTGTTACATTAGACAGTATACTGAAAGGTAATGTAAACAGTAAGTGGCGCTGTAGTCAAAAATCACAGAGATATTCACTCAAATAAGCCATTTATTAACTATTAATAAATCTATATTTGAGTCAAATAAGCCAGTTATTAACTATTAATAAATCTATAATTGCGTCAAATAAATGCATTTATTAATATTAAATAAATACTTTTATCAGTGCAGCACTTAATCAAGTATTTTTATATCCATATTCAGATATTTCTATGAGAAATACATTCAGCAATTGAGTACTAGTTCCTGATCGGTTACTAGGTTTCTTATCTTATTTAAGTTGAAGTATGTGCGAATAATATTTAAAACCTATGGAATACAACTATGCCTTTCGATATTTGACTAAAATAATTCGAACTTTCTAATTATTAAAAAATATCGGATCATTAATCAGTTTTCAAATTATTGGAAGATTTCAAAGTAATTGTGAATTTGTGAGTTCTTAGTCAGTTCTCATGATTTTCGCTTTAAACTTAAGTATTAGATAGGAACTTCAAATATCAAATGAATTTTAAAAGTGTGTGTGTGTGTGTGTGTTTGTAAACTAATTTTAAGTCTTACGATATCTTTGGAACGAATAATCCAATGTTAACGTTCTTTATAGTTATCGAAAAGGCTCATTAAGAGTAGACAATTAAATTTTGAAATTGATGGGCCAAATAGTTTTTTAATTAATTAAAAAATCAAAAGTATATTTTTTTTAGGTTTTTGTTGTTTAACTTAAAAACCGCGCGATTAATTTGACTCCAAATTCAATCAAGGCTAAATCAAAAAAATTCTGAAGATCAGTTGCCCTTGTAAGCCAGTCCTAAAACTTCCTGCTGTTGTCGAGCTCCTCGAGCTTCAAAACATTCCCATATAACAATCGTTTTCAATTCTTAAGCAAGTCTACTCTCAAGATCGATAGGTGCTAGTGTCTTTTTCTACGTATGTATCTTACTGCAAACATATCTCGTGATCAGATTCGGATTGCAGGCCTACACGAGAAATTCTTGTCAGATTATACCTCAATTCTCAAGGAAGACTATAGTTGAAAATAGTTGTACTTGGCTTGCTCAAGATCTGCTCAAGGCTCGAAATTGACCCGCAAGAAAAAAATATATATCCAGGATATCTATGGGCAAAATTGAATATATGTCTCACATATGCGGCATGGGCCTTGAGCAAGTCATGCATAAGTACCTACTGTAAGTTGTACTGGTCCAAGAAATGCGTCAGACTCTTTTTCATTGCACCGTGTTCAAAATATCTTTAATATTCTTACGTAGGATACCATGAGTAAGACATACACAAATCTTGACGTAGGCTTCGTGATACACGATCTTGCGAAAGACACATGCGTTAAAAAAAGCACTAGCAGCTAGGGGTCTCGCTCAACCTTATTCAAAAATTTTCAAAGAATCCCCTCAAATGCAACAAAAACAGCATAGAAACAATACAGCCTAAAGGATTCTATGTGGCTCTTGTCGCTTTTGATTAGATTCTAAGAGAAGTTTTGAATAGGGAAGATACTTACTCTAGAATCTTGCTCAAACACGTGTTCCTGGGTAAAAAAAGTTATATATAATTCAATACAATCATATATTATTCTATACAATCATATATGATTGTATATAATTGTATATGATTTTATAAAATTATATATGATTCATATGAAATTATATATAATTATACAGAATTATATATAATTATGTATAACGCTGAGAAAAATCACAGATGATGTATAGTTATATATAATTATATATAAAAACATATAATTCTATAAGAATCATATATAATTCTATAGAAAAATAAAAAAGAGAGAAAAATAACTTGGGAGTAAAGTTATATATATGTATATATAGGCGTTTCAAAAAAAAAAAAAAATTTTTTTTTTAATTTTCTAGCTCACAAACCAATCAACGGATTGTTATACACAATAAATGATTTTGTAGGAAATTAAACGCTCTACAAAAAAAGTCTCTTATCATTTTTTGATAAATCCCACTGTTCAAAAGTTATTTAAGCTTCAAATCAAATTTACAGTAAATTTTGAGATTTTTTTATTTTTTCGGTGAAAGTATCAGTCTTATTAAAAAATGTCGTGGGAACTTTTTTGTAGATAATTTTATTCCTTACAAATTGTTACGAATAAAGTTTTTCGAAATTCCGCATTGTTCACAGGTTATTTGCATTTCAATGTCAAGCTCTTAAAAAAATAGATTTCTGATTGATTTTAAGAGCTTGACATTTAAATGAAAATGACTAGTGAACAATGCGGAAATTCGAAAAACTTTGTTCGTAATAATTTGTTACGAATAAAATTATCTACAAAACAATTCCTACGATATTTTTTGATACATTCGCCGGGAAAGTAAAAAAATCTCAAAATTTACTATAAATTTGACTTGAAGCTTAAAGAACTTTTGAACAGTGAGATTTATCAAAAAATGATAAGAGACTTTTTTTGTAGAGCGTTCGATTTCCTACAAAAACATTGATTGTGCATAAAAATTCGTTGATTGATTTGTGAGCTAGAAAGAAAAAAAAAAAATTTTTTTTTTTCCCGTGTTAATTAAACGGAAAATAGAAAAATGGATTGAGGCAAACCTTAATATCATTATTAAGTGCCCGGATTGGTACTAAAATTTTTATTTTTATTTATATTTTCAATTTTTGGATACGACAAAAGAAAAAAAAAATGTTTTTTTTTTTTTTGAAACACCCATATACACATATATATCTTTACTCCCAAGTTATTTTTCTCTCTTTTCTATTTTTACATAGAATTATATATGATTCATATAGAATTATATGTTTTTATTTATAATTATATATAACTATATGCAATTATACATAACTATGTATGTAACTATGTACAATTACATATAATCATCTGTGTTTTTTTCTCAACATTATATATAATTATATATAATTCTGTATAATTATATATGAATCACATGTAATTCTATATAAATCATATATAGTTATATAGAATTATGTATGATTATATTGAATTATAAATAATTTTTTTCCCCGGGAAGTTATCTAAGAAAAATGAGGACAATTGTTATTTTTTAAACATCTCATCAGCGATATCTTTTGAACTAATAGACCGATTTTAACGCTTGAGGTTGCAACAACGCAGTTTTGTAGCCTCTATCACTGAATTTTTGTTTGGAACTAATCAATTAAACGTTTTTGATTTTATTCGAAGAAAAATACTTTACTTTAAGTTTTTCGTTAATGATACCTCTTGAAAAAATGATTCATTTGTGACCTTTGAAGTGGCACGTGGCGCGTTTTACCGAGTTCTAGAGCTGACTAGATTTCGAACTTGATCGATCCAACTATTTCTGAAAAATTTCAATAATACACTGTCAAAAATTCCCATTAAATTTTACTATGGATGCATTGTAACCCTGGACCATAAGAAAACTGGTACAAAATTTACAAGTGTCCCATAGTATACGTATGCGCATAGGTCTCAATCGTGTCGTCTGTGCATACCATTTACTGTGGGATACTTTAAAATTTTGTACCAGTTTTCTTATGGTCCGGTGTTACAATGCACCCATAGTAAAATTTGTTGGAAATTTTTCACAGTGTAAAACTAAAATAAAAAAAATTTTTTTTCTAGTTTTTCTTCTATATCTTGGAGTCCATTTAATTAATCGATCTGAGGTTTTCGAGAAAGTCGACGGCCAACAAACACTTTTGACTGCTGAATGAACAATCTCGAACGGTCAATTCATCAAAGAGATATCAAGAGTTGCCATCACACACACACACACACATACACACACACACACACACACACACACACACACACACATAGAAATATGTTTCTAATGAAACATAGATCATGGTTATAGCCCTCCGACTGAAGAGAAGAGCCTATATACATTTCGTTGGCCAATGTTAGACCAGTTTCTTACGTATTTTGGGCCAAGGATCACAAAAATTGAGTCTTTTTGCTTCAAAAGTGGTGCAAACAATTGTTATTAATAACATAATTGCTTAAATCGGAATAACTCCAGAGCCGCTGGTTTATTGGGGCAGTTTAGTGGAAACAAAATGTTCATAATCAAAAAATACACAAAAAAGGTATCATAGTGTTTTTTTGTATCTCAAATAGTTCGCAAGATATGACGCAAAAACGAGCTAGGCGCTCGGACCTCTCCCTCGCGCACAAGCAATTGCCTATTACACGCGCTTTTTCCTCACCAAACCGCGTCAAGCGCTTTGTAGGCCGGAATTTTTCCAAGTTTTTTACATTAAAAATGGAAGCAAGAAAAAAGACAAAATGACGATAGCACCAATCGACAGCATTTTTTTCGAAACGAATTTCTATTGTATCATTCAGAGAGGTTTTTTTTTTTTTGTAACCACAGTTATAGACAAATGGATAATTTCAGTGTCTGTTTAGTATGAAAAAAATCGATCTAATGTCGATAAGACCAATCGACAGCATTTCTTCATCCAAACCGGATTTTGAAAAAAACCATTTGTTTATAACTTCACATAACGAAAAAAAAGTTTTCTGGACGATACAACAGAAATTCGTTTAAAAAAAAATGCTATCAATTGGTTGTATCATCATTAGATCGATTTTTTTTATCCTAACCGGTCACTGAAAAAATCTATTTATTCGTAGCTTTAGTTGACAAAAAAAAAAAAAAGTCTCTGGATGATACGACAGAAATTCGTTTCGAAAAAAATGCTGTCAATTTTTTTTTTCTTTCATTTTTAATGGAAAAAACTTAGAAAAATTCCGGTCTATCAAGCGTCTGACGCGATTTGGTGGAGAGAGAGCGCGCGCAATAGGCAACTGCTTGTGCGCAAGGGAGAGGTCTGAGTGCATAGCTCGTTTTTTCGTCATATTTCGCGAAATATTTGAGATACAAAAAAAAAACACTATGATACCTTTTATGTGTACTTTTTGATTATAAACATTTTGTTTCCTATAAACTACCCCAAGAAACCAGCGGTTCTGGAGTTATTTCGATTTAACCCTTTAGAGTCTGACCTTGAAACCCCACTCTTCAGTCTGGCAGAACCCGATAGAATTAGAAAGAGCGCGAAGCAAATGTTACAGGGTCGTATTATAAGAGAAAAAATTTCACCTGAGTGGGGAGTAAAAAATAATTTTATTTTTTATTTTTAATTTATTGAACAATAAATATCAAAGGGCTTAAATTCAAAGTAAGAACAACATTTGGTTACATTATAAATATAGTTAAGTAATATTGCAATTACATAGCAATGTACAAAATTTTTTTAACTTTTCTAACCTTACTTTCGGAGACTATTTCCTCACGTCTACAATACTAACTACGTCACTGTCAATGAACGCAGCGCGAGATTCAAACGAGTGGAAGGGTACTCACAGGCACACTACTACTATCACATGTCACTCATACATGCTCACGGGACTCTACGATTCGCGCTCTCCCCACTAGTCTCACACGTAGACGTTTCAAGATCCTCTGACTCTAAAGGGTTAAACAATGAAATTTTTATTAATAATTGTTTGCACCACTTTTGAAGAAAAAGGACAATTTTCGTGATCCATGGCCGAAAATACGAAAGAAAGTGTTTGATCTAGCTTTGCCGAACAAAATATATACGGGCTCTCCTCTTCAGCCAAAGGACTATTAGTAGGTCCTCAAAACGTCGTCATCTGATGGAAACTCGATTTTCGCAAATCGAGGTAAAAACCATGACTTCCTGAATTTTCGTAAATTTACAATTTTCTTAGCGGGAAATTATAAATTACCCGGGAAAAAATCATCATGCCTGATCATACATGAGATTAACGCATGATCATGCATGATCAGGTCTGATGATTTTTTCCCGGGTAATGAAATGATAAATAAAATTTAAACATAAAATTCTATTAACAAATTAAAAAATTTCAATATTTTTTACATTTCAAGTTCTAATAATATTCACATTAATATTTTTTCATGTGATCATAAATTAATATCGTCTAGATTTTCCTAATTCTGAGTTAACGATTGCAATAGTCGATCCTTTTCGTAAAAACTGTAAATTTTTTTCTCTTAACAATGCGCAAGAAAGAGCTCATCTCTTTCTACTATAAGCAATCACGTAAAATAATACGAAAGGTATATAATTTTATAGACTATTTTATTTTTTTATTATTTCAGCTTAAAGTCAAGAAATTTTAATAGTAATTATAATTTTCGATTGTTCATTATTATAATTTTTAAATTAATTTTAATTATATTAAAATTTTTTATTTTAAATAACATTGAAAATATAATTAGAATACAATTTTCCCATTGTTGAGAGAAAAATACGCTCTCATTCAAACTCATGTAAAATTATTACAACAATGATAAATAAACAAAATAAGCAATTTGTGTTCAACAAATCTGAAATATTTGAAAAAAATAATTAAAACTAAAAATTGAAAGAATCTGAAAAGTTATCGTAATTATTTATTGAATTTTAATATATCATTCCAATCATATTTTAGTTTATAGTTTTGCCATTATTTTAACTTTCATTTATTAGTTTAAGATTAATATAATTATAAGGTATGATCAACAAAGGGAAAAGAATATTTTAACTTTAATTTTTTTATGTAATTGTGATACAAAATTTTTTCAATTCGTCCTATTTCTTATTTGTTTTTTTATCAAACTAGCATTCTTGTAATATTTTTAGATTAGTTTGAGTTATTGTGTCTTATTTTGTCTCGAAAATGCTAAAGAGATGTCTCATCTCTATTTATTGCAAGCAGTCATTCTCTTTAAAAAGTTGATGACCGGGAGCGTGTTCAGAAACACACTCTTATAACAGAGCTAAGCTGTTACTCTGTTCGTCCTTAAATTACCTTTTTAAGGGCGCCACTGGAAGTGATAACGGCCTCCCAGAGCCGGATCTTAGATCGTCAGGGTTGGTGTAATTTGTTTAATTGTAAGAGGAGGATGAGGAAGGATAATTTATAAATAATTTAATTATTTCCAATTAACAATTTATACCTTTATTTTATTAAATAACCTTTTAACCTTTTATCCTTATAAACCTTTCTACCTTTATAAACCTTATACTTTATATAAACTTTAAGACCTTATAACCTTATTACCTTATCAATTTTTATACCTTATACTTTTATACCTTATTTTAATTGACTCGCAATATTTCACTTAAAACTGAAACGTAGGGGATCACGTTTTCCTACACTTGAGGTGGTAGCGTGTAGTTTTCGTGGGTCTCGCCTCGGCTTGTTTCAAAATTGAGACTCGTCTTTATTAATTTACCCGAACTGGCCTTATAACACTAAACTAATACTAGTACTTAGCCTAATGTTGATGTTCGGTGTCGTCGTCCTTGATGTTAATGGACTCGGCGATTGGTTTGGCCCTTGGAAATCGCCTCCTTGGACCCGACTCCGCTCTCAGATGCTGCTACTCTTATTATTCACAATAGGGGGTGGATGAAGCAGGGTGAATTCACTCAAACTCTGGTTCAGTTACTTATTTAATGATAATTATATTTTATTGAATGATTATCAATAATGCCACGACGCACACACTCTGATTACAAAGTCCACGTATCACACAACTAACTGCATGCGATACTATTGTTACTGTGACTAACTGCACAGGGCTAATTACCCAATAATACGACTATTACAAGGAACCGTACTATTGCTCTGATTCTTGTACAACACTAACTGGTTGCTATAATCATTAACTAACTGTAATGATTATACTGGTTGATATTCACCTGGTTAACTAACTGTAACCAACTATAACGTGATATTCAACGCGGACAAATACTCAGATAATTATAACTGAGTCGACTGATTGACAACGCGATACTCTGATTTATAACTGGTAAAATCGCTGGTAACAAGCCAAGCAAAAAGCACGTGAAAAGCCAGCGGTAAAAAGCTCCTGGGTGTCGGCCCCACGCGCTTATATAGGCGGCAACGCCATATTGGAGCACGTGACACCCCCACCCTAAGTAGTTTGGAGGCGAACGATGCCCACATCGTAACAAAACCTAATTCATTATTTAACCCGCAATATTTTATTTGTTAAAATTGGCCAACTACCTTTGGCATTTTTCACACTCACACACACACAATTGTTGCCAACTACCTTTGGACTTTTATCACACTCACACTGTTAAAATAATTTTGCCAACTACCTTTGGACTTTTATCACACTCACACTCTCTGTTAAATATCGCTTCATCCTCACGATACTTAATAACTACAAATTTTTCATTAAAACCTAACTCACTAATTTTAACATAATGTTTCACCCGAAATTTTAATAAATTAATTAATTTGAAGAGGGTAAATAATTATTAATTAATTTATTATTTAATCTTAATTTTCCTTTATCAATTCATTCCTTTCACTTTTATCACCAGTTCGTCTTTTCCCGATTCACCTAATGATCAATTGCCGCTAAGACCCGCCATTTTTTCTTTCCGCGCGGTCACTTTACTTTTACTCCAACCTCGATTTCACCCGATACTCTTTATATGTTTTCTATACCCTTAATTCAGGTACTTTTGTTATCACAATAATTATTCTTAATTTACTTAATTTAATTGATTATTTCTCTTATCTAGTTAATTATTCCTTTTAATTCATTAAATTAATTGAACACAGATCCCTTTTCCTTTTCCCGAGACAATTTATCACTCATTAATTTTAAACTGGATTAATTATTTTATTACTAAATTTACTTATAATTAATTAATTTTCATGACTAGCAATGATGACTAGATTTTACGGTTTCCGGTACGCGACCTACCTGGAAACTTCTAGAATATTTCCGGCGACCTGCCTGGAAATATTTAACTACGTAAAAGCTCCGGCTACCTGCCTGGAGTTTATTAATTAATTATTTTTATATAGTTTAATTCCAGTTTAATTTATAATTTTAAATTTTCGAGTAATTAATTAATTTCCGAGTATAAATTTCCTGACGATCCGACGCGATGCTACCAGACGTACAACGGAGTATTCAGATAAAACTTTCCGGCTTACTGCCCGGAATAAATTTTAAATAAATACCTAAGCAATAATTACTCCAGTCTCAATTCCGTCCTCGTTTTTGTTCTCGTATAGGTAGTTTTGTCCTGTCCGCGTCCTGGTCTCGTAATCAAGTTTTTCCTGTCTCATCCTCTCAATCTCCAATTCTGCTCTCACCTTCAACCTGCTTAATTAGACGCAATCAGTAAATTTTATAATAGATACTGGCTACCTGCCTGCTATCGGGTAAAAAGATTGAATTCAATAATCGCTTGGTTCCACAGTAGACACCAGCTTACAATTAAATAATTACCTGATATAATTGTAGCATCCCAACAAAACCGGCGGTTGTAATGGCGTCTGGTATCGCGTCACTCTACTTGTCTGTTCGTCTTGACTGTTCGGGTGTTCCGATGGTTAATGCCCGATTCTCGTTCCGGTCCCCGTTTTATAATTGTCCGCGCACCTCTTGACTCTGGTGGTCACTCGTCACCTACTTAATTCTAAGTGGGGTTGACGGTCGAGCAATTGGAATTTCCACATCCGGCCGACTAGTCGCTACCTACCCGGCATACCCTGGGTGGTAATGTCACGTGACCGACAGTACACATAATAGATTTTAATTTGACTTATTTGAACGGAATAAATTTGAATTTACCCCGTTACACTTCCCCCTGCCAGACTGTCGCCCGGGGTGGAAATTGCAGATACTCGTCGTCCAAGGATGCAGGAACAACAAGTCGGAGCAATGATTGGTACACGCAATTAGAAAATAGGATGAATTTTATTCCACAGGATGGCACAGCTTAAAAATCCATATTTTCATCCGGATCGTTTATAACTAAATCGTCGTCGGAGTTGACCTCCAACTCCAACACTTTCTCGCGGTCATCAAACGCCGGAACCTCCGCCTCACACCCAGAATCGTCGGAGAGGAAACCTCGTCCATAATAAAGACGGTTCAGGTCGTCGGGTACCACCCAGTCCATCTGGTTCATGTGTGGACCATTTGGTCCCTTCTTCCTCTTTGTCTTCTTCTTTTTCTTCTTCGCAGGTCCAGTCACCTGAGCCTCAGAACCACCAACCTGGACAACGGGTCTGGTTGGGACTCGCTGTCCGGTTAGGTCCTGAGCTGCTGCTGGTTTAGGTGTTTCAGCTGATGTTGGTGCCAATGACGTTGATGGAGTAGTTGGTGTTGTCGCCATAGTTGTTGTTGATGTTGACGGGGCGGCTGGTGTCATTGCCGAAGTTGGTGTTGTCGTTGGCAAAGCCCTCGCCTCCTCCTGCCAAGGTGTTATGTCGGGTCTGGCAGATGGTTCCACGACAGGTCTTCGGTCGGCTACTGTAGGGGTGGAGATTCCCTGGGGTCGTGGAGTTGTAGCTTCGGCTGCTGGAGAGGGGGTACTCTAACTACCACCCTCGGCCTCGGGTTGACGGGATGACAAAAACAACCCAGGGATATCCACCTCCTCCCTTTTCCACCTGGTGACCTGCAAGGTTGGCTCAACCCTGAGGGAGAGCTTCTTCAGCCCGTCTCGGACGATCTTCTCTTCTGGCAACTCCAGAATCTTTGCCAGCTTCGCCTTTCGCTGACTCTTGCGCTTTAGGTTTTTCAAGCGACGCCTCTCATCTGCATTGGGAACGGCGGGTGTTTGCCTGGCCACACTACGCGAAGGTCCTGAAGATCCAGTAGATGGTTGTCTAACCTTACTCACCGCTGCTGATGGTCGTGATGTTGCAGCACCCTGGTGAGTGGGTCTCGCAGGACTTCCGACGGCCTCCATAGCTTCAACGGCCTCCACGGGGCGGTTGAGGACAGTTGGTCGGTCCCCCGACACCACAGGACCCAATCTCTGCAGTGCTGACTGGCGTGGTGTCCCCGGTGTTTGATCCTCCGGTACCCACCACCTGGCTGGCGGATTTGATACCAATCGGCGATGGGGGATCCTACCTGGAGGACCATAGGGTCTACCTGCCCACGTGGTTCTCCGGTAAATCCTCCGGGTTGCCTGCGTCCAACCCCGAACTCCCTCACGGGATCTGCGTCTTTGATGCTCCATCTGAAATTTAAATGGGTTAGTCATACGTCCGGGTTGAGATCGATATTATTTTTATTGAGAATTCTTATCAGCTAACCAGCTACTACGACGCGGTATTTTTAAGTCTGGTATATAATGTGTACCGAGAGATTTTCCGGAATCATTTTTGAGTTCGACGACTAGTGGACTTATAATTTTGCTAATTGTAACCGGCCTGAGATATTTCATGCCTAAACTCGCGCTATATTTTTGATTTTTACTACTTAATTTTCGGTTCGGATAGAAAACCTTATCGCCTACTTTTACTTCTGTCAATTTAAGTTCTGAATTTTTATTATAGCTAGATTGTCTCTCTAGTTCAGCCCGCATGATACTCTCGACTTTATGTCGAAGTTCGTCCAATCGTTGGACTCGTTGTTTCCATTCTTCATTCTCAGGAAGAAAATCCTCTATTTCCAGTTCTGTCAGTTTGTCGGACAATCTGGGTTCCTGTCCATGTACCAGGAAATATGGAGACAGTTTCAATGATGCATGATATGAGCTGTTGTAGGCTAGTTGAAATTCACCTAGATGGTCATCCCATCTGGTCTGGTCTTTGTTAATGTAGGCTCTGATCATCGGTTTTAATGTACGATTTATCCTTTCCACTGGGTTGGCTTGTGGATGTGCGACAGCCAATGGTGTAAATTTTACTCCAACAGATTTCAGATAATCTTGTACGGTCTCATTAACAAACTCCCTGCCGTTGTCCGTTACCAGGAACAGCGGGTAAGACCTCAAAGAAAATGTACGTTTGAAAGCTTCCCAGACAGCAGCTCCAGTATGTCGACGTAATGGATAGAGTTCAATGAACCTAGTATATAAGTCTTGTATGACTAGAATATATTGCTGACCTTTTCTAGATAGAGTAAAAGGTCCAGTTACGTCTGCTGCCACAATAGCCCAAGGTCTTATGGGTTGTCTAGTTTGAAATGGAGCTTTTGATGACGACTGCTTGTATTTGGCTTGCTTACAAATCTCACAAGCTTCCACGTAACTTTCTACATCTTGGTACATACCAGGCCAATAAAATTGGACTTTCAAACGCTCGTACATTTTTTCCCTCCCTAGATGTGCAGCATCTGGGTCTTCATGATGTTTTTGGAGTACTTCTTGAATTTCAGGATCTCGTAAAACTGTCTTCCATGCGTTATCATCTCCAACGATGGATCTTAACGGGTCTGGACGATAATATTCAAGTCTATCTTCAACTATGCGCCAATCCGGATACCTTCCTGGATTGCGACGCACATTGTTGAATTTAACTGCATACCAGTTTGACACTTGTAAATAAAGACAATTATCCGAACCAAGTTGTTATTTAATTCCCAGCCAATCTTCTGGAACAAAATCTTCATAAATACGAGATAATGCGTCGGGACCTTCATTTTCTGTTCCTTTGCGGTGTTCAATAGTTATTTGGTGTGACAATAGCAATAGTAATATATACATCAGCAGTAATCACAACAATGAAAAGGTTTCATTGAGTAGAGGTGGTACGCGTGTATGTACTAACACAATCACAAAATAATGTTTGAGACGACTTTAAATCTCTCGACGTTGATAAATGTATAAAGTAGACGTTCGGTGTAAGAAGCATCGGATACTCTACTCGTTCTCATGTAAAATTAATATTTTCCCCCAATCAAGAGCGAGACAGTCGAATTGCTTACAACGAACGTCTACTGTACTTTATATACTTGTATAAGACAGTGCGTAGCGTACGCTTCTGTTCTATTATTTCTTGACGCGTCGTAACGTGCACAGCTTTTGAAATTGATCCTGAGTTAATCTTTCATCTATATAATTATATAAATTGAGAAGTTGATTTCCTAAAAATCTAAAAATTATAATTTATAACGGTTAAATATTTTATCCATTACTAGGAAATAATTAACCCTGGATTTAAATAAGCAAATAATTAAAACGAAAATTATTTAGAAAAATATTTAGAAAATATGAATATTTTCAAAAAACCAGTACGTGGTAAGTTTTGAATTACAAATACTTTTTTAAATAAAATATTTTAAGAAATAGAAAAACGAATAAATCAAATTGAATATTTTTTTTTATTACAAATAATTAGTATATACAATTCGGTCAACATTTTTTAATAAAAAGATGACGCCATCTTACTGTATTATAACATAAATAGACTTCACCAATAATTTACTGATTTTTTATAAATTAAAAATAAGAAAAATTTATTATATTAACTTCAAAAATATTTAAATCGAATTGGTCATATTTTTTCATTTAAAGATAAAAAAATTGATTTTTGTAACCACGAATTTATTGTTTTGTGATTAATAAGTTTTTAAAAAACAAATTCTTAAAAGATAGTTTTAAAATTTGTGAATAAATAATAACGCGATTTGCTTACTGAATTATGAAATTAATTAATATAACCTATAATTTTCAAGATTTTTATAAATCTAAAATAAAATATTTTACGAAATTGATTTTGAAAAACGTTTGATTCCAATTTAACATTTTTTTTATTTTATAAATAAAAAATTGATCATTTTAACCAAAAATTTTTTGTTTGATAATTTATAAAAAGATATTTTTCTTTCTTGCTATTATTTGTGTCATGCAGGAAGGAAATCTAGAGGGGGACAAATTGCGCAACCGCCTGCCCTCCGTCAGTTAAGAAGTACTAAAACTTCAGGAAATTTATCATCTCGGCGCGGTGGTGGATCTCGGGGTGGTGGTAGATCTCGGGGTTCAAACAGGTATAATAATTTGCCACCTGTGCCAGTTAACCCTCTGCAACACAATCGAGACGAACGACCTGTACCAGGTGTCCCTCTGCAACAGATTCGTGAAGAACCACGCGTACCAGTTGACCCTCTGCAAAACAATCGAGAAGAACGACCTGTACCAGGTGTCCCTCTGCAACAGATTCGCGAAGAACCACGCGTACCAGTTGACCCTCTGCAACACAATCAAGATGAACCACCTGTACCAGTTGTCCCTCTGCAACAGATTCGCGAAGAACCACGCGTACCAGTTGACCCTCTGCAACACAATCAAGATGAACCACCTGTACCAGTTGTCCCTCTGCAACAGATTCGCGAAGAACCACGCGTATCAGTTGACCCTCTGCAACACAATCGAGAAGAACGACCTGTACCAGGTGTCCCTCTGCAACAGATTCGCGAAGAACCACGCGTACCAGTTGACCCTCTGCAACACAATCAAGATGAACCATCTGTACCAGTTGTCCCTCTGCAACAGATTCGCGAAGAACCACGCGTACCAGTTGACCCTCTGCAACACAATCAAGATGAACCACCTGTACCAGTTGTCCCTCTGCAACAGATTCGTGAAGAACCACGAGTACCAGTTGACCCTCTGCAACACAATCAAGATGAACCACCTGTACCAGTTGACCCTCTGCAACAGAATCGAGATAAACCGCCTGCACCGAATAACGAGATTCAACGTGGTAATTTGCTAGCTGCACCGAATAACGCTGCACATCACGATCTGCCCCCTGTACCAGATAACGTAATGCAACCTCGTGATCTGCCTCCTGCACCAGGTAACGTTTTGCAAAATCATCATGATCTGCTACCTGCACCGGATAACATTATGCAATATTATCATATACCACGTGCGCCAGCTAACGCTATGCGATATCGTAACAAGCCACCAGTACCAACTACTCCGTTGCAATTCTTCCTTTCAAATCGAAAAATGAAAATGGTCAAAAACTTCAATGCTAATTTCTCTAAAGCTCAAAAATTATTAAAGAATATAAAAGAACCCGTTTCAACTTCAGAGCAGCCCGTTGTGGCTACACCAAAATCTACTATGGCTTTACAGGAGCCCATCGCAACTACACAGCAGCCTACTGTGGCTCCTCAACAACCTATTTTAAATCAGCCAGGTTATTATTGGCCACCGCCTCTACAGTATACGCCTTTTATGCCGCCTTATCCTTATGTTCCTTACACAATGAGCCCTCTTCAACAATTTTGTCAATCACCGTACCAATATCCATCTATACCAAATTATGTAATTAAACCCAACTATCCGCCTCCACACCCACAATATCCTCCCCGGTATCAATAAATATAAGATAAAAGTGAAAAAAAAAACAATAACAATTATAATAAAGAATAATTTATAATATCGACCAGGATTATTACAAGAAAATGTTGTATCATCAGTCATTAGTATATACATATATATATATATATATATATATATATATATATATACATATATATATATATATTAATTACTTTCTACGATCTCTGGATCTTTTAATTGTGTAACACAATTCATCATCAATATAATAAATTAAAAAATGTTTCCTTCTATTTTTTTATTCAACACCTTATTTTATATGTACTTATACTTCTAACTGAATAAGTTAACTAATTCTATGTTTTTTATCGAAAATTAATCTTACGATTTACATGAAAAAAATTGATTATCATCATATAAACAAATGACAAAAGTTGATGTGATGCTACTAACAATAATTTATTAATAAATCTGTAGTAATTAGTGAGGCTGGGAAAATACTGAAATAAGAGAAATTTAAAACAAAAAAAAAACTGAAAATTGCACCTATAGTTTTTAAAATTTTCTTTATGTGCGTATTTTTAGTTTCATTTACTTTTTTTTTTTTTATTGTTGGAAAAAAAAGTACTGAAAATTGTTAACTGTCTGCTAGCTTTAAGATCATTAAATATATTATATCCAAATCTTCAATATAAATCTTTATTTTAAAATAATAAGTTTACAGTGAATAATTTATACAATCAAAAAAGTTGATTACATAACTCTCCCACTTCAAAAATATTAAATAATCTTTAACTGTCATAATAGCATTAAAATTTAATTAATTAATTTAAAAAATATAAAATCATAAATTTGAGAAAGGATAACGCAGTTACAATTTCGATGATATAGAGTTTTTTGAAATTACTCGCAGTTGTTATCGATCAAGAGTTAACAAAATTTAGTGAATGAATTTAAGTCTAAAAATTAGACACGCCAAATTCATAATATTGATATGACAATTTTACTGAAATGTACATGTGTCTGAGCGAAATTATAACTGCTAATTTGTTTTAATTGTCGCTTTTTTAAAAATTAACTATCACAATTTTCATACGGTTATTACGATTGAAAGTCATTGAATATTTCGAAAAAGTATCATCCTAAAATTAACAGACAGTTAGAAGATATTGAATTTTTTTTTTAATCAATAAATTACAAATAAAAAAAAACCTTATTATCTGCACATATAAAAAATTTCATAAACCATAGGCGCAATTTTAAAAAATTTTTTTGTTATTATTATTTATCGTTTTAAAAAAAAGGTAAAAATTATTAGATGTCGGCTAACTTCAGCATCGTAAGGAAGTGGGGGAAGGGGGCACTGTTTAAGAATCGCTTTAACTTATCGCTTTAACTTATAAACAAAAAAAATTCAGAAGTGTCTCTTTTTTAATATTTTAATAATTATACATATGTATATATTTCTGTACATATACGCACATACACAAGTACATTTATATGTATACAACCATTCAAAGGCTGAAAAGTTGTAGAGCATCAACCCCTACGGTTTTATTAGTGTCAAATAAATGAAAGCACCTGCACATGATTCTATTGATAACCTAAGTAAGTAAGAGACATTGAACTTTAAAAATAAATAAATTTAATTTAAATATAGTATATATTTCCTAATTTTATTAGAATTATTGCAGAGTGATTGATGATGAACATTAAGAATTTTGAGGTTAGAGAAAATAATTAATTTGTCGTCCGGACAAGAAGACTAGAGAAAACTTTGCTTGAATCTCATTAATCTCTCCAGAATCAGTTTTGATTTTAATGGTATACTTATAAAATAATGATAATTAATAAAGAACCTAAATGTATGGATGTATATATGTTTATATACATATATATATATATATATATATATATTGTTACGTCCAGCTTAGACGCTGAACTTTTTATATTAAATTTTTTTTATTAAAATTACGTGGCGACCAAATTTTATTTTTCTTTAATAACTCTAGAGCGATAAGACATTTTAGTTGGAAAAATATTTTAAGATTAGTGAACTTGTTTGCTCTGATGCACGTAAAAAAGTACTAGAGCAAACAATCAAATGCATTTTTAATGACCCCTCAGGTCACCATAGCGAAAAGGCCCAAGTTTATTCTTTTTAGAAAGCAATAAAAAAATTATCAACGGAGACGTATTAGAAATATTTAAAAAGGAAAAAAAATGAAATTTTAACAGTGACTCATTTTTGAATAAATAAAATAAACGAAAATACCTAATCTTATAAGCCCTTAAATTTTTGAGTGCACTTTCAACGAGACATCTCGGGATCATAGAACAAATAGACAAAATTGTTTTTAAATGACGAAATAGTCATTAAGGGAATTTAATACAAAAAAAAAAAATTTACTATTCAAAATAATTTTTAACTAACAAAAAATCTGATGAAAGTTCGTACAAATAATTAAATTAATTAATTAAACTCAAATAGATAAAAATAGTAAGAATAAATATAAAACTTTTAAACTCATTAATAAAATTCAAATACATAAAATTTTAGGAATAAATACAAAATTTTATATAAATGATTAAATAAATTACAAAATTTTAAAGAAGTAAAGACTATAAAATAGATATGAAATTTTACATAAATAAATAAAGCAATTAATAGAATTTACATAAGAAAAGATTCATGCGAATAAATATAGAATTTTATATAAATAAAGAAGTAAATTTATAAAAATTAAATAAGTAAAATTCATACAAATAAATAAAAGTAAATTTATCAAAAGGAAAATTTTTAAAATAAGATATAAATTTCTATTATAATAAATAAATTAAAATATTATTATACATAAAATATTGTGCATGTGGGTGTATGTGTGGATACGTACACGCATAGGCCTGCATCGGGGTGTGCCCTTTACCACTTCCCTAGCGGAAAATCCTAGGGAAAGGGAAAGGACCCAAGGAACTGTGTTCCGATTGGACACAGTTTTCCCCCAAACAATACACCAATTAGGACCTGACGAAAATTATAAAAAGTGTTGACACACATCAAGCACTCTCAATCTCGCAGTTTTTACGGCAGTGTCTCAATTTCTCAGTTAAGTCACAGTTCTCAGTCCTGGATCAGTAAGGATGAGAAAATTCAAGTACAAGTGTTCTCACACTTTGTTTTCTATTTAAACGTACAAGTGTTCTCACACTTCATATTTTGATTTAATGGTACAAGTGTTCTCACACTTTATTCTATTATTTATATTGTTAGTGTTTAATAGTAACGAAACAAATTGTAACCGCGAATAATAAAGTAAACTCAGTGTAAACCAAAAGTATACTCCAGTCTTCACAACTTCAGGTACTGTAATCTTTAAGTTTATGTATGCCAAAACATATAGAAACATTTCCAATACACGGAAATATTATAAAAGAAATTATTGTATTCAAAATTCTATAGTCCTCTCTAGTATTCAAAACGAATTTTATCACAACCATTTTATTGTAAATTAGAGTCAGCTGACTAGCCACCTAATGTTTTAAATATTAAATTCATTGTATTCACATCATCAAAATTGTAAATTGTATAATATATAGTAGTTTAATTCGTATATTGAACATCTTCATTTCAAACAAACCTTTCAGATAATAACTCAGTGTGATCCCGGTCTATTGGTCGAAAGACTAGGGCCGAAAATCAAATAATAATAATTTGTCCAAATATAACAGTACAAGCTACTTTTTGGACATAACAATATATATATGTATATATATATATATATATATATATATATATATATATATATATATATATTGTTATGATGTGGGCATCGTTCGCCTCCAAACGACTTAGGGTGGGAGTGTCACGTGCTCCAATATGGCGTTCCCGGCTATATAAGCACGTGTGGCCTACACCCAGCTGCTTCTTGCTTGGCTCGTTACCAGCTATTACCAGTTATAAATCAGAGTATCGCGTTGTCAATCAGTCGACTCGTTTATAATTATCTGAGTATTTGTCCGCGTTAACTATCACGTTATAGTTGGTTACAGTTAGTTAACCAGGTGACTATCAACCAGTATAATCATTACAGTTAGTTAATGATTATAGCAACCAGTTAGTGTTGTACAAGAATCAGAGCAATAGTACGGTTCCTTGTAATAGTCGTATTATTGGGTAATTAGCCCTGTGCAGTTAGTCACAGTAACGATAGTATCACATGCAGGTAGTTGTGTGATACAAAGACTTTGTAATCAGAGTGTGTGCGACGTGGCATTATCGATAATTATTCAATAAAACATAATTATCATTTAATAAGTAACTGAACCAGAGTTTGAGTGAATTCACCCTGCTTCATCCACCTCCTATTGTGAATAATAAGAGTAGCAGCATCTGATAGCTGAGTCCGGTCCAAGGAGGCGATTTCCAAGGGCCAAACCAATCGCCGAGTCCATCAACATCAAGGACAACAACACCGAATACCAACATTAGGCTAAGTACTAGTATTAGTTTAGTGTTATAAGGCCAGTTCGGGTAATTAAATTTAATCAGAGTCTCATTTTGGAGCGTAGCCTGGCAAAAGACTCACGAAACCTCACGCCTACACCATAAGTGCAGGAGAACGAATCCCCTACGTTTCAATGGCGCCCAACGGGTTTTAATTAGTTAATTAATTAATTAAGCCAACCATTAACATCATTTAATTATATAAATTCAATTAATCACTGTATAATTAGATTCTATCAGACATAAAACCAGTAAATTTCGAGTAGAGTCTGCGAAATAAAAGAAAAACATCGGATAAAAATTTATCATTTATCAAGCGGGTTCAATTACAATAAAATTGTTCCTGGAACAATTCCTAAAGCCTTGACTTTTACGCGTTTCATCAGAAAGAAAACGCGCACTCAACGTTTTTATTTAAAACGTAAAAAATTATATTTTCTTGTTTTTTGTTAAATTTAGTAATTAATCTGCATTTTTTTTTTAATTAGTTTTTGAAAAAACTAAAGTTTCATTTCATTTTTTTTGTTTAAAATTTCTAAAAATTAGAAATTACGCAAGAAAAATTGCCCGGGATTAATTTTTCTAAGGGTTTTTTTTTGCCCGGGCCCGTAAAAATGAAATTTAAAAAAAAAATTTTTTGTAAAATCCGCATTCTTTAGGTAAAAGAATTAAAAGAAATACCAGAAAATTAGATAAAATTGTTAATTTAGTAACTAAGTTATTTTGTAAAATTAATCTTAAGTAATAATTTTATGTATAATTAGTAATTAAGTATATTTGAAGTATAAATAGATTTATAATTTGATAATAAGATTATTGTAAACCGAAAATAACAGATTAAAAACTTAAGAAAAATCCAGAAAAAACCAGATAAAACTGGATAAAAGCAGAATAAACTGGATTTAACCAGAACGATCTAGAACAAAATCTTTGTGAGAAAATAAAAGCAGTAAGGATTATAAATCCATAAATAGAAAGAAATAATAATAACAGCTTGCTTAGTAACAGAGGTTTAGAGAAAAAAAAAACTTAAGTTTTAAAGTAAAAGAAATAAAATAATAATAATAAATCACATAGCAACAGAGGATAAAATAAAATAAAACACGACAAATACCCGAACAGCCGGGGAGACTCATTGTCGCGTTAAATTTATTATTATTATATACACTAATAAGACAGTAAAACAGAATAGGCGATAATCCGCAAGGCGGCAAAAATTTAAAATTTGAATTATTTGTTACAGAAGTCTGCCTAGGAATTCATCAGCCTTACCGTCGGTAACACAGAAACTAACAGGATAAGTTACCATAGAACAAATTACCGCCACCTATAGGATAGCAAACCAGTTAAACAGAAAAGAGACACAAGTATAGTCAGTCACAGTATAAATTTATTACGCATCACGGTTTTATGCAAAATAGAAAAAGTCTAATGTAAATATATTTTAACATAAATATTTTTAATAAAATAAAACTAAAAGCACGAGACATAAAAATCAAGTAAAGCTAATAAAGCTTAAAAACAGAGATATAAAATATATACAGATATATTATTTTATTACAAGGTTATCCACGTGCTGAACATTCAGGTATTGAATTTCAAAATTAATTCTTTTTATTAAAATCAAAGAAAGATTAAAAACTAAAATTGAAATTGATAGCTTTATTTTTATTTTTTAAGTAAATTAATATATTTTCAAATAAATAGTGAAATAATTAAAATTTATTATCAAAAAAAAAGTAAATTAATTTTCTTGGTTAATAAATTCATACTGAAACGTGATCGTGAAACTAATACAAATTTATTGTAAGTCAACAGGTGTATAGAGCAGAGACAACGGAGATTTTGGTTACCAGAAAATTTACACAATTTTTATCTTTTCATTTTTTTGTCGGAATTTTTATTTTATTTTTTTTTTTGAGTTATTTCATTTTCTGTTTATTCTTTCCCCACGGGTATAAAAAAAAAAAAAAAAAAAAAAAAATCAAGATGGTTAAAACCAGGACGCAAGTAGGAAACCTACAACGCCACGTGCAAGAATTAAACGAGTCGGTGGCCAAATTAAAAGAAGAGTTGGCTAAAAGCAAGAGACAAGAAAATGAAAGTACGAGATCAGCACCAGAAACAATACCAGAAAGATCAGTACCGGTGATTGTGGAAAATAAAATACTGGAAAAGCGGCTGAAACTAAAGAGAAACGACAAAAACCAAAAAAACTGGAAACCAGCGGAGAATTTCAACTTCGAACAAGACGTCGAAGAAGAAGGAGACGTTGTAATACACCAGTGTCCAACCCAGTATGAAAAACAAATGAGAGGAGATGAAACATTCCTCACAAAAGAAGAGAAAATATGGATGTTGGATGAATATAAAAGAGCAATATTCATGGAAAATATGGAGAAAAATAGGGAAATGAATGATAAAATACAAAGATGGTGCAAAACTACCGCAAGATTTATCCAATGGTCCAGGGAAATAGTGAGAAGAGAAAAAAATCTACAAAAACGCATCGAACTAGTCGAGTCCATACCCCATATAAAAGACAAAGACCAGATAGAATCTCTGAAGACTGAACTAAGTATAGGAGAGAAAACAGAAGGAAACTGGGAAAACGATATAGTGAATTACATCACCAGAGGGATGCAATTATTCGACGAAACAGTAGATCTGGACAGAATACAAAATTCAACGCAGGTTCAACAGAAGCAATCTGACAACAGAGCACGAACGCACGCAAACGTGCCGCAATATGAACAGCAGAGAAGCTCGGGTAGACCATCAGCGCAATATATACCAACACCATATCATATACCGGAAAGTTATACGGTGAACCAATATAATCAAGGTCACCAGTATCCAAATCATTATCAACCGACGTATGTCAGCAGACCAAACTTAACAACAAGCTACAGAGAGGAATCAATGCGAAGAACAGCAGACAAAATTCATCTAATGGAAACATTAATAAGAATTAAAGGACTCAAGTACACAAAGGACAGTCAACCCAAGGAATGGATCCAGACAATAACAGAAGTGTGTCAGGAACAAGCACTCGACTTCAACGACAGATTAGAACTATTCAAAATGGCGTTAAATATGGAAAGAGAGTGGATAAAACAAAATATGGATCAATGGGAAAGCTGGAATGACGTGGAAAAAGGATTTAGAACAACGTTCTGCAAAGCAACAAGAGATGCAGACATACTGCAGGAAATATTCTCAACGTGCCAGAGAAACAATGAAAACTCGCAACAATTTATAAAAAAAATGAGGTCAAAGTTTGGCGAGTTACGAAGCCCAATGGAAATGGAAAAGCAGTTGGAAATAATAATTCCAAAGTTGGATGCAGAGATCCAAAGGGAACTGCATATATTAATGCCGATAACATCATACAAAAAATTAACAGAGGCATTGGCAGAGGCAGAGAATAGAGTTGCAGACGTAAGAAGATCGAGAGAGAACAGTCGATCAACGGTACGTAGGCTGCAGTCAACAAAGAACTCAGTAGCAGGGTCAAAAACAGAATCCGACACGGAGGAAGAAAATGAAAGAGTGAGAAGGATACAGAGAAAAATTAAGAGATATCAGAAAAAAATAATAGATGAAGAACCAGTCAAGCAAAACAAATTGACTGAGAATAAAAGCGATAAAAAATTAAATATCGTATTAAATAAAAAAGGCAGACACAATTACAGAGACAGGTCAAAGTCAAACGATCGCAGTACAAGATCAGACTCAGCGACATCAAGATCATCAGGTAGATCAGTGGGTGGTACCTACGCCTGCTTGAACTGTGGGAAAAAAGGAGAGCACAAAACAAGAGAGTGCAAAGAACAAAGAGTAGATATTTGTGTGCGATATTTCAAGATAGGTGAAACAGCAACTAAATGTAATTGTGGAAAAAACTAGTAAGACGAGGACAGCAGCGGGAGCTAGTACTCGATATAAATATTCCCGCACCACGTTACTCACAAGAGGGGGGTGAGGCGAGCGTCCGCTATGAATATAACACAGATAGCATTTCAGATGATAACGCGACTTCATCCGACACAGACGTGAGCGTGGACAGTTATACACCGGAAGTAAATAAAATTAATTGTAGTGATAAAATGGGTAATTGCTGTGTTGGATTCGGGAATTGTATCGCAACGAGTTGTGGAAATGATTATCTCGAGCCATTACCAGAGCACACAGACAAAACAACTAATAAGAGACGTGCACCAGTAGAAAGAGCGGGAAAAGTCAACACCATAGTTATACCGTCTGGGGCAACATGGACACAACAGACAACTATTGCTGTGAGTAAATACTTTACGTGTCCCGTAGATATAAATAATATCAGATGCACGGCGTTGTTCGACTCAGGTGCCAACAGAAATTTTATGACACAATTAATTGCAGAGAAAATACCGGACAATATAATTAAAGTAAAATATGACTCAATTAAAAGCTCGTTTATTTTAGCAGACAATTCAGCAATCCAAAGCCTTTACAGGGTATTCGTCGCATTTGAGATCTATGAAGTCGAGATAAACGCATGGTTTGAAGTATTTGACCAGATGCCGGATGACATCATATTCGGAATGAGATTTTTGACAGACCATGGGGTACATTCACATGCTGATGACATGACTTGGACATGAAAACATGATCAAGAGCGCAGAAGATGTGAACCAGGTAAACCAGGTAATCAGTTATGTACAATACAATTAAATGCGAGCGAAACAGAGACACTAAATAGATTTCTAGATGCTGAATTCAACTTGATGGACCAAGCTGACCTTGGTACACTAAAAGGAGTTACGTACGAGATTGAGTTAAACAATTATACACCGATACGCGTCAAGCCATATAGACGATCACCTAAGGTAACAGAAGCTTTACATAAAATCATAGAGCAGCTGCTGGACCAGAAAACTATCCAGCCCAGTACAAGCGAATGGAGCTTCCAACCAGTCATGGTTAAGAAGAAACTGTTACCAGGCCAAGACGCAGACGACATTAAAGCATGGAGAATGTGCATCGACTATAGACCACTCAACAATGTCATGAAGATGGTCAACTACCCGATGAGGCGTATCGACACCTCATTGGAAGTTATCAGAGAAGGCGCGTACAGAAGCGTGATTGATTCCACGAATGCATATTATCAGATCGTGATCAAACCATAACATCGACAGTTTACAGCGTTTGCTGTAGAAGGCATGGGATCGTTCGAATTTATACGGATGCCGTTTGGACTATCAACAGCACCGGGAACGTTCCAGAGGAAGATGGATCTGATAATCCAGACAATGAAACCAGTACTACGCCAGCTAGATCTCCCAGCTTATTGGATCAATTATGTCCATCCGTACATGGATGACTGGGTAGTAGCAACACCTACGTTTGAAATCCACTTACAAGTCCTCGAAATATTATTTAAAGTATTTAGAGATGTGGGTTTATTAATCAAACGCGAGAAATGAAAATTTTGTGTTGCAGAGATGAAGTATCTAGGGTTCATCATCAAGGGGAATGAATTACATCCTGACCCAGAGAAGCTGCGCGCAGTCGAAGAATACCCAGAACCGACTAGTAAGAAACAGTTAAGACGTTTCTTAGGAATGGTAAATCGGTACAGGAGACATATGAAAATGGTTGCCAAGATCCAAGAACCACTCACATCATTGGTCAGTGAAAAAGCAGTATGGACTTGGGGTCCAGACCAGACTCGAGCATTCAACCAGATCAAAGAGATGCTCATCAACGCTCCAGCACTAACGGTACCAGACTATAATTTGCCATTCATACTTTACACAGACGCTTGTGACTCAGGGATTGGAGCAGTTCTCACTCAGAAAGGACCAGAGCGAGAATATCATATCACCGCGATCAGTAGAGCATTAAACAAGCATGAAAAGTACTATACAACGACGGAGAAAGAGTGCTTGGCCGTCATTTGGTCATACCAGAAGCTAAGAGGGTACTACGACGAGTATCCTGTGACAGTAGTGACCGATCATGCGAGTTTAAAGTGGCTCCAGAACGTCAAAAATCCCAGAGGAAGACTAGCTCGATGGATTGCAGAGTATTCACTCTGGACAATAACTATAGTCCGTCGACCAGGAATAAACAACGAAGCGGCTGACGCTCTCTCGAGAGTTTACAAGGGCGTTGAACCAGAGACAGATAAGATTTGCCGAGTGAACGACATCCGACAACAGTGGTACGAGAGGAAAATAGAAGAGGTCAAGGCTACTCCAACACGATTTCCTCAATGGAAATTCCTCGATAGTAACCTATATTACTATCGACCGTGGCATCCTACTCAGTTATTTGAGAATGCGCCAGAGTACTGGAAACTAGTAGCGCATCCAGACCAGCATCGATCAATAATTCGCAAGGCGCATGACGAGCTCGTATCCGGACATGGTGGTATCAGCAAGATGTACAGCCACGTGGCAAATCATTATTACTGGCCAAATCTTTATCTTGACGTAGTGAACTACGTGAATAATTGTGAAATCTGTAAATTGCAGAAACCAGATACTAATCCACCTCAAGTCATACCAGGACATCGACCTATCACCGAATTGTGGGAGAGTGTATCAGTAGACACAGTGGGACCATTGCCCAGAACGGTACACCAGAAGACTCACTTAATTGTTCTGTGTGACATGTACTCAAGATACTTGGAGGTCCAGCCAATCTCGGAACCCACAGGTAGTAAGATAGTATTCTTTTTACGTTCTGTTTCCAATCGTTGGGGTTACCCACGAGTAGTAGTTACAGATAATGGAACAGAATTTGTGAATAAGGTAGTATCAGAATATTTATAGAGTAATGACATAATACATGAATTGACTCCTACTTATCATCCGCAGGCAAATCCTGTGGAAAGAATAAACAGAAATTTAAAATCCTTAATTCGAACTTTTCTTACAGATAAACATTCAAAATGGGACCAGAATCTCCCAGAACTTGTTCATGCTTATAATACATCTGTTCACAGCTCGCTGACAGTCAGTCCAGCCTACTTAAATTTTGGCCGTGATCCGAGGTATTTAGATTTACATCGCGGAGGAAAAGTTTTATCGGAGCTTCAAGACCAGAATCATCGTAGCACGGTCTTGGCGCTAATTGATGAATTAAGACATTATGTAGAGTCATTTATGATAAAAGCTCAAAATAGACAGGATGAGTTGGTACCAGAACCAAATATAGACTTGAATATTGGAGCAGAGGTATTTATTAAAAATAAACAGTTGAGTAAAAAGGCTGATGGATTCGCAGGTAAGCTTGCGGCACCCAGAAAAGGGCCATTTTATGTACATAGTTTTTATTCAAACAGTTTAGTAAACATTTGTGATCAGAGTAATGTATTAGTAGGTACATTTAGCATTAGTGATCTTGAAATACCTCGTAGGTCGAATAGACAGATAGCTAAAGTCAAACAATGAGTCATAGGTCAGGGACAACTCGTACATCAAAATTGTAAACGCGAATACTAGTACTGCGCGTAGTCTAATTACGGTATTCTTACAGAATGAACCTCAGTCAACTCTTGTGGTCAAAAGCGAAGATTTCATCCGAACAACAGGAGGCGCACCAGTTGCTGAAGAAGCAGCGGTACCACGGTAATGTGGGTGATAAACAATCGTACTGGAAACATCCAGTATTCGCCACGCCAGCAGGATATCTGGGATTTGACATCCCAGTGACAACTAGCATCACATTATTATCAGGGTTTTATAGACGCTTGAGCAGAGCACTGTTATACGCAGAAAGAGATTCAGTGCTAGTAGTGCCAGAGAAACCAGAGGAGGTACAAACTCAGTTACCAATGACATCGGTACCTGAGGTTCCAATCATTGTCCAGGTAGCAGTGGGTCAACACATGCATCGTGTTGACACTAGATTAGATATCATTTTGTCCAACGAAGAATGGCAGGCAGCAGTACAGAAGATGGCAGCCGAACTACGCCCAAAGACAAGGCGCACGGTAGCAACACAAACCGTGGAGACCAGATTGACAACAGTTCCTGAACCAGGGTGTCTAAAGTGCAAACAAACAGGGCACTCTTTTGACAAATGCCGCAATGAACTACAAGGGGACTGTTACTGCACCAATTGCAGACGTCTGGGACATACAAACAATGATTGTCCATACCAGAGATGGCGTACCGAGGGGTACGAAGCAATGAGAGGGTACTGCCGTCGTTGTTCAACGCAGTATCCGTTCGAGAATGACTCCTGTCCAGACTGTAGACAGAGAAGTCAGGTAACTAAAGCAGCACGGGGAGCATACTTGATATTGCCTCCGTAAAGTATCCAGATGAAGACCAGGATTTATGCACAGCTCAACCAGAGATGGACCAAGAATTGCTCAAGACAACCAGTGTGATATCCAACAATAGTGATTTAATTTGTAAACCGGTTTTTTGTTTATTTTTCCATTTTTATTTTATATTTTGGTCAAAAGTTATTTTTATTTTTTATTGTGCATAAATTCAATATTCTCGATTTAGACGCATTCAACCATATAATTGGTAGAAAATTACAAATTATTATTTTGATTTATGGGAAAATTGGTCAGTTCTTAGTTTTGTTTTCATTTTGCTATTTTGATTTTTGTTGGTAGATGATTATTATTTTTATTTTTGTACCTTATTGCTACCAAAATGGTGTACCTGTAAAGATATAGAATAGTGTAAAAGGACATTGATGAGTCCAGAACTGAACCAGTCAGAATTAATATTGATCTAAGATGTCAAAAGACACAATATATAATGTTTAAATTCATATTTATATTTTATGAACAATATTTATGTAATAATATTTATTTTTTTGATATCCTGGGATGCTAGCTAATTATTTGTACAGCAGTGTCACCAGATTTTAGCCACAGTGTGAATGATTGAGTGAATCACGTGGTAATGTTGTTACTGTCGGCGCGGTAAATTTTAACTTCAACCGGTCGATCTTTTGTGATTTAAACTCACCCGGGTTAAAGTTAAGGGGGGTGGTGTTACGATGTGGGCATCGTTCGCCTCCAAACGACTTAGGGTGGGGGTGTCACGTGCTCCAATATGGCGTTCCCGGCTATATAAGCACGTGTGGCCTACATCCAGCTGCTTCTTGCTTGGCTCGTTACCAGCGATTTTACCAGTTATAAATCAGAGTATCGCGTTGTCAATCAGTCGACTCGTTTATAATTATCTGAGTATTTGTCCGCGTTGACTATCACGTTATAGTTGGTTACAGTTAGTTAACCAGGTGACTATCAACCAGTATAATCATTACAGTTAGTTAATGATTATAGCAACCAGTTAGTGTTGTACAAGAATCAGAGCAATAGTACGGTTCCTTGTAATAGTCGTATTATTGGGTAATTAGCCCTGTGCAGTTAGTCACAGTAACGATAGTATCACATGCAGGTAGTTGTGTGATACAAAGACTTTGTAATCAGAGTGTGTGCGACGTGGCATTATTGATAATTATTCAATAAAACATAATTATCATTTAATAAGTAACTGAACCAGAGTTTGAGTGAATTCACCCTGCTTCATCCACCTCCTATTGTGAATAATAAGAGTAGCAGCATCTGATAGCTGAGTCCGGTCCAAGGAGGCAATTTCCAAGGGCCAAACCAATCGCCGAGTCCATCAACATCAAGGACAACAACACCGAATACCAACATTAGGCTAAGTACTAGTATTAGTTTAGTGTTATAAGGCCAGTTCGGGTAATTAAATTTAATCAGAGTCTCATTTTGGAGCGTAGCCTGGCAAAAGACTCACGAAACCTCACGCCTACACCATAAGTGCAGGAGAACGAATCCCCTACGTTTTAATATATATATATATATATATATATATATATATATATATATATATATATATATATATATATATATATATATATATATATATATATATATATATATATATATATATATATATATATATATATATACCAGCACGAGTTTATATGTAGATACACAAGTATATATGTAGAGATATATATATATTTAATATTTCCGCTCAAAAGTAGAAGAGTCGCAGAACAACCCGTAAAGCTTTATAGGCGTCAAATAAATATAAACACCTGCACTTGATTCAACTGATAACCTAAGTGAGTATGTGATGTGATACATTGGAGAATAAAAAAATATAATTAAAATATAGTATATATTTTCTAATGTTATTAAAATCGTTGCAGAGCGACTGATGATAAACATTCAGAATTTTGAGGTTAAAGAAAGAAATGGATCTGTCGTCCAAGAAAACTACACGTAACTTTACTTGAATCTCAATTTTTTCCGGATAAGTTTCAACTTAAATTGTAAATTGATAATAATGATCATGAATAATTATAATTTTGAAATTAGCCGACGTCAAATAATTTTACGATTTTTTTGTTTTTTCAAAAAAAAAAAATATTTTCAAAAATTGCAACAATAATTTTCTTATTTTTCTACATGTGCATAAATGGAGTTTGATTTTTTTTTTTATTTAACTTGTTGAAAAAAAAAATCCAGAAATTGTTGTCCAACTGTAAATTTCAGAATTAGTAAATAATAAATATGCATACAAATATGCACGCGCCTATAAAAACGTGCATACACATGCATATAAATGTATATACATATGTATACATTTATATTTATTTATTTATCACGTATGCTCAAATGTAAAAGCGTCGCAGAACATAACCTTCAGAGCTTCATTGGAGTCAAATTAAATGTAAACACCTGTAACTGACTAAACTAATTATCTAAGTAAGTAGATGGTATAATACATCAACAAATAAATAAACGTTCTTTAAATATAAAATATTATTTCTAATGATATTGAAACTGTTACAGGCTGATAATGAATCGGATTATCAGGTAAAACAAAAACATGGACTTGTTATCCATGAAGATTACACGTAAGTATGATTAAATCTAACAGTTTTTTCCTGGGTAAGTTGAATTTTAATTGTATTAATAATAATGATCTCAATAATAATGAGAAATATATTTTTCTAGAGGTTAGTGACAATTTTTAAAGAAGAGGAAAAAGTTGATGATATGATGAATGATATGAATGAATATTGATTGGAACTCTATCGAGCATAACGATTCATATATGATCCGACGGAATTATAAGTGAAGAACATACAAAATTAAATTTTTAATACAATTATTATATCATACGAATGATAAAAATGTTAAAATTATTTTTGATTTCCTAATAAAAGGAACTATTAATTGATAAACGGCTGAAAATACAAGTGAGTACATAAAACAGAACAATAAATACATTATTTAAATATTGAATAAGTTAGCATCAAATGAAATATATCTTGAAAAGAGTAATAGTAAAATTAATTGTTTATAATAGAAGATGAAAATTGATAGGTAAAGTAAGGTGAAGCAGAATTAATTGATGTTTATTATTTAAGACATATATTAAAAGATAGATAATTGTTAATCAAAAAAAAAAAAAAATGGAATTTTGATTGTGAGGTACGAAAGTTAAATATTTGAGAAAAAAATTCAGTAAATAAAATTGTAATAAAGCCGAGAAAAACCGTGAAAAATTACTGTAAGAGAGAACAATTGATTATTTAAAAAGATAGAATTTACTACTTTAACATTGTTACATATAACCAGGAAAAGGAATAAAATTGATTGTTAAGTCCATAATTAAAATATTAGGAGAATGGAATTAATCTAATAAAATTGATACAGTGGAAGAAAAACAAAAGTATTTGTAGGACATAGAAGGCTACAATGTTGTCATTAGATAATTTTGAGAAATATGAATTTTATTGTTAGGTGAAGGAACTATTATTAAAGAAAACGGAATTATATTACAATAATTAAATTAAGAGAAAACGACAGAAATAAATTTTCATTGTTGAGTGGAAAAATGAAAATGTAAAACAAAGAAAAATAATTAGTTCAGGTTAATATAAAAACAATTTAATGAAAAAATATTTATGCTGAGATAAAGAAAGTCAGAGTACACGGGCAGAAATTTAAAAAAATTACTTATTAATATAAAAAAGTGATTTAGAATAAAAAATTCATGTTAATAATAATCTACTTGCTTAACTACGAGTAAGATCAAGGATTCAAAATTGATTTACTCATTTTTTAGATTGATTTATTAATTTTAGACATTTAATTATTACTATTTTGATTGATTCATTTGTTTAATAATTAAATTAGAACAGAGAATTTATGTTGTTAAAAATCTAACTTGATGATTCAGTGTGGATCAGAAAGAGAAAAGGGATATAAAATTTATATCGAGGGTAAAAGTTAAGAATACTCTAGCAGGAATTAAAAATAAATTTAGTAATTTTCAAAGACAGCTTATGAATTCTAAAAATTTATTTTATGCGGAATATTTATGTTATGAAAAATCTAAATAATTATTTACATAACAAGAGGTAAGAAAAGCGAAAAGTAAAATATATATTGGGGCGAAAATGTTGCGAGTACTCTGGCAGGGATTAGAAATTTATTTATCAATTTTTAAAACAAATTAAATTAATTTTAGAAATTAATTTTTTGGAAAAAATTTATGTTATTAAAAATCTAATTAATTAATTACATTACAAGTGGAGGGGAGAGCGCGACATAGAATATATTCCGAGGTGAAAATATTGCGAGTACTCTGGCAGGGATCGGAAATTATTTAAATAATTCTCGAAACACATTGTATTAATTTTAGAAATTTATTTTATGGAAAAAATTTATGGTATTAACAAACTAATTAATTAATTTTTATTACAAGTGAAGGGGCGAGCGCGACATGAAATATAATCTAAGGTGAGAATATTGCGAATACTCTGGCAGGGATCGGAAATTATTCAAATAATTCTCAAAACACATTGTATTAGTTTTAGAAATCTATTTTATGGAAAAAATTTATGTTATTAACAAACTCATTAATTAATTACCTTACAAGTAGAGGGAAGAGCGCAACATGAAATATATTCTGAGGTGAAAATATTGTGAGTACTCTGGCAGGGATCGGAAATTATTTAAATAATTTTCAAAACACATTGAATTAATTTTAGAAATTTATTTTATGGAAAAAATTCATGATATTAAAAATCTAATTAATTAATGTCACTACAAGTGGAGGGGAGAGAGCGGAATGAAATATATTCTGAGGTGAAAATATTGCGAGTACTCTGGCAGGGATCAGAAATTATAATAATTTTCAAAACACATTGAATTAATTTTCGAAACTTATTTTATGGAAAAAATTTATGTTATTAACAAATTAATTAATTTTTTTTCATTACAAGTGGAGGGGAGAGCGCGACATGAAATATATTCTAAGGTGAAAATATTGCGAGTACTCTGGCAGGGATCGGAAATTATTCAAATAATTCTCAAAACACATTGTATTAGTTTTAGAAATTTAATTTATGGAAAAAATTTATGTTATTAAAAATCTTATTAATTAATTACATTACAAGTGGAGGGGAGAGCGCGACATGAAATATATTCTGAGGTGAAAATATGGCGAGTACTCTGGCAGGGATCGGAAATTATTTAAATAATTTTCGAAACACATTGAATTAATTCTAGAAATTCATTTTATGGAAAAAATTTATGATATTGAAAATCTATTTAATTAATGTTCTCACAAGTGGAGGGAAGAGAGCGGAATGAATTATATTCTGAGGTGAAAATATTGCAAGTACTCTGGCAGGGATCAGAAATTAAAATGATTTTCAAAACACATTGAATTAATTTTAGAAATTTATTTTATGAAAATAATTTATGTTATTAAAAATCTTATTAAATAATTACATTACAAGTGGAGGGGAGAGCGCAACATGAAATATATTCTGAGGTGAAAATATTGTGAGTACTCTGGCAGGGATCGGAAATTATTTAAATAATTTTCAAAACACATTGAATTAATTCTAGAAATTCATTTTATGGAAAAAATTTATGATATTGAAAATCTATTTAATTGATGTTCTCACAAGTGGAGGGGAGAGAGCGGAATGAAATATATTCTGAGGTGAAAATATTGCGAGTACTCTGGCAGGGATCAGAAATTATAATAATTTCCAAAACACATTGAATTAATTTTCGAAACTTATTTTATGGAAAAAATTTATGTTATTAACAAATTAATTAATTTTTTTTTATTACAAGTGGAGGGGAGAGCGCGACATGAAATATATTCTAAGGTGAAAATATTGCGAGTACTCTGGCAGGGATCGGAAATTTTCAAATAATTCTCAAAACACATTGTATTAGTTTTAGAAATTTATTTTATGGAAAAAATTTATGTTATTAAAAATCTTATTAATTAATTACATTACAAGTGGAGGGGAGAGCGCGACATAAAATATATTCTGTGGTGAAAATATTGCGAGTACTCTGGCAGGGATCGGAAATTATTCAAATAATTCTCGAAACACATTGTATTAATTTTAGAAATTTATTTTATGGAAAAAATTTATGTTATTAAAAATCTTATTAATTAATTACATTACAAGTGGAGGGGAGAGCGCGACATGAAATATATTCTGAGGTGAAAATATGGCGAGTACTCTGGCGAGGATCGGAAATTATTTAAATAATTTTCAAAACACATTGAATTAATTCTAGAAATTCATTTTATGGGAAAAATTTATGATATTAAAAATCTATTTAATTAATGTCATTACAAGTGGAGGGGAGAGAGCGGAATGAAATATATTCTGAGGTGAAAATATTGCGGGTACTCTGGCAAAGATCGAATATTATTCAAATAATTCTCAAAACACATCGTATTAGTTTTAGAAATTTATTTTATGAAAAAAATTTATGTTTTTAACAAACTAATTAATTAATTTTCATTACAAGTGGAGGAGAGAGCGCGAAATGTAATCCATTCTGTGGTGTAAATATTGCGAGTACTCTGGCAGGGATCGAAAATTATTTAAATAATTCTCGAAACACATTGTATTAATTTTAGAAATTTATTTTATGGAAAAAATTGATGTTATCAAAAATCTTATTAATTAATAACATTACAAGTGGAGGGGAGAGCGCGACATGAAATATATTCTGTGGTGAAAATATTGCGAGTACTCTGCCAGGGATCGGAAATCATCAAAATAATTCTCGAAACACATTGTATTAATTTTAGAAATTTATTTTATGGAAAAAATTTATGTTTTTAACAAACTAATTAATTAATTTTCATTACAAGTGGAGGAGACAGCGCGAAATGTAATCCATTCTGTGGTGTAAATATTGCGAGTACTCTGGCAGGGATCAGAAATTATAATAATTTTCAAAACACATTGAATTAATTTTCGAAACTTATTTTATGGAAAAAATTTATGTTATTAACAAATTAATTAATTTTTTTTCATTACAAGTGGAGGGGAGAGCGCGACATGAAATATATTCTAAGGTGAAAATATTGCGAGTACTCTGGCAGAGATCGGAAATTTTCAAATAATTCTCAAAACACATTGTATTAGTTTTAGAAATTTATTTTATGGAAAAAATTTATGTTATTAAAAATCTTATTAATTAATTACATTACAAGTGGAGGGGAGAGCGCGACATAAAATATATTCTGTGGTGAAAATATTGCGAGTACTCTGGCAGGGATCGGAAATTATTCAAATAATTCTCGAAACACATTGTATTAATTTTAGAAATTTATTTTATGGAAAAAATTTATGTTATTAACAAACTAATTAATTAATTTTCAGTACAAGTGGAGGGGAAAGCGCGATATTAAATATCTTCTGAGGTGAAAATATTGCGAGTACTTCAGCAGGGATTAGAAATTATTCAAATAATTCTCAAAACACATTGTATTAGTTTTAGAAATTTATTTTATGGAAAAAATTTATGTTATTAAAAATCTTATAAATTAATTACATTACAAGTGGAGGGAAGAGCGCGACATGAAATATATTCTGAGGTGAAAATATGGCGAGTACTCTGGCAGGGATCGGAAATTATTTAAATAATTTTCAAAACACATTAAATTAATTCTAGAAATTCATTTTATGGAAAAAATTTATGATATTAAAAATCTATTTAATTAATGTCATTACAAGTGGAGGGGAGAGAGCGGAATGAAATATATTCTGAGGTGAAAATATTGCGGGTACTCTGGCAAAGATCGGATATTATTCAAATAATTCTCAAAACATATCGTATTAGTTTTAGAAATTTATTTTATGAAAAAAATTTATGTTATTAACAAATTAATTAATTATTTTTCATTACATGCGGAGGGGAGAGCGCGACATGAAATATATTCTGAGATGAAAATATTGCGGGTACTCTGGCAAAGATCGGATATTATTCAAATAATTCTCAAAACACATTGTATTAGTTTTAGAAATCTATTTTATGGAAAAAATTTATGTTATTAACAATCTAATTAATAAATTTTTATTACAAGTGAAGGGGAGAGCGCGACATGGAATCCATTCTGTGGTGAAAATATTGCGAGTACTCTGGCAGGGATCGGAAATTATTTAAATAATTCTCGAAACACATTGTATTAATTTTAGAAATTTATTTTATCGAAAAAAATTTATGTTATTAAAAATCTTATTAATTAATTACATTACAAGTGGAGGGAAGAGCGCGACATGAAATATATTCTGTAGTGAAAATATTGCGAGTACTCTGGCAGGGATCGGAAATTATTCAAATAATTCTCGAAACACATTGTATTAATTTTAGAAATTTATTTTATGGAAAAAATTTATGTTATTAACAAACTAATTAATTAATTTTCATTACAAGTGGAGGGAAAAGCGCGATATGAAATATCTTCTGAGGTGAAAATATCGCGAGTACTTCGGCAGGGATCAGAAATTATTCAAATAATTCTCAAAACACATTGTATTAGTTTTAGAAATTTATTTTATAGAAAAAATTTATGTTATTTAAAATCTTATTAAATAATTACATTACAAGTGGAGGGGAGAGCGCAACATGAAATATATTCTGAGGTGAAAATATTGTGAGTACTCTGGCAGGGATCGGAAATTATTTGAATAATTTTCAAAACACATTGAATTAATTTTAGAAATTTATTTTATGGAAAAAATTCATGATATTAAAAATCTAATTAATTAATGTCACTACAAGTGGAGGGGAGAGAGCGGAATGAAATATATTCTGAGGTGAAAATATTGCGAGTACTCTGGCAGGGATCAGAAATTATAATAATTTCCAAAACACATTGAATTAATTTTCGAAACTTATTTTATGGAAAAAATTTATGTTATTAACAAATTAATTAATTTTTTTTTATTACAAGTGGAGGGGAGAGCGCGACATGAAATATATTCTAAGGTCAAAATATTGCGAGTACTCTGGCAGGGATCGGAAATTTTCGAATAATTCTCAAAACACATTGTATTAGTTTTAGAAATTTATTTTATGGAAAAAATTTATGTTATTAAAAATCTTATTAATTAATTACATTACAAGTGGAGGGGAGAGCGCGACATAAAATATATTCTGTGGTGAAAATATTGCGAGTACTCTGGCAGGGATCGGAAATTATTCAAATAATTCTCGAAACACATTGTATTAATTTTAGAAATTTATTTTATGGAAAAAATTTATGTTATTAAAAATCTTATTAATTAATTACATTACAAGTGGAGGGGAGAGCGCGACATGAAATATATTCTGAGGTGAAAATATGGCGAGTACTCTGGCAGGGATCGGAAATTATTTAAATAATTTTCAAAACACATTGAATTAATTCTAGAAATTCATTTTATGGGAAAAATTTATGATATTAAAAATCTATTTAATTAATGTCATTACAAGTGGAGGGGAGAGAGCGGAATGAAATATATTCTGAGGTGAAAATATTGCGGGTACTCTGGCAAAGATCGGATATTATTCAAATAATTCTCAAAACACATCGTATTAGTTTTAGAAATTTATTTTATGAAAAAAATTTATGTTTTTAACAAACTAATTAATTAATTTTCATTACAAGTGGAGGAGAGAGCGCGAAATGTAATCCATTCTGTGGTGTAAATATTGCGAGTACTCTGGCAGGGATCGGAAATTATTTAAATAATTCTCGAAACACATTGTATTAATTTTAGAAATTTATTTTATGGAAAAAATTGATGTTATCAAAAATCTTATTAATTAATTACATAACAAGTGGAGGGGAGAGCGCGACATGAAATATATTCTGTGGTGAAAATATTGCGAGTACTCTGCCAGGGATCGGAAATCATTGAAATAATTCTCGAAACACATTGTATTAATTTTAGAAATTTATTTTATGGAAAAAATTTATGTTTTTAACAAACTAATTAATTAATTTTCATTACAAGTGGAGGAGAGAGGGCGAAATGTAATCCATTCTGTGGTGTAAATATTGCGAGTACTCTGGCAGGGATCGGAAATTATTTAAATAATTTTCAAAACACATTGAATTAATTTTAGAAATTTATTTTATGGAAAAAATTCATGATATTAAAAATCTAATTAATTAATGTCACTACAAGTGGAGGGGAGAGAGCGGAATGAAATATATTCTGAGGTGAAAATATTGCGAGTACTCTGGCAGGGATCAGAAATTATAATAATTTTCAAAACACATTGAATTAATTTTCGAAACTTATTTTATGGAAAAAATTTATGTTATTAACAAATTAATTAATTTTTTTTCATTACAAGTGGAGGGGAGAGCGCGACATGAAATATATTCTAAGGTGAAAATATTGCGAGTACTCTGGCAGAGATCGGAAATTTTCAAATAATTCTCAAAACACATTGTATTAGTTTTAGAAATTTATTTTATGGAAAAAATTTATGTTATTAAAAATCTTATTAATTAATTACATTACAAGTGGAGGGGAGAGCGCGACATAAAATATATTCTGTGGTGAAAATATTGCGAGTACTCTGGCAGGGATCGGAAATTATTCAAATAATTCTCGAAACACATTGTATTAATTTTAGAAATTTATTTTATGGAAAAAATTTATGTTATTAACAAACTAATTAATTAATTTTCAGTACAAGTGGAGGGGAAAGCGCGATATGAAATATCTTCTGAAGTGAAAATATTGCGAGTACTTCGGCAGGGATCAGAAATTATTCAAATAATTCTCAAAACACATTGTATTAGTTTTAGAAATTTATTTTATGGAAAAAATTTATGTTATTAAAAATCTTATTAATTAATTACATTACAAGTGGAGGGGAGAGCGCGACATGAAATATATTCTGAGGTGAAAATATGGCGAGTACTCTGGCAGGGATCGGAAATTATTTAAATAATTTTCAAAACACATTAAATTAATTCTAGAAATTCATTTTATGGAAAAAATTTATGATATTAAAAATCTATTTAATTAATGTCATTACAAGTGGAGGGGAGAGAGCGGAATGAAATATATTCTGTGGTGAAAATATTGCGGGTACTCTGGCAAAGATCGGATATTATTCAAATAATTCTCAAAACATATCGTATTAGTTTTAGAAATTTATTTTATGAAAAAAATTTATGTTATTAACAAATTAATTAATTATTTTTCATTACATGCGGAGGGGAGAGCGCGACATGAAATATATTCTGAGGTGAAAATATTGCGGGTACTCTGGCAAAGATCGGATATTATTCAAATAATTCTCAAAACACATTGTATTAGTTTGAGAAATCTATTTTATGGAAAAAATTTATGTTATTAACAATCTAATTAATAAATTTTTATTACAAGTGAAGGGGAGAGCGCGACATGGAATCCATTCTGTGGTGAAAATATTGCGAGTACTCTGGCAGGGATCGGAAATTATTTAAATAATTCTCGAAACACATTGTATTAATTTTAGAAATTTATTTTATGGAAAAAATTTATGTTATTAAAAATCTTATTAATTAATTACATTACAAGTGGAGGGGAGAGCGCGACATGAAATATATTCTGTAGTGAAAATATTGCGAGTACTCTGGCAGGGATCGGAAATTATTCAAATAATTCTCGAAACACATTGTATTAATTTTAGAAATTTATTTTATGGAAAAAATTTATGTTATTAACAAACTAATTAATTAATTTTCATTACAAGTGGAGGGGAAAGCGCGATATGAAATATCTTCTGAGGTGAAAATATCGCGAGTACTTCGGCAGGGATCAGAAATTATTCAAATAATTCTCAAAACACATTGTATTAGTTTTAGAAATTTATTTTATAGAAAAAATTTATGTTATTAAAAATCTTATTAATTAATTACATTACAAGTGGAGGGGAGAGCGCGACATGAAATATATTCTGAGGTGAAAATATGGCGAGTACTCTGGCAGGGATCGGAAATTATTTAAATAATTTTCAAAACACATTGAATCAATTCTAGAAATTCATTATTATGGAAAAAATTTATGATATTAAAAATTTATTTAATTAATGTCATTACAAGTGGAGGGGAAAGAGCGGAATGAAATATATTCTGAGGTGAAATTATTGCGAGTATTCTGGCAGGGATCAGAAATTAAAATAATTTTCAAAACACATTGAATTAATTTTAGAAATTTATTTTATGAAAAAAATTTATGTTATTAACAAACTAATTAATTAATTTTCATTACAAGTGGAGGGGAGAGCGCGAAATGAAATCCATTCTGTGGTGTAAATATTGCGAGTACTCTGGCAGGGATCGGAAATTATTTAAATAATTCTCGAAACACATTGTATTAATTTTAGAAATTTATTTTCTGGAAAAAATTGATGTTATCAAAAATCTTATTAATTAATTACATTACAAGTGGAGGGGAGAGCGCGACATGAAATATATTCTGTGGTGAAAATATTGCGAGTACTCTGCCAGGGATCGGAAATCATTGAAATAATTCTCGAAACACATTGTATTAATTTTAGAAATTTATTTTATGGAAAAAATTTATATTATTAACAAACTGATTAATTAATTTTCATTACAAGTCGAGGGGAAAGCGCGACATGAAATATATTCTGAGGTGAAAATATTGCGAGTACTTCGGCATGGATCAGAAATTAAAATAATTTTTTAAAACACATTGTATTAATTTTAGTAATTTATTTTATGGAAAAAATTTATGTTATTAATAAACTAATTAATTAATTTTCATTACAAGTGGAGGGGAGAGCGCGACATGAAATATATTCTGAGGTGAAAATATTGCGAGTACTCTGGCAGGGATCAGAAATTGAAATAATTTTCAAAACTCATTGAATTAATTTTGGAAATTTATTTTATGGAAAAAATTTATGTTATTAACAAATTAATTAATTATTTTTCATTACATGCGGAAGGGGGGAGCGTGACATGAAATATATTCTGAGGTGAAAATATTGCGGGTACTCTGGCAAAGATCGGATATTATTCAAATTATTCTTAAAACACATTGTATTAGTTTTAGAAATCTATTTTATGGAAAAAATTTATGTTATTAACAATCTAATTAATAAATTTTTATTACAAGTGAAGGGGAGAGCGCGACATGGAATCCATCCTGTGGTGAAAATATTGCGAGTACTCTGGCTGGGATCAGAAATTATTTAAATAATTCTCGAAACACATTGTATTAATTTTAGAGATTTATTTTATGGAAAAAATTTATGTTATTAACAAACTAATTAATTAATTTTCATTACAAGTGGAGGGGAAAGCGCGATATGAAATATCTTCTGAGGTGAAAATATTGCGAGTACTTCGGCAGGGATCAGAAATTAAAATAATTTTCAATACACATTGTATTAATTTTAGAAATATATTTTATGGAAAAAATTTATGTTATTAACAAACTAATTAATTAATTTTTATTACAAGTGGAGGGGAGAGCGCGACATGAAATATATTCTGAGGTGAAAATATTGCGAGTACTCCGGCAGGGATCAGAAATTAAAATAATTTTGAAAACACATTGAATTAATTTTGGAAATTTATTTTATCGAAAAAATTTATGTTATTAAAAATCTAATTAATTAATGTCATTACAAGTGGAGGGGAGAGAGCGGGATGAAAGATATTCTGAGGTGAAAATATTGCGAGTACTCTTGTAGGGATAAGAAATTAATTTATTAATTTCCAAATGACAATTTATTAATTTTGAAAATTTATTTTATGCCGAAAATTTATGTTTTAAAAATTCTAACTAATTAATTGTATGAGAATCGGAGGGGAGAGCGCTAAATAAAATTCACGTTGAGGTAAAAATTTTGCAACTCCTCTGGCTGGTATTCAAAATCAATTTATTAATTTCCGAAAGATTATTTTTAATTTTAAAAAATTAATTAAAATCCAAAGCTTCATGTTGCTGAAAATGTAATTATATCATTGCGTGTGAATCAGACGTGATCGCGAGAAATAAAATTTGAGAGGTGAAAATGTTGAGAGTACTCTGACAGGATTTTTAAATTAATCCATTGAATTGAATTGAATTGAATTGAATTTAACCGGGCACTCAGCTTGTATTAGCCATTGGTCCCGGGCCCATTGAGGACAATTTTTATAGTTGTCTGAGAGGATTGCGGTCCTGGTGATCATTGTTATCAAGCCTAGCCTTTTTGCCAGTCCACCTAACAATAAACTTAGCAAGCCCACTGTCCTTCCGACAACTATATATTCTTTTAACTTATTTCAGATACTATTGTTTGTGAGTTGATAAGTGGAGGAGACATAGTTTTTATTTCGGTGATTCCCCGCCCTAAGTCTAAGGAAACACGTCGCGGGACACAGCCGCTGTCAGTAGTCCCCACTAGTTCAGGAAGAACCGGGACCTGGCATTAGCTAAGCCCACCGTCGTACTCCCGTCGCTATGAGTCCTAGCCGCCAGCTGCCGTGGCCATCTTACGTCGTGTCCTTGTCGTCGGGGGGTCTTGTCGACCGAAATTATGTCACCTGGGAAGTTAATGTGGGTGTATTATGGTCCGTCTTTCAGAGCCCACTGTGTAAGATAAGGCACTTATACAATGGAGGACGCCTGTTATCCAAGGGCAACGTTGGTGGTGGAGGACTCTTTCTATTATTGCTTTGACACGTTAGCTTACACTAAAGCTAGAGGTTCTGCGAATGTTTATGGACCTCCGCTGCCATTAATTCTCGGCCGATACAGGTGTTCTTCTTCGATAAGAAGCCCCACCCGCTAGCCTAGTCATAGAGGCAGCAGAGTCCTGCAGATTCGATCGAGTTTTTGTGTTCTGCCATCATTTTGTAATGAAGTCGGCGCCACTTCCACTCGCTCGAAAAATCGTCGGTATTTCACCACCAGGGGGCTGCCAATGTAATGCACATAAATAGTATTGTGAAAATAAAATTCATTGGTGCATGCCGGAATCGAACCTGGTCCAACGCTGTGGTAAGCAAGTACCTTGTTCGATAGGCTATTGCCAGCCCAAAATTAATCCATTACTTTGGAAATTTATTCGCACTGGAAAATTAATGTTGTTAAAAAACTAATTCATTAATCACTCACGATTTGGAGAGGAGATCGATAAGTCTAGCGATTTGAAGGGACGCGCGAATGATAAAGTATATGGTGGTGAAAAAGTTAACTGCAATTCTACTGGAATAGATAGTTTATTCAGAAACTTTATCCGATATATTTGATTCTCTAAATTAATTAGTTGATTTCAAAATAATTTATGTTGAATGGATTTTCGAAAAATTTTTCTACGAATTAGACTAATTTATTGGATGTACTAGTTACCTATTGCGTGCAGCCTGAGACCAATTAAATAGAAAGTTTGTTAAGAATAACTAAGAATATCTATATTTCATCAAAATCAATCCAGAATTTATCGGATTCAATAATCAATTCTTTTCTGGGACCGGCAGATTGGACAATTGAGCTGGTACAGAAAAGTAGAATGCTATATATATTGACATTCAAAATTAAATCAGGAGCTCATAGAATAAGTTCAAATTTTTCTTTGCTTTTCTGGCTTTTTTTTGTTGATGGATTAAACTATTTATATCAAAAGTATTTAGTTTGTGTCATATCTAATTTTAGTCTGTTTCAGATTATCAATCAATCAGTTGAGGTGGTTTTATGCTCAAAGTAGTAATTACAGTGGCAGAGTTGTCAGAGACGCAATTTTCTTTTCATTAACATTTATTTGGGTCTGCTAAGCCTAAATCATAATATGTTCGGGGCTCTCTGTAATTGACATTGTTCATAATTTTTAAGATTTACAGTGCTTACAACTTAAAATTGTTTGTAGAACACCTTTTAGGAAACTAAAAGAGCGTTTCGATGCGAATGTTATGCATTCGTTAACTGCGCCGTTCTAGACAATTTTTTTATGCTCTAAATTATTTTCAATACTTAAAAAATTAATTTTTTAAATGCATGTAGCATTGAAATTAATTTCCTAATGCTTTCAATTTTCTCGAATTGATTGAAATTGTTGGCAGAACACCTTTTAGGAAACTAAAAGTGCGTTTCGATGCGAATGTTATGCATTCGTTAACTGCGCCGTTCTAGACAATTTTTTTATGCGCTAAATTATTTTCAATACTGAAAAAATTAATTTTTCAGATGCATGTAGCATGGAAATAAGTTTTTCGATGTTTTCAATTTTTTTAAAACGCTTTAAATTGTTTATCGAACACCTAAGAAATTAAAATTCTTGTTACAATCGTTTTTCATAAAAAAGAATAGCTTCAATCAGTAAGAGTGTGTTTTATTGTAAATTTGGAATTAGCAGCTGAAATGCTGCTTGATACTCCTAAGACTCTTTTTTTTTTGCTGACTGTTTCATTTTTATTGACGAAATTGTATAAAATCAATTATAATCTGTGTATGTATCATTTTACTTTGCAATATTACCAACCAATTACGCCAGTTTATTGAAACTTGACAAGTGTTGGTTAATATTATTATAAGTAATTTGATTTTACTCGACTATGTTACTATCAAGGTATGATTTCAAGATAGACATCAATTACAGTTGAAAAACAGATGTCGCAAATCTATAATTCCTTTATAGTCGATACTGCAGTCAGTAATTTTTAATTCTTATTTATACCGCAAGATGGAATACTTTGCAGTCGGTAAGGACCCTCTTTATCGACAAAAAACTCTCCAACATCTTCTTAATTAAGTCCACGAAATATTCTGGGTACGTATCGATTTTTCCATAATCAGGAACTTCTGTTGGGGCACGAGCTCTTTTGCCGAAAAGTAGCTCGTAAGGTGTAAATTTCGCACCTACATGAACTGAGGTATTGTAATTGAACATTGCCATAGGCAAGTATACGTCCCAGTCGTGGAATGACTCGATAAAACCTCTTAGATATCCCACGAGAGACTAATGGCTTCTTTCTAAAGAACCATTAGACTGAGGATAGTATCCTGTAGTCGTTACTCTACGAATTTTCATAATGCTTGCCAATTTCGCCAGCAGTTTGCTCGTAAACGAGGTACCGTGGTCTGATAATATGACTCGGGGGCACCCGTAGAGAGATATGTAGTTTTGTACTAACGCTTCTGCGATAGTTTGGGCCCATATATCGGGTAAGGCTACTGCTGCGCAGTGTCGTGAAATTGTCTTGTATCGTTAAGATGTGTATGTTACCATTCGGTGTCATGGGTAGAGGGCCCACGGTGTCCATCGAGATTTTGTCAAAGGGGTCGAACAACGTGTCAGTGATGACCATAGGCTGACGCGTTTTGATACGTGATAGTTTCTCTTTTTGACAAACAGCACTTTTTTTGATAAATTGATAGATTTGTCCTTTCATTCCAGGCCAGTAAAATTTTTCGCGGATGCGCCAATAAGTCTTGAGGACACCCTTGTGACCTCCAACTAGACTTTCATGTTTTTCTTTAATTATGTTCAGTCGAGTACTTTCGGGAGGTATTTCGATTTCGCCTTCGTAGAGAGTAACTTGAACCGGGCTATCGCTAAGTTCTCTTAATAATAGGGGGCGGATGTTTATGTCACCGCACCCATCGCCGTTTTCGGCCATACGTAGCGAGTGGATATCGTATTTGGCTAAGGCAAGGCGGAAACTCTGAAAGGCAAAATGGCCGAAAATGGAAAATACATAGCCGAATTTTTTGAGGGGTTGGTGTCGGTAGCGACTCGATTTCCGGAAGGTCGTCCGGGTCGATTATCGCGATACCCGGTTTCTGAGGTGTTGTGTGGACCTAAGCAGCCGGTACTACTGGGTCTTCTATATTGATCGGCTTATCCTTACTAGCCTCAGTACGACCTGGTGGACTTGGTCTTTTGTCAGCAATGGCAATGACTGGCTTGGGTGACCGAGTTGTTCTTGTGGTTTGTTGGGAATCAGAGAAGGGGTCGTTTTCAACCAATATGGTGTCTCCCTTGCTTTCAGGTTCAACAAACGTCACTGTTTTTCTACTGATATTTTTATACTTGATCTTTCAGTAGATTTCTCTGACTGAGTTCGATTAGATGACTTAGGTGTTTCGAAAACTTTGCTGGAGCTGGCACCTGGGCTATCATCTAAATTTAGAGTGGGACAACCCGACACACGTTGACGCATTTGAGACAGGATGGTCTCGTCTGTAATTGGTCGAAACGGTGTCGACCCCTAGTTACTGTTAGTATGGATAAGCTTCTTTGTTAATGGGTCCCAATTTAAGCCTTGAGTGTTGAGATTTTCTAGCATCGAACTCAACAATAATGGTGTTTCTGGTGCTAGACGAATTTCTTAATCTCTTGAAGATGGAGTTGATTCAGCTGTGACTGTTGGAGTATTGGCTTTTCCTGCCTCCAACTGTTCAATATTTTCTTTGGTCTCACTTATGACGCTGGAGGTGTCCGATTCTTCTTCAACTTCTTCTGCGTCGAATTCATCTATCAACTCTTCGTCCACTACCTCGTTATCGTCCAGGTCTCCCTGTTCACAATCTTCTCTAATTGTATTTTGGAACAAGTCCAATGATCGTTCAACCTCTCTGATTGTTTCGTCGTTCAGTGACAACTTGGGAAAGGGATGGTATTTCCTTGGGTTGGGTTCAGTCACAACTGAATCTTCTTCCAACTTTTTTGATTTTTTATTACAACACTGATCGACTTTCTGAATAGATTTCCTGATGCTGGTTCTTGGTGAGTCTTCTTCAGGAATATCTCCGTCAAGGAGGAGGTTTTCTTCGCCCCCCCCCCCGGACTTCTTTCGCAGTTTTCATTTTCTTCCTCAATATCGTTATTTCCTTCTTCACTTTCGGCGCTAGAGCAGTAAAAGCTAGCTGGACTTAACTCCCGAATTGTATCTCTTCTTCTTATGGTGATGTTCCGTGCTGGAGGTAAGAACACGTCTTCGTCGTCAGAAGTCAGTTGAACAACTGGTAGGTTTGCTGAATCCTCGTCAGAATCAACAGATTCTGGTTCTTTGTAGTTCAGCAAAGGCTTGTGTGAACCGCGGCGTAATTCTGCTCTTAGTCTTGACGCGATGGTTCCTCTTATCTCCGGGGCGCTTTTGACCCTGGGTTTATTCTTTACTCCCGGAGGTCTACCTCTTTTCTTTGGAGGTGGGTTTCGTTCGACTGTAGGATCTGTATCTATTTTGCCTACTGCTGGAAGAAGATATGAATCCGGTGCAGAATTATCTTTCCGTGGAACGGTAGGGGCTGGGTCTGGACGCCCCACAGGATTATATGACAGAGCATCAGCATATTGGTAATCAACGTTTGTACGAATGGCAACCTCAAATTGGAATTCGTTCAATTTGGAACGCCATTTACGTTGACGCTCTGTGAGGTCTTGGGTATCCCTTAGCCACGAGACACACGCTTTTTTCGTGTAAACCGTGAACGGTCTTCCGTACAGATAAGGGCGGAACTGCTGGATGGCATATACGACGGCCAGGCACTCTTTCTCATCTGGAGTGTATCTGGTTTCGGCGTCATGCAGGACCCTAGATGCGCAGGATACGATTTTATCGTTTCTTAAGTTGTTTGGTTCTGTCTTATTCGGAGTCTCGTTCGTTGACTCCACTTCTTGGCTAAGGATACCCGATATCCCCACATCAGAAGAGCTGATGGCCAGGATAACGGGTTTATTTCCAACCGGATATGCTAGGGTTGAATTTTCGCATAAGGCTGTCTTGATGTCAGTAAAAGCTTTTTCAGCTTCTTGGGACCAGACGAAGGTCTTGGTTTTACGAGTTAAATCCGTTAAGGGCTTTGCCCTGACGGCGTAATTATTGATAAATTGACGATAATAATTTGAAAGACCAAGAAATTCTCTCATTTCAGTCTGGTTCCGAGGTCTAGAGGCGTCTCTTAGAGCCTGTATTTTTTTCGGGTCTGGTTTCACCCCTTCCCTTGATATGACATGGCCCAGGTAATCTACCTCTGAACACAGAAATTTGCATTTCTCGGGTTGAAGGGTCAACCCAGCATCACGTAATACTTGGAATAGTCTACGAATTCGTACACCATGTTCCTCTAGTGTTTTAGCGTGCAAAATAATATCATCTAAATAGATGAGAATCCACTTCAATGCACCCATATTATTGTGCATCATCCGCTGGAAAGTTGCGGGGGCACCCTCTACCCAAAAGGTATTCGAGCATACTCAAAGTGCCCGTTTGGGGTGGAGAAAGCCGTTTTGTGAGCATCTGACGGATCCATCGGTATTTGATGAAACCCGCTTGCTAGGTCAAATACGCTGAAGAACATAGCGTCACCTAGTTTGTCTAGTAAACCAATTATCGGGGGAAGTGGATATGCATCCCCGAAAGATACCTTATTTAATTTTCGAAAATCGATCACTATACGCCACTTCTTGATACCCTCTGCATCTGCCTTTTTAGGTACGATCCATACAGTAGAGTTATACGGCGATTTTAAATTGCGTATGATGCCCTGTTTTAACAAGTTCTCTACTTGTGTTTTAATTTCATCTTGGTGTTGTTTTGGAAAACGATATTGTTTTATGTTTACCGGTTTATCAGTGGTTGTCAGAATTTTGCAAGTTGCTTTGTTAGAGCAACCGAGATTATCGCCTGGTAGATGGAAAATGTCCGCATATTCTTGGACAATTTCTTCAATCTGTTGTTGTTGTCTTATGTCGAGGTGAGACATGGGAATTTTTGTTAGGGTTTCCGCTGCTCTCTCCGTGATCGATCTTGCGACTGGCAAAGTATCGTCGTTCGCGTCACTGCTGCTGGAGGGAGGGTCATCAACCTTGAAATCGAATTCCTCTATGGTTTGAGGTTCGACTTGAGTGGTTATGGACTCGTCAGATGTATTGACGACCATACAGGTTGTGCTCCCTTCCGATACCGTAACCAGTGCTTTTCCTAAAAGAAGCCCTTCAGTCAACTGTATGCGGGGTAGATAACCTTGAGCGAGATTAGTGTTTACGATTGGGATGGGTATTACCATTCTCGTTCTCGGAGGCACCGTGAACAAAGGTGGTTTGACTATATCCAAGCTGAATTGGATTGGTTGGGAAGGTCGTGAGAGTACTGTAAGAGTTTGCTCGTAATATGATATTTCGGCCTTCTCTCTATCCAGACAATCGTTTCCTAAAATACCGACACCCGGGACTGGTAGATCTTCTTGAGAAACTTGGCATTGGATAATGGTTTTCAGAATTTTTAATTCAATCGTACCCATGGTTTCCACCGGGGTATTATTAATTCCTGCCACTTGGATTTTATTTTGAGGATTTATGTAAGTGTTCGGATCGAGGGCTGAATGATTTATGATTGTGACGTCTCCCGCGGTATCAACGACGAAACGCTGATATTTGCCGAGTAATGTTGGACACGAGACGTCAATTTTTGGGCCGGCGCCAACCACTAGAACCTGTGGTTGACACGAACCTCTTTTGAGGACAAATGGGATAGGTCGTATAGGGTGACTTCTAAGCACTCGAGTCTACCAATAAAAGGAGATATTGGCCTTTTCTTGTGCTAGAAAGTCGTTACCCAAGATCGCGAGATAACCACCTAATGGTCGAGGTACTACCTTGAAGTTTATAATTTTATCAAAAACTTCTAAGGTGACAACGCCAACTATTGGTAGTTTATTTGAATTGATCCCCCCCCCCCACGTGTCCTATATCTTTTTGCAGGAAAACAGTGTCTGGCGCTAACGCTGTTACACTGATGAAATTGTCATTTGCACCAGAATCAATTAAGACATCGCATTGGCCACGGAGGAGCTTGGTTAATTTTAAAGTTACCACAGGTCCTTTTCCGGTAACCAACGCTATGCCCTCTACTGCTGGTTCTTGCAGTAGTCTGCTGCGGTCATTGGTTGAGGCTTGCTGGGCAGGCTCACAGTCGCCTCTGGCTAGCTAGCGCCCGTCGAGCTTAAAGCCTGTTCCAGGGGGTCTTCGTCTTTCGCTACAGCTCTCCTGGGGATACCTGAACAGTTGCGAGGAGCTTTGCTTTTAATGTGGCGTTTTATTTAAATAGAAGCCAAATCTTGTGAATCTAATTGAGGAGGTTGTACCGGTGTTGGCGCAGGTTGGACTGGCGCCGGTTGGAGTGTAGAATGTTGTGTTGGTGCTGGGTTGTATTGTTGATACTGGCGGTAAGGCCGGTGATAGTTTGAGTTGTAATTTTGTTGATAGGTCTTACGATATGGAAAACGAGGCGGATAGTTAAATTGACCTTGGAAAGGCACCGCCGAAAAAGCTAGTGCTTGGTCCGGTTCGTATTCCGGATCCATGAACTCTTCAGCCTCCAAGTGAGGTTGCTGGTATGGATAGCCCGGGAGATTTTGGGAATCTCCCAACTGTCCATAGTAGTCCATGGGTTCGGGCATGACTCTGTATGCCAGAGCCCTGGGTTCTACGTAGAGTTCCGATCGAGGTTGGTTCGCCCAGCTGGGGCCTTGAGCAGGTGCTCGGTTCTGCCCCTGAAAATAGGATTGATACGTATTCTGCTGGACCAGAGGATCGCGCTGGTAGGCTTGAGGTCTCGGCCTCGTTTGTTGTTGGCGCAATTGCGCATCATATTTCTTTGTTTGCTCTTTAATAGCTTCGAAGAGATCTGAGAGATTCTGTTATTCTCGAGTGGACGCCAAACATTTTAGATAGCCAAGCGCTGTGCTTGGTTGGTTATTGCCGCACGATCTGCTTCCAGGACGGCGGCTTCAATTTTCCGAAGAATCGCTCTTAATCTATAAAAGAAACTTTCTACTGTTTCGAAAGTACCTTTCTGGATGGTGGTCAATTTGTGGAGGTATATTTTCAGTGGATCTCCTGTCAGGAAATTACTTCGAAGAACATTAAGTAACTCCTGTAAGAAGTGTATTTCCATCTCTTGCAGGAATTGACGAGCCCGACCTTTTAATTTCATAAGAGCTCGAGCCACAAAAGGCCTCTGATGTTCCTCTGGGACCATGTGGAGCCATTCTCTTAGCTTGTAATCAAACTCTTCATAGCTCACTCCACCAGCACCAGAGAATTTAGGAAGGGTCTCAAACAACTCCCGAGACAATGGATACGTCCACCCGTCCCGGTATTCTCTATCGTCAAAAGCCATAGTTATGTTGAAAAATCGAACGCCCGGAGCCTGGGCCGGTGGCGGATCTTGATTGCCGTCTAGACCATCAACCCTTGCTCCATTTCGAATACCTTCTTGATTATGAATCCCTTCTCCATTTATAACCCCGCCCCCTGGTCCATTTGGACCATCTCTAGGTAAAACCATTTTTTCTAGCAGGGTCTAGAATGGACTTTTAAGAAGTAAGAGAAAACGATGTAATTGGGATTTCCTTGTATTTGGATTTTTAATGAGATGATTTTGCCTTAAGCTTCGAATACAGGTCGGGTGGGGCTCGTACGTCGGAAATTATTTTTGGTTTAGGACTTTCGTTGGGGGTTTTCTTCGAGTTAACGTCAGCGGGAGTGGAAACAGGCGAATCTTCCTCCCAATAACACTATTCTATTAGAGGTTGGTGGTAAACTCTGCCCTCTAAATAATCGAGATACAATTTTTGCAATTGAAAACGGCGACCCGCACGTTTATTTTTTCCAACCATGAGTTGGGTTCACTGAGTGAGAATTGGTGCTGGTTAAGCACCCAACCTCCACGCGGAGATACCTCAATTCATTGCCGAGATGTGCTGGCCAAAGCACTAACTCAGCTGGTCAAAATTATAGGCGAAAGAGTCGATCGTGACCAACTTATCTGGTGTACCTCACTCAATTTGGAGAATAAATAAAAAAAAACCGAAAACGTAAATAATGCTAAAAATAACTATTATAAAAAAAAAAAAAAAATTTTTAAGTATAATTCGGAGTAAAAATGTCTAAATTTATAGGGGGGGTCAGATATGTTAGTGCCAACGCCCAATTCCAAACCAAGAAGTCGAAGGAGGATACTCCAATTACAAATTGGCAGTAGCTGTTCAGCAACGTGAGTGCATAAGCACCTGTGCAGGTAAGTAAAATTCAACGATTACCAACGGGGTAAGGCAGCCTGACGACGTGGATACCGTCAGCTTAGTAAGCAGAAAAGGTGGAAGGTCTTTTTTAATTCAATTTAATAATTAAATTTATTATAATGAAATATTGAAGAATAATATTTTTATTTTTAGTGACTGAAGAAAAATGAAGCAGGGTCGGATTACCGCAGCAAAAGGAGTCGAATGACTTCTTAATAAAAGAAAAATTTAGAGAAATACGTGTGTGACCACACCCAAAAGTATTTGAAATACAGTTTTTATTTTTATTTTTTTTTTTTTAAATTTGAAATTTAATGAGGGAGAAAAAAATATTTTGGAAATTTTTAATGTTACTTCCGATTTCTGGATCGAAGGAGAGAGAATCGTTCGTATCCCAGCGCTGCCACCAGAAATCAGCTTTGTTATGTCCGGATTTCATTAATTAATAATAATTAATTATTGGATATGGTCGCGTGGGCCTCAAGTGGGAGGCACTGGGCGAACAGGGTGATTTTCCTAGAGGATTATCTCTATGTTTTATTTTTATTGTGAGAACTCGAACGATAAACCCCGCAGGGGCCTCTCTGTGTACTCGATGCAGAATTTGGATTTTATACGTTAGAGAAATTGATAATTTCACCTACCTTCCGTTGTTCGCTGCTTACTTGCAAGTTGGTCTTTACGATCTCTGGACTGCAACTCTCGTGAACGGCTTCTGTTGGTCCCTGGTTGAAAGATGATTTGGTCCAGGAAAAAGGGATGTGGTTCTTAATATTAGAAATAATCTAATATGCTGGTTTCCCCAATGATAGATGTTTATTGAAATCTCTCCCTGTGGGCTCGCCGTACTCAGTTCACAAGATGTTATATTGTTCTTAACACTAAAGTTCTTTCTTTAACTTAAATCTCTTGGATTTACACTTAACTATTAAACTTAACTTATGGCTTTACACTTTGAAATTATTGAGTCTTTAGCTCATAGGAGTTCAGTCTGAATCTCCGACTCCAGCGATTCATTCGGACGAGAATCGCTATTTACACACTTAACAATTATTATAAAAATCATTTCCCGTGAAGTGATTTTTGGACTAGGAAAATATGATTTCGAATAAACAATTTTTGAATAGAAATTTTACGGTAACAAGCAACTTGCCACGCCTCCTCGAGTGCAATATCGAGACGATCTTCCCGTAGGATTTTATAGTATAATTGACTGTTCAGATTTTATGAATGAAAGTGAAACTAATCGGTTTAAGAGCAATAGAAAATAGAAAAGGGATTCGCCTAAACGTAACACAGTTTAGAACTCACGCGGGCCAGCAAGGAAGATACATTAACTTCTCAAGCGTCATAGGCTGCCACGCCTCGGTGTTCGTTGTTTTTATCACCTCGGTTCGCGGTTCTGGAGGGAATAATTTAGAATATATAATTGGGTGAGTCTAAAATACAGTCAAGTGTAATTCCCTGATTGGAAGAAACGTTGACGACGTGCAACGAGCTGTTTGCCGAAGTTGCTATCCTTAAAATTGTTAACGCTGCACTTTACAGCGAGTGCGGCAAAGAGGCCCCTTCAATATATACGGCAAGCCGGATATAACAGATGTATCGAAATATACAATAAGTAAATCGTTTCACCCACCAGCTAATGCTGTACTGCATGTTTTTTTTGCGAATCATGCTGCATACCTTTAACAGAACCCATATTAAATTATGAAATGAAGAGGAAAAAGTATACCAAGTGTCAGAAATGTACGAAAAAATACAAGCTATCAACGGATAAGGAAAATTTTTCTATTTCTTCGAATCTGGAGTATCCAATAAAAGATATATATTGGCTGATGAATTAATACGGAGTATCAAAAAAGAAAATGGAGACAGCATTCTAACCCTAAATGTAAATCTCGACGGAGCACCACTATTCAAAAGCAGTCGACATAGCTTTTGGCTTATTCAATGTATTATTAATGAAATCCCAAATTCACTTCGCCATAAAATTGTTTTACTAGGAGGACTTTGGTATACATCAGTTGAGCCGACACCAACATTCATGAATTTGTATCTGAGAATTTTTATAATGCAAATTTCAAATTTGATGAGTAAAGGTGTGGAAATCATAACTGGAAATGGGATTGTAAATATTGTAGTATTTTAAAATTTTTTCATTCCCGGTAGACTCGGTTGCTCGGCCAATTTTACAGAACCGTTTGCAATTTAACGGAAAATTCGGTTGTAGTTGGTGCTATCAACAACAAGTGTACAAATCACGTTCCAAGAGGTATTTATTCACTGAACATATTCCTGAAGAAAGAACTCATGAAAAATACTTGGTAGATGAAGAAAACCAACAAAAAAATGATAACAAACTTTCAAAAACAAAAAGAAATAAGAATTATACCGTAAGAGGAGTTATAGGACTATCTGTATTGTCATCTTTACCTGATTCCGATTGTATTTGGGGTTTCCCGCATGATTATATGCTTGCTGTTCTGTTAGGGGTTACTAGACAATTCTGGAACGTTTGGAATAAGAATTATTTGAATGTTAATGATAAAAAAATGATAAATCTTCGCTTGTTAGACATAAGACCACCCAGTGAAATTCATCGTGTTCCACGAGCACTAAAAAATAAGCAACTTTGGAAAGCAACTGAGTGGCGATCGTGGCTACTGTTTTATAGTATTCCGGGGTTAACAGGTGTGTTGAATTATGAACTATTAGACTCATATAAACTTTTAGTTATAAGTATTCAAAAAGTTCTTTCTCAAGATTTAATGGAAGTCGATTTATTAGCTTGCGAGATTGATCTTTTACGATTCGTTTGTGAATGTCAACAACTGTATGGCGATTCTGTCATGACTTTCAACATCCACAGTCTGAGGCACATTATACAACGTGTTCGAAAGAATGGACCATCATCCAATAACTCCGCGTATATATTTGAGAATAATATATATAATTTGAAAAGAAGGTGACAAGTCCGAAAGGAGTTTTGAATCAAATGTCAAACCGATGTTTACGGGACAATATGTTCAAAACTAAACTTTGTACGGCTCCAGATGATATCACCTGGCAATTTTGTAGAAATATACTTAACAAGAAGAAAGAAATAACAACAAATTATATAAAAACCGACGATGGGACATTACTGGTAAAAAATTATGACCAAAATTCAACGGAAGAAGGGTAACAAATTTACAATCGATGTATACATAAAGGAGTAATGTATCATGGTATACTATATACAAAAACCGGTCTGTCGGTTGACCCTGCGGGCCAGCGCCAAAACTTCCCGCGTATTTCGAGCTCCTTAAGCTCGAAAAATTGTAGTAGATACATTTTCAAGCTCTTCGGGCTTGAAAATACTTTTGTATGCTTTTGTTTTAGAAAAATAACGTTTTTTACAATTTTTTCTACAACGATATCTCTCGAACGAATAAACCGATTGAGACGTTTAAGGTGGCAGTCGACGCGTTTCATTGAGTTCTATAACTGATTAAATTTTGAAATTGATTCATCGAGTCATTTTTGAGAAAATTTCAAAATACGAAAAAAATTTTTTTTTTTTTAATTCTTTCGACAACGGTTTCTCTTGAAAGAATTAACCGATTTTGATGTTTGAGGTGGCATTCGACGCGGCTTATGAATCTCCAGAGCCCAGTCCATTTTGGAATTAATTTATCGAGCTCGTAAAAAGTTATCCAAAAAAAAAAATTTTGAAAAAAGTTTATTTTTGGAATATCTCTGAACGAGCCCTGCCGATCAAGCTCAATTTTATTTCAGCTCCAAGATATTAAAAAACTGCGTCGAATGACACCTTGATGATCAAAATCGGTTGATCCGTTCAAAAGTTATAGATATTAACATACGTACGTACATACGTACACTCGGACATCATCGTGAAATTAGTCAGAATAGCTTTCTAGGACCTCAAAACGTCGACATCTGTTGGAATTTCGATTTTCACAAATCGGACTGAAACCAATAACTTCCCGAATTTTTGGAAATTTGCAATTTTCTTAGCGGGAAGTTAAAAAGTAATAAGACAAAAAGGAAGTTTGAATTATTTTAAATAATTTTAAATCAGCCCAAGAACCAGAATTGGGGTATTATTTCTTAATTTAATTCAATTTAAAATGATTCGGAAGTTTGAATTATTCTAAATAATTTTAATTCAGCCGAAGAACCAGAATTAGGGTATTATTTATCAATTCAATTCAATTTTAAATGATTCGGAAGTTTGAATTATTTTAAATAATTTTAAATCAGCTGATGAACCAGAATTGAGGTATTATTTCTTAATTTATTTTAATTAAAAATGATTCGGAAGTTTAAATTATTTTAGATAATTTTAAATCAGCCGAACAACCGGGATCGGGTCATTATTTCTTAATTTAATTCAATTTAAAATGATTCAGAAGTTTAAATTATTTTAAATAATTTCTAATCAGCTGACGGACCGGAAATTGTGGTATTATTTACTAATTTAATTCAATTTAAAATGATTCGGGAGATTGAATCGTTTTAAATGATTTTAAATCATAAAATAGTGTTTCCCTTTTTTTTTAATTCAATATGATTTAAAATGATTCGTTCCGAAATTTTTTCTCGGTAGCAAAATAATTTAGTTGATTCGAAATGATTTAAAATAATTAAGAGTTACGTAACCTCAAATCATTCCAAATTAGATTTCTTAATTAGGGATAGCTTCATATTTGAGGTCAATAACGATATCTTTTTTGTAAATAAATAATATTTTGTATCTTTTAGAGAATATTCGTATTAATTTTAATTATTCAAACCATTGCATAAAATATATTTTAATTCAAATTTTGAGCATTAAGTATTAGTATTCATATATTCACTAGATGGCAGCATTTTCGCTTGCTTGGTCCGTCATTTAACAAACGATCATGAGACAGTCCTGTGACCGTCCGATGACCAAAAAAAATGTCAATGACGGGACCGCTCGCATCTTTAGGTCTAGCTATAAGGGAACTTTTGCTGTGAAATTGTCGGTAAATTCGGGCAGCAAATTTCAGGTAATTTCAACATCAAATTACTGTCAATTTCAAGCTAAAGTGGCTATTAGGTTAAATAAGATTAAAGTATAGTAAAACAATACTTCACTATAGAAATTATTTGCCGTATGTTTGATGTCAAATGAACCGTGAATTCCAACAATAATTTGAAGTTAAGTTCAACTATTAAGGACCAAAAGCTTACTTTACAAAAGTTCCCTTGAATTTTTCGTTAAATGTCCGTCAACTTCAGGCTTTTCTGTTTTTGACGACACTTTGTGGACAATTTGCTACACAATTTGACGTAAATTTACTACCCGAATTAGAATGCGAATTCACTTCAAAAGTTTTATGCAAATCGTCGTCAAAAACGAAAGAGCCCGAAGTTGACGACCATTTGACGAAAACTCAAAGAAACTTTTACTATTAGGGTTTTGTTCTAGTGAAAAAATATATCCTCTAAATTGAGGAAAAATTAACCGCAAATGATCTAAACCCGGGTAAAAATAAACCCGGTTTAAAAAACTGACCCTAAGGGTAAAAAAAAATAGAGCTTGCGAAGCGTGGAATTTACATGAACTAAAAACTCTATATATTTATTTGTGCCGAAAAAATGGCGAATTTGTTATTAATTAAAACCATCAGTTTTGAGTTTTTCTTAAATTATTAATAAACGTGACGGTTTAAAACAGTGATATTCGAAAGGATTCCTAAGAAATAAAATCTAGAGCTAATAAAAAAAAAATCAAAGTGATTCGTCAAGTTAGACGAGAGATATCGTGCTCACATACGTACAGACCAACTGACGTCCAAGTAAAATTTTTTTTAATTAACTTTTTTTGATAATAGTCTAAATAAAAATAACTTATAACTGTGTTAGAATTATTTATTAGAGTTTTTTTTGCTATTGGTGATTTTTTTTTTTTTTATTACGTGCTATATAAAATTAGTGGAGATAATAGAAGTTGACCGAAACTCAGTTTTAAAATTTGATGACAGTAAAGCACTACCTCGCGCTTCGCGTTCGAGGTGTGCAATAGATTCTAAAAAATCTGATACTGAATACAAGAGAAGTTCCAAACACCTTCACAGTTATAAAGTACCTAGAAAATCATTTCGATGAAATGTTTAAATTTAACGAAAGATTTACTTCAATAGAAGCGAATATTTCCGATCATGCATTTTTAATGTTTTGGGAACTAATTTATGCCCATGACGATTTGGTTCAACTCATCATCAAAGAAATCGAATTACAATAAACACATCGCTCAAGTCTGAACTACTACCACACCAACTACTTCATGGATGATGAAGTCACCATTGTATAGAATTTTATTATAAGCTTTTACTATTAAAATACATATACCTAAAATAAAATCTATGTTTTTATAAGTATGAATGTGCGTGTGGAGAAAATGATAAATAAAAAAGAATAAATACAAACCTGTTTTATTCAAAGTTACCCTCATACACCAGTTCTCCATCTAAACATTCCATTGAACCCAACAATCATCTCACCTGCATTCAATGAAAATTATCCACGCCCATCTCGTCAAATATCTTTATACCAGCGGTCCATTGTACCCTGATTTCCCGACTCTCACCTCAAACCTGCACACCTACAGTCAATGAAGTTTTTCTATACTCATCTTATTAATTTAGACATCTACAATCTATTACACACAATCTTCCGCGCCCATCTCGCCAAATATTTTTATACCAGCGGTCCATTGTACCCTGATTTTCCGACTCTCACCTAAAACCTGCACACCTGCATTCAATTTAAATTTTCTATACTCATCTCATTAATTTTAGTCCAAGATCCCAGAGCGATAAGACACAACTTATTTTCTAAAGCATAGAACTTTCGGTTGTAAGTAGTCTCTCGTGTACTTCTTAATACCTGTACGTTTGTGGAGTTGGCTCGGTGATACCTACGCAGGTACCAGGTGAGAGAGGTAACTAAAAATCAGAGTTAGTTAACTTAAATTTTAATGACTGATTTTTATATATATTTTGTAGAATATTTTTCTGAAGTAATATCAAAAAAGTCAGATGCTTTCCATGGGCCAGAACTTTTGTCAGACGCTTTAAAGCTCTACAAAAAATAAATGAACTTAATTTATTTTGAAATGTCTGATTTTTATATATGTTATTAAGATAAATGTAGTAAGAAAAATAAATGATGATGTCAATTTTATAGTTGAGTGGTGTTCCAATAATTTTTTAAATCTAAATGCTTCAAAGACTAGGACGATTATTTTTGTTTCACCACAACATATAAATGATCCTGCTTGTGTTACTGCTCGGAAAATCATGATTGGTGATACATTTACCGACTACACTGTCTCTGTTAAATATTTAGGTGTTATTTTAGATAACATTTTTTCGTGGCATGATCTAGTTATTGCAATGTGTAATCGATCGATTCATTGCCTTGCGCGATTGAAAATGAACAGTGACTTAATTAATCTTCCAATGCGAAGAAGATTAGTTGCAGCGACAATTTTGCCTATTTTCGATTACTGTACAGTGGCCTACACTGACATGTCAGGAACGTTACCAAAAAGCTGCAGAGGAAATTCAATGCCTGCATCAGGTTCATTTACAGACTGGCGAGGTATGAGCATATTACTCCAAGCAGAAAGTCACTTGGCTGGCTGACATTATCAGGTCGGCGTGAATTTCTGATTGCTTACTGTGTTTTTAAAATGCTGAGATTACGTCGTGATAGAATATTATTGTGGGACTTCAGCGTTTTGACTTCAGTTCGTGGACGCTCTGTTAGTCGAACTGATGTGTTAAATCTACCGCATGCTCGGACGGCAATATTCGATAAGTCATTTATTGTTACGACAGTTAAAGTATGGAATCAATTACCGGAAGAGATAGTCACAACTATTGATTACAATGAATTTAGATCTAAATGTTACATGTTTTTTATAGATAAAGATTATCAATGATTGTATTTACTGTACTGCTTTGAGACAACGTAATTAACTAACTATTGTCATTGTTATTAAGACTATTTCAATTTCTTTATTATTAGTGATAATATTATGAAATTTGTCCTTTTTGCGCCTCTATATATATTTCATTTATCGTTTTGTATACATTGTAAGGCCCTTAGGGAGCTAAAGCTTCAGGGCCTAAGAATTTTAATAAATAAAAAATAAATATTACAAAGTTATATTTAATCAGTCAGACAAATTGTAATGACCAAACATCCCCTAAACACAAAAACTACTCAACTATGAGTATTAGCGCGAGAGCACTATGCGCAAAAGCTTCAGAATAAACTATCTTAATATTTGAAAAATACTAACTGCTTTCCATTTCATATTTTTGCATATCTATTTAAATAAGATGGAATTTTTAATTGAACTAATAATCATTTTAAAAGTAATTATATACACTTATCCAAAAAATTAAAGGAACAAGAAAATTTTATAAAATTTTTAGTGATTTTTGGAAGTCTGTATTTTAGTGAAAAATGATCGTATCAAAAAAAAAAAAAGCAAATTGAAGCTTGAAATTTCTAGTTTAAAGATCTTTCAGCCAAATAATTTTCTGAGCCACAGTTTTTGCGGAATCATAAGAAATATGCCGAGACAAAATTTTTCTAAATTTTCCAGTTTTGTTTTTTAGGTCTACGGGGCCGGGAAAATTTTTTTCGAAAAAACCAATTCATAGCTCGTTTAGGAAATTTATTCAGCTACAATTTGCTTTTTTTTGTTTCTCTGTACGACAATATGCTGCTGAGATATCGGCCTTCAAATGAAAAAGGGTCCTTATGTCTTTGATTATTGATATCTTAGCAACTAATGGTCGCACAGTAATTTAAAGGGCAGTTTAAGAAACTTGAATAAATGCCCTACAAGCTCTATTTTCGATTTTTTTGAAAAAAAATTTTTTTTCATCCTTAATATCAATTTGAAAAACCCACAAAAAATGGCCATTTTCTGGTTTTTTAGTCAACTCATCGCTACTTTGTAAATATCAATAAAAAAAATAATGTTGCCAGGTGATTTCACAGCTTAATGTACCCCCAAAAACCCTGGAAATTTTCAGATTGATCCATCGAACCGTTTGTCCGGACCGATTGCTCAAAGTTTTATAAAACAATTAAAGGAACAAGATTTGTTCCTTAATTTGTGTAATCATTACCAAAATGAAAAAATTGATTTTTTTCAGATTTTCTTTCATTTTCACGTTAGGTATTCGGTAAATGTAAGGTGAAGAGAAAAAAAAAATTTTTTTTCAAAAAACGAGATAAAACAAGAGTCTTTTTAACATTTTTTTTTTACATTTTATTCGGGTTTTTTTTTTTTTTTTTCGTTTTTTGAAAAAAAAATTTTTTTTTCTCTTCACCTTACATTTACCGAATAACTAACGTGAAAATGAAAGAAAATCTGAAAAAAATCAATTTTTTCATTTTGGTAATGATTACACAAATTAAGGAACAAATCTTGTTTCTTTAATTGTTTTATAAAACTTTGAGCAATCGGTCCGGACAAACGGTTCGATGGATTAATCTGAAAATTTCCAGGGTTTTTGGGGGTACATTAAGCTGTAAAATCACCTGGCAACATTATTTTTTTTATTGATATTTACAAAGTAGCGATGAGTTGACTAAAAAACCAGAAAATGGCCATTTTTTGTGGGTTTTTCAAATTGATATTAAGGATGAAAAAAAATTTTTTTTCGAAAAAATCGAAAATAGAGCTTGTAGGGCATTTATTCAAGTTTCTTAAACTGCCCTTTAATTTACTGTGCGACCATTAGTTGCTAAGATATCGATAATCAAAGACATAAGGACCCTTTTTCATTTGAAGGCTGATATCTCAGCAGCATATTGTCGTACAGAGAAACAAAAAAAAGCAAATTGTAGCTGAATAAATTTCCTAAACGAGCTATGAATGGGTTTTTTCGAAAAAAATTTTCCCGGCCCCGTAGACCTAAAAAACAAAACTGGAAAATTTAGAAAAATTTTGTCTCGGCATATTTCTTATGATTCCGCAAAAACTGTGGCTCAGAAAATTATTTGGCTGAAAGATATTTAAACTAGAAATTTCAAGCTTCAATTTGTTTCTTTTATTTTTTCGATACGATCATTTTTCACTAAAATACAGACTTCCAAAAATCACTAAAAATTTTATAAAATTTTCTTGTTCCTTTAATTTTTTGGATAAGTGTATATTACAGAAATATAGGGAAAAATAGATTTTTTCGGAGCGATTGTCTTTCAAAAAGAGTAATTTTTATTTTATTTTAAAAAAGATATTGTTACATACTGGGAAATCTCCAGTTTAATTAAATTATTTAAAAATTATTTTCAGTGCTTATAAACAATGGTCACTGATCCGGGTCACAGCACCACTGTTACATACTGGATAATTTTTAATATTAATTAAAATATTTTTGAATATTTAATTTTCTATTAATATCAAGGTTTGGCCTTGTTAGAGTGTCTATAGACCCCTGGTAGGCCGTGGTTGTCGATTATTTTATAAATTATTATTTTATTTAATTTTCGCGATTCAAAGTGTAGTATCGCGTGACCCGGTCTCCATATTGTTTATAAGGATGCGGGATTTGGGGAATCCTGGACAGCTGGTGGCAGTGCCCAGGACTGGATAAATTATTAAGCAGCCGGTATCATCGCCGAATATTTATCCGATGATTTTTGGATTATTGGGCTGCCGTTAGCAGCGCCCAAAATAACCATGGGAGTCGTAGGGTATTGGGCCGCCTTATGGCAGCTCAAAATAAGGTTGAATTAAATTAGGATTAATTGTATAGTTTATTAATAATGGAGAGCAGAGGTTCAAGCTCCATGAGCTCTATCGTAAGACTGACTGTTTAATCATTATAATAAGAAATATAATAGAGCCAACAAAGTTGACAAAATGTTGACGCTGCATCTCAGGTTCCCTGTGAGAGAATCGTCGTGGCCCGGGTCTCATGCATTGTCATCTGTTTTGACTACCCGCGAGCCACGGTGACTCTCTTATCGTAACCGATTTCCGTTACATTGAATAAAATTACTTTATTAAAAATAAATAATTTAATTCAATCAATAAAATATTACTGGAACGTAACAATATCAATTGTATAAATTTTAGTAAAAAAAATAATAAATTATGATGAATTAATGAAATAATTTGATTGTCTCTCAATCATCTTCATCATCGTCTAAGTTTTAAAATATTTTGGCACTTTCTAAGCGTCTCTTTTGAAAATAATATTAATTTATCATAAAATTTTTTACAAAATGTACACTTTAAAGATGATTCCGAGAATTCATCCATATTTTCTATTGAAAATAACTTGATATCACTGACAAATCACACGATCCCGTCCAGCAGAAAGATGACATACAGAGCTCTTAAAGATAACATTTTGCTGATCTGACATCCGAATTAGTTATCCCGAAGATAACAGAAAGATATCAGAAAAGCCTCTTACGTGCCACCTGAGGATATCTTTAAGACCTCATCGGTTAGAAGCCAGAAATATAACATTTTTTAGAGATCTTAAAGAAATCAGTTTACGGAGATCATACTGTCAACACTTGGGTTTTTCATATACATGATATATTCCAATTACCAATAGCTGAGAAACTTTGGGATGAATTTGCGCAAGAATGGGATTAAGTTGACTCGTCGAACTTTGAGCAATCGGCAGCCCATCGATATTAATATTAATGACAATCAAGTCCGGTAGAGTATAATAATCAATAATTCTCAATTGATCAGTCAAGGCATTTTTAATCCGTAATGAAAATATTGATCAGAAAGAACTTTACGAGTTACTATCGGTGTTTTCGGTGTACCAAGTAAGGTCCGAGAATCAAGAGGTAGATTACTGATTTCTTCTTAATTCGATGTTTTTAATATTTTTAGAAGTTTATTCGCTGCTTCACGAGATATATTGAAATCAGTCACCCATTGAGCTAGTTTCGATGATAAACTTTTTTCATTGATAGCTACCAAAACATTCTTTTTTAATTGATTGCAGATCGATAAAATACGTGGTTACGTGCGTTAATATCCCCGGACAAAATATCCCCGACAAAATATCTCCGACAAAATATCCCCGGACATAATATCCCCGCGACGAAATATCCCCGGACATAATATCCCTGCGACAAAATATCCCCGCGACAAAATATCCCTCGACAATATATCCCCAGACTAAATATCCCAGGAACAATATAACCCTGTGATGAAATATAAAATAGTATATTTTACACCTAGGGCAGGAAAGTAAGAAATGTCTCATATCTCATGTAATTGTTGGCCGAGGCGAAGCCGAGGTCAACAAACATGTGATCTAAGGCTTTCTTATTTACTGCCCAAGGTGTCGATACTATTTTTCTCCTCAACGGAGGCGGAAAGCGGCAACTTCGTTTCGAGCAACGGGAGAAAAGTTGACGCTTTTCGCCCGGAAGGGAGAAAAAAAAATAGTTTTATTATTAGATTCGGTCCATTGCCTTTTAGGATCAAGACAGGAAATTTCAGGGATGGCCTGCAAGGTCTATTGCTTTCTCTTTGCCTATTAAAGCATAAAAATAAGAAATTTTCAATTAATTAAATACATTAGTAGAGAACATTAATTAGCTTATTATCGTGCTGTGCCCTATTTTCACGGATTTTGTGTGTGTTTATTCGAAAATAAGACAATACATGAGCTTGTTATCGTGCTGGGCCCAAAACACGTCACAGCCCGGGATTGGGACTTTTTTTCCAGCACGAAGAAAACCATGACAGGGATATTATAATAAATAAAATCAATATCGTACTTACCACATATTATCTTTTAATCATCCAAACATTTTGTAATAGATGTAAACGAATAATTTCTAATCGACAATGTTTCTATATCACTTTTATCATATTTGTTCATTTCAATTATTAATATCATAAAACAAAATCATTTTTTTTTTTTTGTCATTCATAAATTAATAGGCAAATATCATTGTTACACATTAAATAATAAATAATTATAGTAAAATTAATGATATTAACGAAAATAAAGTTCCCAATGAACACATAAAACAGATACCATCAAATTGTTTTTACTATTGATAACAAAATGATTTTTTTTTTTTTGAGTGACCTTTACATTAAAAAACAATTACCAGTGATAAACAATGAAATAATGAATAATTATAATGAAATTTATAATATTAACAAGAAAAGAGTTCACAATTAATACGTAGAACAAATCTAATATTATTGTCTCTTACTATCAATAACAGTCATGTTCTAGTCACCTTGAAATCAGAAAACACTTATCATTGATAAACAATAAAATAATAAATAACAATAATGAAATTTATAATATTAACGAGGAAATAGTTTACAATTAACACATAGAACAAATATAATAATATTGTTTTAACGATCAACAATTATTATTTTAACAATCTTTTATCAATAACATATCAATAATTTATGATCTCTCAGTAATTTAATTATTACGAAAAATTTATTTTGACGAATATTAAAATGCATTGAATTTTTGGTCTTACGATATATGTATATTAGTTAACTTGTATAGACAAAATTTTTGCAATGTTGCTTAAATATTCAACTTTTTCAGCACTATCATAATTATTCACAATAACTTTAATACGTTCATCAAAATCACGATAAGCTTTGCGACGCTGAGGAGCAACAGCAAGTCCCGTATTTATTTGGATAATTGCTAACTCTGTTAATGCTTGTTCTCCTTTCAAAAAATTTAAGAAACCTGTCATACTGGATTGAGCCTCTGTTATACGTTTATTCACACCAGAATCCCAGCCTTCACCTGGATTAGTTGACCGAAGCAAATCATTCTTTACAGAAGAGTAATGATTCCATTCTTTAATCCCAAAAAAAGGTTTTTCACGACGTTTTCGATTATGTTTCAATTTCCCAATCCAAGTGGCTTCGAAATATTCCAATAAATTTTCTAAAATATCACTATTACGGTCATAATATTCGGTTGCAATCACTTCTTCATAAGCTAGAACAACATCAGATGGCGGAACAAATACTAAAGCCATAAGCATACGAATATTTTTAGCAAAAACAATATTCGTATTGTATTTTTTTTTGTAAACCATTAGACTGTACGTGACGCCACACTGCTTGGGAGAAGTGAAAACAACAACCAACAATTTCTGTCCCATCAAAGGTTGATTTAAAAGCATCCATATAAGCTTTTTCAAAATCAACCGTTAACCTTTTGGGGGAAAAATTTGGTATACTTTTCCGTAATATTTTTAAAAAATTAACATAAAAGCAATGACTCTTATTTGGAGCCAATACATACACTAATGGCAGTGACTTGTTATTTTTATGACCATGTATTACATATAGTTGATAAAATATTGATGGTGCACATTTAAAAGTACCGTCACTTAGCCACTGTTCACAAGTTGTCAAATAATTCAAATTCTTTTGCGTTGTAAATGTAACAATCGGTACACCTGAGTCACCACTCAACTGAACCTTAAGTTCAGAAATAATTTTCTTATTTTATTATTTTATAAATATTAGCCTGGAGAATTCGGAGCACACTCACCAAAAGTACAATAATACATGAGTACCCGTACATACGTATGTGTGCATGAGTTTTTCTACATAAGCGTGTGTTGTATATGTGTGCATTGACCATATATGGATATCTACGACGTATTTTGAGCTTGCTCTGAATTCCCACAGAAAGGTATGCGAGTATGAGCGGTCAAGTTACAAGAAGGAGAGACGTAGATAAGAACAAGCAACTAGAAAATAGTACGTCTTTCTTTCTCTATGCACAGCTGCACCACCACGGCTGGTCCCTTACGAAGATACACCGACTCAATGTCTTCCAGATGTCCTATGTAAAGATTTCTCTGAGTCTTCCGCGGCCGCGAGTCCCTCGTCATAATAAAAGTCATCGTAAAGGCCTTAATAAATATGTCAAAACATTTTCTTGTTCTAGTTCGCCTCAAATTTTTACGACTTTTCTATTTAAACCAATAGGTCCCACGTCTCCCGCGGATCCTTACTATTTCTTTTTCAATGTAGAAATCTATCTCTAATTCTATTTATTTTTAATTTTTTTTAATTGCATTTCTCAGAAGTGTCTAAAATATCGATAGTAAATGTCACCATATATTTTGAAGAAACATTGTTTTACAGAATCTCACGGTCTCCCGCGGATTCTTATTTTTCCCTTTCCCACCATAGGAAGCTCTTCTATTTTAAAAAAATTTTAATTTTATTTCTTGGAATTACCTAAAATATTGGTAATAAATGTCATCATAGAAACGCAGTCTCTAAAATTTTACATGGTTCCCCGCAGAACCTCTCCGTCCCTTTTTCTATCCTCGAAGATTTTTCATCTCAATTTTGTATTATTTTTAAAATCATATTTTTCCTAGAGTATGTAATATATCGACCGTAAATGTCATCATATATTTATTACTTTATTTTTAAGCGGTCTACCGCGGACTTATTTTTCTATTTACATCCTGTTTGCTATAAAATTCCAAGAACTCCCGTAATAAAAATGTCATTTTCAGCTGTCCAAAGAAATCAAATCCTTCCATATTATTTTTCCTCTTTGTCTTTAACCCATTCTTTGTATCATCCTTGGTCCCACTCTTCTTTCGAACCTTTTCATATATAAACCCCGGAAAAATAATCAAAGTCAGTCATTACCGCCGCAACTAAAACCCTTGTCGGATCTATCTAAATCCGAGAGTAAGACTCACTGAGTCGATTTCAAAGTTCGTTCTCGTGACGCTCCACGCCTAGGCAATCGGGGGTCCTAGTTCGATAACCGAAATTCAATTCTTTTATTAAACATCCAAAAGTCATTACTTCAGCTACTAAAACCCTTGTCGGATCTATCTACGAGTAAGACTCACTGAGTCGATTTCAAAATTCGTTCTCGTGACGCTCCACGCCTAGGCAATCGGGGGTCCTAGATCGATAATCGTAAGTCGATTCTTTTATTTAAAATATAAATTACGAAACTTAAATTTTATTCTTAAAAACTTTCCTCGTGAGGTCCTACGCCTAGGCACCTGGACTCCTAGGTTGGATACTTAGAGTAAAATCATTTGAGTTTGCATTAGAATTGACCAAACCCTTTTCACGTGACGTCCACCGCCTAGGCAATCGGAGTCCTTGTTCGGGAATAATTAATTCTATTAATAAAACCCTAAAAATCATTATAAATTCACTCGAAGGCTAAGCCGGCCGTTCGGTTCAGCGTGCATAGCATCTTCGTGAAAAGATTCAAACTGTGAATCTCAATTAATTGCTATCATAAATCATTATAAAAATCTGCGTACACAGATTCAAATTGGTGAATCTGAAGTGAGTGTGTGTGCAGGTATATCAACCCATTGGGGTAAGTTCATTATTATAATATTTTGTAAAATTTAATTCGTCAATATACTACACATGTTTTTGTATACATTTGTCTTTTCATTTACTGTCCTTTTCTCTGGCATTCGAGTGCTGGTAGTTTAAGTCATAGTAATTTTAAAGTAAGACAAGGAAAGAACACGGTCTTCTCGAGGGCCCATATTCATCGACCCAATATCCCTCTCGCTCAGAAATCCCGGACCTACCCTAACGCCACGCAGGTCATTGAACGGGATAGTCTATAGTACATCCGCTCGGTACGAATAGACTAATAAGTTATAAACGACAAAGAAATTATAACATTCTTATATCAGCCACGTGACCCAAATTCCTTGGTTGGATGACAGAATAAATATAATCTCTTATTGTAACTTATGATTAATTATAAATTAATAATCGGTGCCCAATCACGCATACGTTTTCACACTAACCACGTGACGGTTCAATCGGACTCCTTGGCTGAGTTATAGAACAGGGTAATTCGGCATTACGATATTAAATAATAATTTAAAATAACCCTTTCGCCCGTCGCCTTCACTCACTTCGATCGTGACAGTCGAAAAATTTGGTGACAGCGGTGGGATACGCTGGTGAATTGTTCTTTCATTAAAATTCCTTAATTTTATTCGATTCTTATAATTTTAACAAAAATAAACGTTCTGCCTTGTTGAAATTTCCAAGTTGAATTTCAACTTGTAATTTTTAAGTATTCAATCTTCAAAAATCTTAACTACAAATTTTATAAATTTTATACACTCAATAATTTCTTAAATTTGAAAATTCCATATTCTGTAAATTTTAAAATCAAATTAAAAATATTTTTCTATTTTTCAAAAATAAATTTCTTTATTTTTCTTTACAATTTTCTTAAATAAACTCATAAAGCAAAATTTTTCTTTTGATTTAAATTTTTAACTTGGTCATTTAAACTATTTTTCTCAATATCATAATTATTATTCCAATTTCTAAAATCATTTTGCTAAATTCCAGCCATTTTAGAAAATTAGAAAATAATCAACGTGCTAAAAATCAATTTCAATAATTTCAAAATAAATATTTAAACGTTAAAGCCTTCAACTTTTACCTGAGATCCTCTCCTATACCAATTTCTTTGTAAAATTAAATTCCGAAGTAAAATATTAAATTACTCCCAAAAATCTTTTCTAAATCTTGTGCAATTAACAATTTAAATTATTCTATTCTAAAAACTTATTTGCATTTCCATTTTCGAAAGTCTTTAACCTTTTATTACATTTTCAAAAATTAAAAGCTTTAGTTGAAAGTGCCGTACTTCCAGGTAATAATTCAAATTTATTGTTACCTACAATTTTATTAGCTACACAAATTATCACTACTACACGTTTATGCCTAACTCATCTACACTAAAACGCACTAAACGAACAAAAATCAAATTCCACATAGAAAGATTAATTGCAATCGTAGAAGACGCACCATCGTGCCCTTTTATAAAGAAATATTTACACGATAATAGATCACAAAGTTTTATTTATTTCAAACTTATACCAGTCGATATATCTAAAAGATTTTTGAAATTTAATTATAGATTATCGCCTCTTGATCCGCGTATGCAAGTACTAGATGAAAACTCAATTTATTACAGATAAATTCAATTATCAGATTTAGAGTCAGTTTCAGTGAAAATAAATTTGTGGTTTTCTAAGGATAAGGCGATTCATAAATAGATAAATAAATAAATAAATTCTTCCTTGTAATACTGCTGAGTTTGCGTACGAATAACTTGCAACCTTTGCACCCGAAAATTGCGATTATTTGTGGTAAATCTTGATATACGATTACTCACTCATCACTCATCTCATTAACTACGATTGTTTAGAATTGCGCAGACTTTTTGTCGCAGTCTTCTCAATCTATCATCGATTGTTTAGAATTGCGCAGACTTTTTGTCGCACTCTTCTCAATCTATCATCGAATCAATTGGGATTGCGCAGACTTTTTGTCGCACTCCAGGCGATTCGTTCATTATTTATTCATCAACTCATTTTCAAGAAGCCATAGAAATTCGTAATATTTCGTTAGATCATTTATTGTAGTGCTCTGACTCTTTAACTGATCTGTGGAGCAATTGTGAAAAGTGCCTTGTGCGTGCAGCCTAGAAGTATCTAATGAAACGCGGTAAACGCGCCGGAAGAAAATACCAGTTACGAAAACTAGTTGCAATATACCATAGAGGAGAGTTACCATACACTCCCGTAACAATACCATTATCCTTACAAAATCCATCAAATACTTTAAAAAATCAGGGAACAAATCACCCAGATTCGGAAGAGGAAATAATTGTAGTTCCATAAAATAAACTTATTTTACTTTTACACACAATTTAAACATTATCCGATGAGAACCAGAAAACGCACTGGAAGAAAATATCAAATACGGAAATAAATAGCGATACTCGAAAAAGGGATAGTGAATCCACATCCTATAAAAGGAGGAAAAACTAACAAATACTTTACAACTTCAGAAAAAAGATAATTCACCTGACAACACTGTTAATAACAATCTTAAAACTCAAGATAAACAAACACAGACAGACACAACATCTCATTTAAGTGATTAATAATTCTTTGTTTTCACGCTACACATCCTATAATAAACAAGTACAAACTCAATTCAAGCTATTTGAATTTGGTAACAATTAATTAGTAAATAAATTTTTGTTTTGATCAACGCAACCTTATTTGCGTCTGACTATTGCCGATATAGTTTCCTTGCTAACTTCGTACTATTTACCAAAATTCTCATTCTTACTATCCTTATATTACTCCTATAACCTTTTCCCAAACAATTAATCAAAATGGATCCACCAGGTAATGGCGGATTAGATCCACTAAATAATAATAATAATAACGGATTGAATCCGCTGAGGAACAACAATAATGGGTTAAACCCGCCGGTTAATAACAATGACTTAGACCAACAAGTCAATAATATTACCCGACACGCGAACATTACGGATCAAATGATCACGTCCCTCGGGGAAAGTATGACATTGCATCAAGCGTTAATGCAAGTCCCGAGTTTTGACGGTAAAAATATGCCTTTACAAGCGTTTCTACAGGACGTAGAAAACGGCCTTACAATCGTACCAGATAATCTCGTAAATACTTATTTTAACGGAGTAAAATCTAAACTCAAGGATACGGCTAGAGATGCGATCGCAGATAAGACAATTGATACAATGAATACTCTTAGAGACGCGCTTAAGGAATATTTCGCCACTAAGAAAACATATCCACAATATTGCGCGGATATTCAAGCCATTCGTCTTAAGCAAAACGAATCAATTTTGAGTTACTATACCCGAATAAAGAAAATTCGCGCTAATGCAATAACTGCACTATACGAAAGCTTTAACAATGACGCTGAGGTAGCTGCGATGAAGAAGATGTTAGACGGATTAGCACTCGAGTCATTTAAACGCGGACTACCGGACGATTTAATATACGGAGTAAGTGTCCAAAATCCTGGTACTCTCGACGATGCATATAAAATTGCATTACGGCTCGAGGAAGACCTGAGAAGTAGCTCTCACCGTAATTCTAATTATTTAGCTTACGCGCAATCTGAATCCGCGAATCTTGATCTACCGCGTAGAACTCGAATGGTGAGTTTCCAAGACGAAGAACGTCGAAACACAATACCGTTCAGATTTGTTCGCGAAGACAATACTAGATCTTCTAATTCGTATAGTAGATCTCCGGTGCGGGATACGACTCCACCACGTGATAAACGTAATTATCCTGAGCGTAGTAGTTCATCTTATCGATCACGAAGTCGATCACCCGGAAGTTACTACCCTTATTATCCTCCACCGGGCTATTTCCCTCCAATGCCATATATACCTCCTATGCCATACCAGTACCCACCTCCTGGAGCATATCCACCTCCAGTTTCTTATAACCCACCATACTACCCGAATTATCCTCCTCAGGATAATAATCAAAGTAATCCCAATAATAATTACAACAATAATAACCCCAACTATTACAATAATCGTAATAATTACGATAATAATAACAATAGTAACAATGATAATCAAAGATATGGCAATAATGGTTATAATAATTACAATAGAAATAATTACGGGAATAACAATAATACCGGTAATCCCCAAAACCAGCAAAATAATTCGAGACCAAACTCCCCTGCACCTCCTAAGGAGCCTTTAAACTCCAACGCGGTTCGGCGGAACGACGCGACGCCGAACAGCGCGAACCCCATGGAAGCGCGTCCCCCAACAATCAGATTCTTAACAGTCGAAAATTCATAATGTGGTCTGAAGTCCAGGGTAGAGGACCAGTCGTTACTCTAACAGCCCCTGAATTGCGAAACGGCAGAGCTCGTTTCCTAGTTGATACAGGTGCTGACATAAATGTAATTAGAAAAGACGCGCTGGCCCCTCGCACAGTAATTGATACCTGGGACTCTGTTTCAATAAAAGGGATCACTACGGAACGACTTGACACTCTGGGTACAACAGAGATTACATTTTTCTCAAATCCCGAGAAATTTCATGTTCTCGAGAATCCACTACCTATTCCAACTGACGGAATAATTGGTATTGACTTTCTAACAAATGAAAAGGTTAAAATATCTTTCCATCACAATACCATAGTCGCAGATTCCGAACCTATACACCCGATTCCGCTCGAAAATACTAACGGTGATCCATTCGATACACCACAAGAAACCACACTTCAATTAGAAGACGAACCTTCAATACTTGTATTAAAGGCACGAACTCGCACAATAGTTCCAATCAATCTCTGCAAAACAGATTTGAAAACTGGATTTTTACCCCGCATTGAAACTCGCGAGAATATTTTTATTGGTAATGCTTTGGTTACAAATAATAATAATACATGCTACGTCTATGCAATTAATGCTTATGAAGATGACATAGAATTAGTTGTACCTCCCCAAGAAATTATTCCTTTTGAATGTGACGGTAGCTCTGAAGATTTCTTCGATGATTCTGAAGAAAGTGACGTTCCAGAAACTGATCAAGATAGATTTGAGCGAATATGTGCTAGTCTTCGACTTGATCATTTAAACATATTAGAAAGAGAGCATGTGCATGAACTTATCAGAGAATTTCCGCTTCTTTTTCATCTCCCTGGAGACGATCTCCCCGCTACTACAGTGATGACACATTCTATTCCGACTGTTGACGAAGTTCCTATATCTGTCAGACAATATCGTTTTCCGCCTGTCCATAAGGAAGAAATTGCCCGACAGGTGAATAAGCTGCTGAATGATGGTGTAATAACTGAATCTGTCTCTCCATATAATTCGCCTCTTTGGATAGTTCCAAAGAAGCCAGATTCGAAAGGTAATAAACGTTGGCGTATGGTAATCGATTTTCGTCAATTAAATGAGAAAACCATAGGCGACGCTTATCCTCTCCCAAACATAGTCGAAATTCTTGACAGACTTGGAGGAGCTAAGTATTTTTCAGTATTTGATTTAGCTAGTGGTTTTCATCAAATTAAAATGGATCCAAAGGACCAGCAGAAAACTGCATTTAGCACCCCTAATGGCCACTATGAATACACCAGAATGCCATTTGGACTGAAAAATGCTCCAGCTACCTTCCAGCGACTTATGGACAGAGTTCTTCTAGGTCTACAAGACGTCGAACTCTTCGTATATCTTGATGATGTTGTTATTTTCGCATCATCACTCGAAGAGCATGGCAAACGTGTTCGACGACTTTTTAATAGACTAGTACAAGCTAACCTAGTCCTACAATCTGACAAGTGTGAATTTTTGAATCTCGAAGTCGCATACCTTGGTCATATTATTGGCAATGGCGGTGTACGTCCAGATCCAAAGAAAACAGAAGCCATTGAGAAATTTCCCAGACCAAAAACTGTAACAAACATTAGACAATTTCTTGGTCTAGCTGGATACTATCGGCGTTTTATTGAAAATTTCTCGGGCCGTGCAAAACCATTAACAGAATTGCTAAAGAAAGATAATCCGTTTATCTGGACTTCAGCCCAACAAGAGAGTTTTGACGACTTGCGAAAAGCATTATGTACATCCCCAGTTTTGCAGTATCCTGACTTTTCCCAACCTTTCATACTTACGACTGATGCTTCAGATCTTGCTATTGGTGCAGTACTCAGTCAAGGAAAAATTGGTGAAGATAGGCCAATAGCATATTTATCAAGACTTCTTAAATCAGCAGAAAGAAACTATACAACAACCGAAAAAGAATGTTTGGCAGTTATTTATGGTATTTTACACTTTCGACCATACTTATACGGTCGACGATTTACTCTTGTATGTGATCATGAACCGCTGAAATGGATTGACTCTGTCAAGCCACCTGTTCAACGCTTGGTCCGATGGAGAACAAGACTCAGAGAGTATGAGTATGTTTTCTATTATAAGCCAGGACGACTGAATTTAAATGCAGATGCATTATCAAGAAATCCTGTTATTATGGTATTACCTGCAACCAAGCCTGAAACAGCTGCCAGACAATCTAGCTCAATTGCCAAGCATTTAGAGCGATTACGATCATCTGCTACAAACGCGGCAATAGCAAACGCTAGCACTATAGGTGAGAGAGTGAGGTTGCGAAGATTAGCAAGTAACCCTTCATTAGCGGCTCCACCTCCAATCCAGCGCGCAAAAACAATAGCCCGAATTCCAACATCCCAACCAGAAAAACGTAAGGTTGGTCGACCTTCAAAGCAATCACAGACCACTCAGCCTGTGGCTCCAGTACCACCAGTGGCTCACAGTAGAAGTAGTGCTTTCCCTAGCCTCACAACTAATCGTGTTCCACCTTCCAAAAGTTCTGATAAACCAGGACCATTATCTACAAAAACTCGATCGACTGATTATCAATTGACGTATGTAAATAATCAAGAAGACGAAGAAACTCCTTCATTAACTGAACCTGTCCAGGTACCACCACCTAAAAATGTTGTCGAAATGTCACCCGGACCGTCATCAGAAAACGAAAATTACTACTGGGACCGTCGTGGTGAAAATCCATCATATGAGTCCCCACGACCTGAGGTTCCTGGTAAGGCACCAGTACCTCAGCCCAACAGACCATCTGGTATAACCTTTCGACATCCTGCAGGACGATCAACTCCTGCAGTTACTTCTGAAGGATCAACATCAGGATCAGAAATTGACGAAAGAATACCACTAGGAGCAGCAAGTAGACGATGGGCTAATTTACCAGCTATCAACGAAAGTTTTTCAAGTACAGATACTGAAGAAGAAATTGAAGTACCCCAACCACAACCGGTGCGAAGAAAATCCGTTGCTGAAACTGTTCCTTGTGAATTGTTTTATCCTGGAATGAAAAATACTGAGAGTAAACTAACTCTGCATACATCTAACGAAAATCTGACGTACTTCAGAGACAACTACCTACACTTTATTTCCGCTGATTGCGAATTTACGACTATTACATCACGATTATTAATAGAGACAGACAAAATAGATCCTCAAGACCTAAAATTGAAAAAGCCAAGAATTAATCAGGTACTTATAACACCACATGGTGAGCATAAAATTCTTAGTGCAGTGTTGAAAAAGAATCACTTTGACTCATTTTCTATACAAGAATTGAAAGATGTACTAAAAACTCTCAAAAATGTATTAAGCCATTATAACATAAAATCACTGCGAATCTCAAAGCCAGGAGATATGTTAGAAGGCTTGAGTCAATCAATCGTCATTGACCTTCTGAAAGAATGCCTCAACGACTGTGAATGTTCGCTGACTATTTGTCATGGAAGTGTAACAATGCCTGACGAAGATGTCCGTCGAGATATCATCGCAGAGTACCACGAAAGTTTGACCGGTGGTCATAAAGGCATCACTAAAACATATCGAAGAATCCGTGAACGTTTCTACTGGCCTAACATGCGAGACGATGTCACAGAATTCATCCGAACCTGCAGGAGTTGTCAAGAGCAAAAATTAGTCCGGATTAAGACTAAAGAGCCAATGATAATAACTGACACTCCGGCAGAACCCTTCGATAAAATATCCATTGATACAGTTGGTCCATTGCCTTTAACACCATCAGGTAATATGCATATCTTGACCGTACAAGACAATCTCACAAAATATTGCATAGCTGTACCAATTCCCAATATAAAAGCTGAAACTATTGCAGATGCACTCGCACGAAATGTAATAATTCAGTTCGGATCACCTCGTGTAATATTGAGCGACCAAGGTCGATCATTTGTTGGTAAAATATTTCATCACTTGGCTAAAATCTTTAAAATTAAACAGGTTACTACTTCAGGGTATCATCCACAAACGAATAGAGCCCTAGAGCGTAGTCACATCGTGTTGGCAGAATTTATTAAACATTATGTAAATAAATATGATGACTGGGACAAGCTTGTTCCTTTCGCAATGTTTTCATATAACACTTCTGTGCACGAATCAACAAATTTCACTCCTTTCGAACTTATATACGGTAAAAGAGCTCGTATACCTAGTTCCTTCCCACCACCTGATAAAACCGAAACTTATGGTTCGTATCTACATGATCTAGTCAACCGTATGGATGACATGAGACAATTCGCGGCTTCTAGCTTAATTAAATCTAAACACCGATCTAAACGTTACTATGACGCTCACCTGAACCCCAGTACCTTGAGTGTTGGAGATCAGGTTTATGCTATAAAAGAACCACGAAAAGGCAAATTTGATTCACACTATAGAGGCCCTTACGTTATAGTTGAATTATTAGACAATAATACAGCTATAATAGAGGACGAAAAGGGTAAACGATCACTTAAGCATGTGGATAAGTTAAAAATATGTAACACTAGAAATTCAACTAACTCTAACACTGATACCCAATCTGACTAACACAATTATCACTCCCTATTTGTCCTACTAATCATTATGTTTTAGTTAAATAAATCACTACAGGTAAACGTTATGGAGCTTGCAAGATTTATTCTCTGGTTAACATCTGCAACCCAACTGACACACGGGTTCATCGCTTATGACTGCGGGACTCCGTCGATAAATGTCACTTCACTGTCCTTGCTTGACATTAAGGATTGCAACATACCTACTGGGAAGCCAACAATAAAAGACACCCGAGTTCAATTACTGCAATCCACCAGTTTTTCGAACATTAAAATCATTCAATGCAAACTTACTATTCAACGTACGATTTATCGTTGCGGCAAGCTCGATCACTTATTTGGGGAAGTAAATAATAACATGGAATTTGTCCATGAATTGAGTCATGAGACTTGTAAGACAATCCATGAAACCGGAATTTTCATGTATCGCGATGCAACACATGCAGGTATCCAAAAGAACGCAACAACCAGATTCCCGATTACCCTAGCAGGCTCATTTACGGCCGGTGGCTGGTGTAATAGAGGAACATACTCCGATGCTTACGGTAACTGGGAAGATGTTACTGTAACTGGGTATGCCACCTTCACTTTACAAGACTACTACACTCCAATTAATTTAGATCAAAATGAAGTAATATTAAGGTCCGGAGTTCGCTGCAAATATCAACACGGTAAATGTATGGATATAGAAGGAGGAAATACCTTCTGGGATTTACTGCCTCCAGATCAATGTAATTCGCGCAAGTTCTCCATACTCTACGAAGGAACTGCAAATAAAATCCAAGATCGTATGAACCGGAAGTTCGGAGAGGAAGTATATTCAGTCACTACTGGAGGTGTAACATTTGCACTAACAGCTAAAGGCCATATTTCCAACTGTGCAACTAAATTAATCAAAACAGAACATCCGAGACTCTTTATACTCGACTCTGATAACAGTGAATTTTTCCACGACGCCAATCGCATAGACACTAAATCGATGGATCTTTTCACATACGTAAATACGAAATTTGTCTACCTCGAACGACATGTGCAGAGTCAAGTTATGATGCTCTACCACGACATGATTAGACAAGAATGTGAACTTGAAAAGAAGGTCCTACAAAATGCACTTATCTTAGCCACTCTAGCACCTGACGAATTCGCATTCCAGTTCATGAAGAAGCCTGGATACATCGCGCACGTGTCAGGCGAAGTGATAAGATTTGCTAAATGTATAGCTGTTGATGTAAGACGACGGGACACGAAGGAATGCTACCAAGAATTGCCTGTACTCAGAGGCAATGATACATACTATATGTTGCCACGAACGCACATATTAGTCAAAACTGGAACGCAAATAGATTGTAATCCTCTATTAGCGCCAATGTATCGATTAGAAGATTCATGGTACGAATTGAATCCGAAACTATCATCAGTCCCCAATCCAGAACAGCTCACTGCTTCAACAAATCATTCTTGGAAGTACATCCCAGCCCAAGGATTGGCAACCGGCGGTATCTATTCAGATAACGACATTGTGAAGCTCAAGGACTATATGATGTTCCCACTGGAACGAACTGCGGTACTAAACACTATTGCCAGAGGTGCGACGGGTCAATATGTGGCTGACAACAAAATCAAGATTAATAATCTACTGGATGAAGAAGCCATTAGGTTGTCTCTCGCGAAAGCCTGGGGAAAAGTGTATAGCTTCTTCAACACCATAGGTACATTCAGCGTAACACTCTTTGGAGTTTACCTTACGTTCAAAGCGATAAAGTTCGCGATGGATACTTTAATCCACGGCTATGCGCTGCATACTGTTTACGGATGGAGCGTGTGGTTGATAGGAGCACTATGGGACTCTGTAACCAATCTTCTTTTACATCTACCAAAGACTGGAAAGGGTTATATACCTAAGGACGAAGATTCATCACAAACGAAGGAAGGAAGTCAAGATGCAAGCAATGCTCGACCTATCTATCCGTACTTGCCATACGTACCGCCAGATCATACTAGGGAAGTTATCTATGCTGCCCCTAGAACTCGAACAGTGAACACTCAGTCTAGCATTACTGGAGTAGCTGACTCTAATGAACTCCAGGTTCCAAATGAAAATACACGACAACCTCCAAACTAATCCCATGCATGCCGCATGTCCATCTTCTTTAATTTAATTTTAAGATTAGAGTAAGCTCCTAAACTTCAAGAATACAGTAAGAATTTAAAATAACTACTTTTAGCAAACAACATGGCGGCACTAAAATGGGTTCTCATAAATGTCATCGTCATTGTGTCCAACGTCAAGGGAAGTGCAGTCCATCTAAGACCAATGGAGCCTAGCGCAGGACTCTATTATGAGCATCTTAAGGATGTTCACCTTGCCCCAGAAGAATGGAAACTAACTACTATAATGAACTTGGAATTTCTGGAACAACGAATTCCCTCTATAACAGATATGGAAATTCTTGGACTCTATCAACATTGCCTGACATTAATTGCAGAATCGGAATGCCGGTACTACATAAGGCTCGAAGACTACAAACGCATGTCTCGAAGATTATTCAAGCAAATGGAAGTAATAAGACAATTGGTTGATTCAGACCGAGCACACAGCCGCTCTTCGCCAAAAGACCCAAGCGTAAAAGACCTCCTCCAAGGGTTCCTCCAAAAATTCGACGAAATCATTTCTGCCTCTAAATCGAATGATGCGTCGATGTCTGAAAATGAAGAGCAAATCATTTATTCTGACATATACGAGGACCTGATACGGCTAGAATTTCAACATAAGGCTTACTACAAATTCTCGGAGCCTATAAAGAATATGACTGGTCCATTGTCTGAACAAAATATATCACACTCAAGGTACATCGAACACCTAAGTGCTTGGAGCGTATATACTCAAGCTTATTTCGAGGAATATCTTAATCTCATGAAAAATGTCATCGAGGCGATAAACCTCGTTCTGGTTGGAAAATTCCCACCACAACTTCTTGGTCCAAAAAGAATCTTCGAAGCTATGGAAATGTTTCTCAACAAGAATCCACAGTACCGGATCCCAATAGAAGCAGAAGATTTGAATAATGAAGAAGCCTCTAAACTAATGAAGTTCGAGCATAAGTTTTACAAGGATAACCTAATTCTGACAATTCGCCTACCGTTAGTGCAGTTACTTAAATACAATTTGTACAAGCTTCATCCTTATCCAGTTCGTCAAATTTTTGGAAACAATTCTAAAGGATCCGCCTATATACAACCACGATCCAACTATTTGATGATGTCCTCGAATCATGAATGGTATACGTTAGTTCAAGAGAACGAACTTAAGCAATGTCAAGAATTAAGAAATCTCTATATATGCAAACCCAACTTTGTAATATGCGAGACAGCTATCCATCCTTCATGTGAAGCCGATTTGTTTGCAAACTCAAGACTCGACTCGTTCAGCAGATGTGACATCAGATTGAGTAAAACTCATTATCTTTTCTGGAAATCCTTAAAAGAAATTAAGGGATGGATATACTCCATACCTCACCTAAGTTTGCTTCAAGTCTCACGTCATGGAAGTTCTACCGAATATGTAAAAATATCTGGTATGGGAACTCTCACTCTCAGCCCTGGTTATTCTGCAAAAATCGGTTATACTACTCTGTTTGGATCAGAAGACTCAACGGTTCTGCTACAACCCCAACCAAAAATCGGGCTTAATATAACACAACTATTTCCTGAAATTCACAAATATCAACCTCTCAGCTCAACTAGTTACAACGACGACAGTCCAACGTCCATATCTCTCATTGATTCCTATGGATTTCTTTCCTACGATTACACTTTAAAACAAATAAAACAAGAACTACAACTTATCGATCCAATTGAAACGCATGAAGATTTACAATTTTATCTCTTGCATGGAATATTAATTACTACATTAGTCCTAACGGTGTATCTAATTTTTTTAACACGAAGCCTAACTTACAAACTATTTCTTTGTTATACTAGGAACAATTCTCCTGTGGTAAGCGCTAAATCGACCTATCGAAGAAGCATCATAGTCGACGACGGGGTCGACCAAAATCTTGCAGCAATAATCGAAGCTTTACCTTCGACGTCTCCAACACACAAGAATGAATTATGTGTAAAGGCCTTATCGAAAACAGACTCGACACTGACCAAGAGCGAGACGCTCGTATAAACGAACGTCAAATACAATCAGAATATCAAAGAGGTATCGAAGATTTCCATCGACTAACTGCTCACTTCATCCTTCGAAATTTCTGGAGAACAGCACAAGTTAAGCGAGCATTTAGACAACATCTAAGATCCAGAAACGATCTAATACACCAGGACTTTTTCAACGACGAAGCTCACGACTTCGACCCAGCAACAGATTTTGAACTTTACGAAAAATATTTGCAACCATTTAAAATAAGGAAACCTTCTTCATTGAGCCACGAAGACCTTGAAAACGCCTGTCTAGTCAGCGAATACAAGGCTCTCAGGAATAGTTATCTGCGAATTTACTGGTCGGAGAATTTATTGTATCGTTGTACACGTGTCAGTTATCAGAGGAGTTCAGCATACAATCAATTCGACGAATTACGAGACACGTTTTTCTTCTTTCTTTGAAAGGTAAATCAAGGTTAATACTACTGCAAATTAGTATGGATATAGTGATTGACATCCAAGGATTTTGGAATAACAAAGAAGAATTCATCCCGAAAGAAGTTGCCTTGGTTACTACTACTGAAGACATTTTGGGCCACTGGATAATAGAACAACCATTCCCCTATCATAAACTAACACCACGGAATCAGCAAAGAAACGACTGGGTAACTAAAAAACATCACGGTATTAATTGGGAAGACGGTGATACTCATCTCCAAGAAGTATTGAATATTCTAGAAAGATACGCTAAGAACGCAAGGAAAATTTACACTAGAGGATTAATAAAAGCTACCTATCTACAGAAGATCCTAAATTGCGAGATTGTAAACTTAGAGATTAAAAGTTATAAGTGTCCTAAGTTTGACGTAATCCGCACCTCGTCAACTACCTGTACCACTCACGGAGTCAAGAAAAACTATTACTGTGCTTTAACCAACGCCATCTGCATAAGACAGTGGGTACGAGATCATCAGTCAAAATCTTTCCCCTTATAAAATAAACAACATGCCTCTCGAAACAATAGACGAGTACTCTTCCAGAAGTCGTCCCCTTGGTGTAGATACCCTGTTTATCTACCTCGTTTCTTTAATTGTTATACGAGACCATTGGCATCGACGTATGTGCCTAAGAGCCTTAAGACGACTACGTCGCAGTTACTTATATAAGAATCATCCAAATCCCCGGACTTTGGAAGCAGATTTCTGCATCCCTTATGGGTCTTTACTCATAAAAGCCACCGATAATATCAAGCCTAGTGATGCAGAAATACAAGCTGCTTGGATTATAGCCCAAAACAAAGATATAAGAACGCAAGTCATGAGGAACTATTGGGTCAGCCAACGTCACTTAAGGAAACAACGCAAATACAGGAAGATTCGAGCTAAACATGTTCCTCCTCTCTCCAACCTCGATTTACCGCGACTATTTGGGGAAGTACCTTGGTCAACCGATGAACCTGATCCATCTCGCAGCTATCCAATTAACTGAGCTTACAGGTTAATCAATCTTATGAAGGTTGGACATTTCTATCATCGGGAGAGCACACAAATTTATCTGGACGCCATCATCGATCATTACAGACAACCCTTCGAATCTTTTACTACTGACCTACAAGAAGCGTTTCCATTTCCTCAGCTGCTTGACGACCTAGTATCCTGGAGCAATGACAGAGAAGATGTTGCACGTCATCCACCCCTTGACCTGCAACATCCATCGCCATCAACTTCCTCAAACTTCTACGACCAAAGACTTCGTTATCATCCATATTCTATGCCTCAACGTCAACCAGGCAGGAATTATGACCATAAGAAAAGAAGGAAACGACGTTGGTATCAACCGGTCAAAAGGCAAAACGACCTAGGCCGGACTCCGAGAAGATACTCACACATCAGGAAGTTTCACAAACAAAGACGTATCAATAACAACTATCCGACAATAAGTTAACTAGAAAAGTAAGCTACCAGCGTATATAATATATCTAAGAACTAACAAAATAAATCATTACTAACGCAGTGAATTCACATGTACTAACCAATGTAAACACTCTTATCAACAGGATCGTAATTTTTCCTTTCTAGATATGAGTGGGTACAAATTTAAAGAAATATAAAAAAAAAAAAACCCACAAAAATACAAAAGAAAAGAACAAAAATATATATATATAACTCTTCGACTTCTTAATTTACTAACATATACTAAGGAAACACATACATTAACCCATATACTTATAACCTAATATACATCCACTTTACTCAGCTAACCATAGTTTAAGTCAAAACATTAACCTTTTAGCGAAAAGACGGAATACAAGAAAGAAGAAATATACAAATACACATATTTCTATGCGTTTTCCTTCTTCTCGATAATACGACTCTAACAATGCTCGTTAGAAACTAACACTAACACATGCATGCTAATATATGCAAATATTCCTATTCATGATGATGATTAATTAATTCTTAAAAATCATGGGTACGAATAGACGCACTAACAAATATTTAACCTACACGTAATTTGGAAACAGTATACAAAAGAAAAAAAAACCCATAAAAATTTGAAACAAAAAAAATAAATATATATATATATCTATCTTATCATTACATATAAATATACATACTAACTAGACATGAAATTTATTTGGCCCGGTAATCATCGCATCATTATTTATATTTTCTATTATTACATAAGTCAAAATAAGTCTTATCATAAAAACAGTAGTATAATAAGGAAGTGAAGGATATTTTTTTAAAAAATATAAACTATAATAATCAAATCAGTAGATAGTATCATCAACAATAGCCATAAACGGCACTAAGGTTAATAATTAAGTTTAAAAGAATATTTGTTTGTTTGTTAATAATAAGGTCTAACCGAATAGTGTAAAGTACTAAGATAGCGCGTACTACATATTATAAATATTATACATATTGAGTAAAATAATAAGAAAAAAAAAAAAAAAAAACACAAAACGATTTAACAAAAACACAAAAAAAAATTTATATATAAAAACTTTTAATAGGAAAAATGATAATAATGTATCTACTCTGTTAACGAAACGCCATAGGAATATAATAAGAAAAACAGTGACTAAGTATAATAATAAGTTAAAATACTTAAATTTAAAAATGCATGGGCACTAAGACAATATAAGTAATTCAGATAAATTAAGTATAAAGCTACAATAACTATGTAAACATATAAATAAAAAAAAAATGTATATAAAAAGAATACATAAAAAAAAATTTTTACAAAAGGAATACTCCAAAAAGAAAAAAAAAATAATAATATTCTAATTTTCGTATAAATTAACAATAATTATAATAATAACAATATACATAACTCTTAAGCCCTACGTTAAGGCAGCTAAATTACTTTATAATTATTCTTATAAATTGCATGCTAGAATAAGGGATAGTATTAAGCTTAACTTGCATTGATTGTTAATTATATTTGCTTAGGTAATTTAAAATAAGTATCCAAAATATCTGTACGAATATATATACATATATGTCAATTATTTACTATATTTCAAGCTTCCCGGCACCAATTATAAATAAGTTAAGATATATAATAACATATATCTATATATATTCATAAATAAGAATAGTACTAAGATCCGAAAGAAAATTTTATAAAATTTAATGAACATAAGTTGAGGGATAAACACGACCTCAGTCATTCCCCTGTACCCCTCTCCACTCCGGGAAACCCCGATGGGCAGTCAACGAACCTGCCAGATGCACCGACACACGACTCCGACTCAGACACCAACAGCAAAGAGGAAAGATTCATTGGGGCCACTTGAAGCAAGCGTGCTTGCCTCAACGTCCCATCCTTTTCCCAAAAGGGAAAAATCTACACGAGCAAAAAGGAAGAAAAACCCTTGAACGAAACAAGTGTTGTGATGGCTCTATTCTCATCTTACCAAAAATTGACATGCAACAAACCTACCACCAGCCATGCAAATAAAAATTCACTGTTCTTACCGGCCCGGCAAAAGCAAATGAACTTTTTTTGTTTATTTCATAAATTGTAGACCTTTATTTTCTCTCAGGATTTGAGACAAAAACAAAGGGCATGATTTTCATACAAATCTTAATATTAAAATAAAACAAGGTCTCAAAACTACTACAAAGACCTAATATACGATGAACAACAACGAATACCAGCAACAGAAACAGAAAAGTAAACGAACGCAAAGACATTAATATTTAACTATTGTCTACAGGAGGAAGAGGGAATGGAAGTCTAAGAATATTTATCACTACTAGTAAATACGCATAATATTATATGAATTTTCTTTTATTATTATCAAGTACAAACATACAATACAAAAACGCATACACGTATATATACATATATGGAAGATATTTAATAAAATATAACTTAATATTATTGCCGACGACCATTGCCGCAGTATATGCAGCGAGCCACTCGCGAGGAACATTTGTCCCACAGCTCCTCAAGGATGATCCGGATGCGAGGAGGTGATGGTTCTACCAGATCCCACAGGTGCGCAGGACACATCGCCACTATCAACTATAAAAAGAAGAAAAAAAAAAAAAAAATTATTATTATATATTTAATTTTATATGTATGTACTTATAAAGAAAAAGGAAACTTACCGCCAATAGGGACTCGAAAATAAAGTAATCCATTAAGGGCCAAGGCATGGTTGTGACCAACCAGCTCGCCTCCAGCGACGTCATTGGCGACAACAAGCCCACTATTGGATCCGTGAACGAGATCGGAAAGGTGTGTCCCTCTACAAACGTCACCCGAAAGGGCACGCTCACCGCCATGGTATCCCCGCACATGACCCGGACCCTGGAATGCTCCAGGAACTTGAAAGTTGGAGGACGAGTCCTCATGGCAGGGGCACCTTGGTTTCCAACTGCTACCGAACTGGACCGCTTCCTTTTTACCGAATGTTCCTAAAACAAACAACACAAGTTGAAAAACATGCATAAAAAGGAAGAATAATCATAATAATAACCATATGCAAACATACCTGCAGCGCCTGAGGTGTCAACTGAGCCTCTTCCTGAGCTGGGCATCGTACCCAACGACCATACACAGCTCTGGGGCGAGCTGGCCGAGCTAATAAACCCCTCAATACGATATTCCCCGATGATGTAGAAGGAACCGGCTCTTCACCAGCCTGGGTTCCTGACGCCGATAAATCCACCGGCACCTCTGCAGGGTGGCTAGCCTGCTCTCTTGCCACTAAGGATGAAACATCAAGGGGGTCTAATTCACCAGATTCCTCGGCGGAGAGATTTGTTGAGATTGAGCTGGATAGCTGTGGCTCCAATTGTTGCTGCTGTTGTTGACCTTGCAATAATTGCTGGTTTTGCTGGAGTAACTGCTGTAAAAGGAAAAATAAATTTAAAAAAAAAAAAAAGAAAAAATATATATATATATATAACACACAATTAGCTAAATAAAAGAATAGAAAAAGGAGATTTTGACAATAATATAATTACCTGGACTACTGCCTGGACCTCTGGATTAACCCTAGCGGGTTCGGGGCTGCGAGCCCACCGCTCGATCTTAACTAAATCCACCGGTTCTTCCTTTAACGGAGCATACAACCGCTCGGCTGTAACAACTTGCCCATAGTGAGCATCGTCCTGGATGACGAACTCCTCGGGTAACTCAATTACTTCCGATTGAATGAAAGCCATTTTTTATTTGTCAACTTAACTTTTTACTTGTCACGACAAGAAGAAAACTAGTGAATGATGCTCACAAGAAAATCACGGGTATTTAAATCCACGAAGGATGCAAGGATTCACAAGGGTAGGATTCGAGAAGAACCAATCAAGTTCAAAAATTTCTTCCCACTACCCCAAAATTGAAAAGATGAAAAACGCTTACAAGGACAACACCAAGAAATTTAAAATTAACTGAAATGTGTCACCAACATCCTTAGATGCACCGTCCCTTAGAAAAAGAGAGAAGAGAGAGAAAAAGCCAACACATGTGCCAAGCCATCAAGCAACTACCACTTGAAGTCCAAAGATTTCTCCAATCATCGAGCATAATTGTAACAAAAAGTTTAATTTTAAAATTAATTGATTGGTGATTCAGGTTGACCTATCCTCGTTCATTTACATTTAAGCAAAGAAATTTCCTTGCATAAATCAATGTCATCGAGGGCGATGACGACTCTGGGGGTAGAGATGTAACAATCGGTACACCTGAGTCACCACTCAACTGAACCTTAAGTTCAGAAATAATTTTCTTATTTTATTATTTTATAAATATTAGCCTGGAGAATTCGGAGCACACTCACCAAAAGTACAATAATACATGAGTACCCGTACATACGTATGTGTGCATGAGTTTTTCTACATAAGCGTGTGTTGTATATGTGTGCATTGACCATATATGGATATCTACGACGTATTTTGAGCTTGCTCTGAATTCCCACAGAAAGGTATGCGAGTATGAGCGGTCAAGTTACAAGAAGGAGAGACGTAGATAAGAACAAGCAACTAGAAAATAGTACGTCTTTCTTTCTCTATGCACAGCTGCACCACCACGGCTGGTCCCTTACGAAGATACACCGACTCAATGTCTTCCAGATGTCCTATGTAAAGATTTCTCTGAGTCTTCCGCGGCCGCGAGTCCCTCGTCATAATAAAAGTCATCGTAAAGGCCTTAATAAATATGTCAAAACATTTTCTTGTTCTAGTTCGCCTCAAATTTTTACGACTTTTCTATTTAAACCAATAGGTCCCACGTCTCCCGCGGATCCTTACTATTTCTTTTTCAATGTAGAAATCTATCTCTAATTCTATTTATTTTTAATTTTTTTTAATTGCATTTCTCAGAAGTGTCTAAAATATCGATAGTAAATGTCACCATATATTTTGAAGAAACATTGTTTTACAGAATCTCACGGTCTCCCGCGGATTCTTATTTTTCCCTTTCCCACCATAGGAAGCTCTTCTATTTTAAAAAAATTTTAATTTTATTTCTTGGAATTACCTAAAATATTGGTAATAAATGTCATCATAGAAACGCAGTCTCTAAAATTTTACATGGTTCCCCGCAGAACCTCTCCGTCCCTTTTTCTATCCTCGAAGATTTTTCATCTCAATTTTGTATTATTTTTAAAATCATATTTTTCCTAGAGTATGTAATATATCGACCGTAAATGTCATCATATATTTATTACTTTATTTTTAAGCGGTCTACCGCGGACTTATTTTTCTATTTACATCCTGTTTGCTATAAAATTCCAAGAACTCCCGTAATAAAAATGTCATTTTCAGCTGTCCAAAGAAATCAAATCCTTCCATATTATTTTTCCTCTTTGTCTTTAACCCATTCTTTGTATCATCCTTGGTCCCACTCTTCTTTCGAACCTTTTCATATATAAACCCCGGAAAAATAATCAAAGTCAGTCATTACCGCCGCAACTAAAACCCTTGTCGGATCTATCTAAATCCGAGAGTAAGACTCACTGAGTCGATTTCAAAGTTCGTTCTCGTGACGCTCCACGCCTAGGCAATCGGGGGTCCTAGTTCGATAACCGAAATTCAATTCTTTTATTAAACATCCAAAAGTCATTACTTCAGCTACTAAAACCCTTGTCGGATCTATCTACGAGTAAGACTCACTGAGTCGATTTCAAAATTCGTTCTCGTGACGCTCCACGCCTAGGCAATCGGGGGTCCTAGATCGATAATCGTAAGTCGATTCTTTTATTTAAAATATAAATTACGAAACTTAAATTTTATTCTTAAAAACTTTCCTCGTGAGGTCCTACGCCTAGGCACCTGGACTCCTAGGTTGGATACTTAGAGTAAAATCATTTGAGTTTGCATTAGAATTGACCAAACCCTTTTCACGTGACGTCCACCGCCTAGGCAATCGGAGTCCTTGTTCGGGAATAATTAATTCTATTAATAAAACCCTAAAAATCATTATAAATTCACTCGAAGGCTAAGCCGGCCGTTCGGTTCAGCGTGCATAGCATCTTCGTGAAAAGATTCAAACTGTGAATCTCAATTAATTGCTATCATAAATCATTATAAAAATCTGCGTACACAGATTCAAATTGGTGAATCTGAAGTGAGTGTGTGTGCAGGTATATCAACCCATTGGGGTAAGTTCATTATTATAATATTTTGTAAAATTTAATTCGTCAATATACTACACATGTTTTTGTATACATTTGTCTTTTCATTTACTGTCCTTTTCTCTGGCATTCGAGTGCTGGTAGTTTAAGTCATAGTAATTTTAAAGTAAGACAAGGAAAGAACACGGTCTTCTCGAGGGCCCATATTCATCGACCCAATATCCCTCTCGCTCAGAAATCCCGGACCTACCCTAACGCCACGCAGGTCATTGAACGGGATAGTCTATAGTACATCCGCTCGGTACGAATAGACTAATAAGTTATAAACGACAAAGAAATTATAACATTCTTATATCAGCCACGTGACCCAAATTCCTTGGTTGGATGACAGAATAAATATAATCTCTTATTGTAACTTATGATTAATTATAAATTAATAATCGGTGCCCAATCACGCATACGTTCTCACACTAACCACGTGACGGTTCAATCGGACTCCTTGGCTGAGTTATAGAACAGGGTAATTCGGCATTACGATATTAAATAATAATTTAAAATAACCCTTTCGCCCGTCGCCTTCACTCACTTCGATCGTGACATAAAAACCAAAAATCTGTTTTTGTTGCCGCCGTTGTCGTGCAATAAAAATAATTCGCCTTCATGAGTATATTTATACTCATCATTCAGAACAAATTCTCCACGACTTTGGGGATTAATAATGGGAGCAACGGTTTTTTTTCTTTCACGTTGAACAGCACGAGCAATTGAAATAGACTTTGGCATTATAGCTGTAACAGGTGATTTTGCTCCTTGCAGCACATTGTATATTATATTTCTAGGTTTATCAGTGCTATCCAACGACTTTTGCTTAATTTTGTCTTTTAAAACCCTAGCTTTGATAGCTGCAGCATTGATCGGATGGTCATGGATGGGAATTGCACCAACCACATTACCTACATGATTACACAATTTTTATAATAACAATCTACATGTTTCTTTAAGAAAAATTTATTTTTCATATCATACACATACATACCTGTGGGTTCTTTTGAATCAGTATGAATTATAACCTTACAATTTTGCGTAGTGCATAACCATGTAATTGAATTTTTATTTGATTTCTTTTTACTATAAACCACGCCATTATGGAATGACAATAATTTTGCTTTTTGTGAATTAATAAATTTTAACGTCATTTTTCTCAATGAAATATAACAATGTCTCGATAATTAAAAATTCTGGTAATAACCAACGACAATCAATTATGATCAATAGTATTTATCATCGCATCATACAACTGATCACCCCTAGCTATAAATAGACTCTTCCTAAATCCTAGAATCCTTAATTAAATAGACTATTCCAGAGGATAGTTGTAAATAAAACAATAGATGGCACTCCAATACAACTCTTTAAATTTTAAATTTTTAATTTCAAATTCTAACGATAATATATTTACATTGAAACTTATTCATGAACATGATTTTTAATATAAATTTTGAACTATTGTGATATTTTGTCGGAGGATATTTTGTCAAGAGATATTTTGTCGCGGGGATATTTTGTCGCAGGGATATTATGTCCGGGGATATTATGTCCGAGGATATTTTGTCGGGGATATTTTGTCGGAGATATTTTGTCCGGGGATATTAACGCGTGTCACCAAAATACGTGAGTCAGAATTGCTACTAGTTTGACTGTGAGAACTGTAATTACATATTTCATTTTCATTAAGTTTTTTGCCATCAATATTATTGTTTGTATTAATATTTCTTTCATTATAAACATCATCCAATTCATCACGAGATATATCATTACTCACAAAGCATAAATTATTTTTTATTGTTTCACTTTCATCACTAGATGAATTTTTAAAATTATGTAATTTATTTAAAAAACAACGTATTCGTTTATTTTTTTTAATCTTTACACAAATTCAAAAAATTTTTTCTTTTCGACATTTTGCTATTGTATTTATAGTAACTAATTATATTCAATTACTTTAGAGCAGAATCAATAAATAATGTTTATAATCATTGGTACTTATAGGTTACAATGACAATAGCTGACGGAAGTTGAGGTTACAATAGTTTCATAAGAAAGTTATTTTTTTTTATGTTCTAGAGACATCCATAAATAGTTATCATTTTGCTAACTTTTAGATTTCTTTTAAATGACCTCAACACAAAGTTATCAAAACAATAAATTTTTCTGAGCTCTTAAAGGTAACATTTTTTGGGTAACATTATGTCATCTTTTTGACATTGATGCCGGACGGGATATAACTGACAAAAACATGTGGTCTTATAAACCCGAATATAGAACTTTACTTATATATATATATTTAGTGGTTAAGGGTAAATTTAAATATAATAAATTGTTTAAACCAACTAATAATGTTAAATAAATGTTTTATTTAACCAACGTAATTAACACAGTAAAAGAAAGCAAAGTATACAAAATATGAAAATGCTTGAATGCGTGTACGCAGTTCAGCGGTGTATCTTGTAATTGACTAGTGTCTCTACGAATGAGGTAGAGACGGAATATAGAAAAATCGATCTTCGGCGTAGATAGCCGAAAGTGATCGATCGTAATTATTGTAGCGACGCTACAGAACTCCTTTTTTTTTTTTTTTTTTTTTTTTTTTTTGTTTTAAATTTCATACACGATAATTAAAGTAATGGAATATTTACAAATGATATGAATAAATAAATAAGTAAATGAATGAGTATAATACAGTGATGAATTTTTACTTTGTAAAAAAAACTTTCAAGTAAAAAATTATTAAATCGTGTAAATTTTTAAATATTAAACCGGACTCGGCGTTTTTGGGTCTCGGTTGCTATGTTATTCGTCGGGGAGTTTGCTATCGTCGTCGTCGTGTCGACTGAATTCGCCTCGTAAACCGGCTTCAATCTATCGACTGAAATGGCGATTTGTCGTCCTCGGAAATCGACAATGAAGTATTTATCGTGTCGAGTCATTACACGATATGGACCTTCGTATGGCGCTGTGAAAGCTGGTCCAACCTGGTCATTCCGTACCAGTACATGACTGCAAGTACTAAGGTTCCTGAAACAGAAAACAGAATGCTTGCCGTGACGCGACATTTCGGCCGGTGCCAATGAGTTAAAATGACGTTTTAAGGTATTGACAATGCTATGAGGTGTTGTTTTATTGCTGGGAGTGAGTAACTCACCAGGCAAACGAATTGGCTCACCGTACACTAATTCAGCCGGGGTCGTCTGGATGTCGTCCTTCCAAGCAGCGCGTAAGCCGAGCAACACGGCTGGTAATGCGTCATACCATGATTCTTTATGACACAAAAGTGCTGATTTGAGCTGACGATGTAGACGTTCGACAAGACCATTGGCTTGCGGATGATACGGTGTAGTATGTTGATATTTTATTCCATACATTTTAAGTAACGATTGAAATAACGACGATTCGAATTGCGGACCTTGATCCGATGTTATACGTTTCGGTACTCCGTGACGAGAAATCCAGTGCAGCGATAGTGCATGTGCTACCGTCTCTGCAGTTCCATTGGCTAACGGGACAGCCTCTGGAAATCTCGTGAATCGGTCGATGATCGTTAGACACTGGTTAAAGCCTCTTGACGATTTTAGAGACACCAGGTCGATGTGTATGTGCTCGAATCGCTCAGTTGGAGGTTGAAAACTGGCGATCGGCGATGACACGTGCCTTTGAACTTTATTTTTCTGGCAGTCGATGCAAGATTTCGCCCATTCTCGACAATCTTTATTAATCGACGGCCAGACGTATCGTTTAGAGATCGTTTTTAGTGATCCTTTGATTCCGGGGTGAGCTAACGAGTGCAGTGAATTAAACACCTTCTTTCTCAGCGGCTCTGGAACGTAAGGTCGCACTGTACCTGACGCAATGTCACAGTACAATGCTAAACCGTTGTCGAAATTGATTCGTCGGAGCTGCAACGCGGTTGTCTGTTGCAGCAATTGTTGAAGCTCGAGATCTTGCTTCTGTGCATCGGCAAGTTCTTCCGATGTAATAGCAGTAGACACTGCTTCGACTCGTGACAATGTGTCAGCGACAATATTGTCGTTACCCGACACATGTCGAATATCGGTGGTGAATTGACCGATGAAATCGAGTCGACGAAATTGCCAAGGCGATGCTCTTTCGGTGCGCTGCTTGTAAGCGTGCTGAAGCGGCTTGTGATCAGTGTAGATCGTGACGTGCCGGCCTTCAAAAATATGCCGAAAGTATTTTACAGCCTCGTAGACGGCGTTCAACTCGCGGTCGTACGTTGACAATTTTTGAATCGACGGGGGCACTTTTCGACTGAAAAATGCCAGTGGTTGCCAGTTGTTATCCACTTTTTGTTGTAAAACGGCTCCAATACCGATTTCGGATGCGTCGGTGAATATTGCCCAGTCAGCATCGATTTTAGGGTGTACCAACAGAGTAGCATCCGCGAGAGCGCGTTTAGCTGACTTAAAAGACTCCTGAAGTTCGGTTGTCCAGTTGACTGGATGAGAGCCTTTGACTTTGGGTCCTTCCAAAATTTTGTTGAGCGGTGCTAGAATTTCTGCAGCGTTCTTAATGAACTTTCTGTAGAAATTCACTGTGCCGAGAAATCGACGAAGAGCTTTTACGGTGGTAGGAGGCTCGAAATTAACAATAGCCTCGACTTTTTCCGGTAACGGCTTAATTCCATCTTTGTTGATGACATGGCCGAGAAATTTTACTTCCGGTAGACCAAACTGGCATTTTGGTACGTTAATTACCAGTCCGTATTCACGGAGACGCTCGAATAATATTTTTAAGTGCTCCATGTGTTGCTTTTCGTCGTTGGATGCGATTAAGATATCGTCAACATATGGAAAGACGAAATCAAGGTCACGAGTGACCTCGTCGATGAATCGTTGAAACGTTTGAGCGGCGTTTTTAAGCCCAAACGTCATAAATCGGAACTCGAATAGTCCGAATGGTGTGATGATTGCCGTTTTCGGCACGTCTTCCGGTGCAACGGGTATTTGCAAAATGCTTTCGCAAAATCGACGACTGAAAATATATTTTTACCGTGTAAAAATGCGGCAAAGTCGTCTAAATAACGCAGCGAGTATTTATCGATGAGTGTTCGATCGTTGAGTGGACGGTAGTCACCGCACGGCCTCCATTCTCCGGACTTCTTCTGTGCCAAACGAAGTGGTGAAGCCCAGGCGCTGTTGGAAGGTCTGCAAATACCATCTTCGATCATTTTTCGGAACTCGGCTTGTGCGATTTTTAGCTTGTCTGGAGCCAGGCGTCTTGCTTTGCACGAAACTGGCGGTCCAGGTGACGTTCGAATGTGATGAACCGTCGAATGCTTTTTAGTTTGACGCTGAGTAGCGTCAGGTCGTGTGATGTCGGCAAATTCTCTCAATAATTCCATGTACGCAGAATTACCATCGACTGCTTTAATGTTTGTTTCTGCCGATGTTGTGTGAGAATTTCCGGGTGTCAATAAACCGGTGATGCCATCACGAAGGCATTTTCGTTTTAGGTCGACTAATAAGTCATAATGACTTAAGAAGTCTGCACCTATAATCGGTTTAGTGACGTCAGCGATGATAAAGTTCCATGAAAAATCACGGCGAAGTCCAAGGTTCAATGTAATCGATTTTAAACCATAGGTTTGAATAATCGAGCCGTTTGCGGCATACAGTTGGTAACCTATTGGTGTACTGATTGATTTCAGCCAGCCACGTGGAAAGACAGATAAATCGGAGCCGGAATCGACAAGATATTCCGTTCCTGTAGTTCGGTCTCGGATAAACAGGCGGCGAGAAATCGATTGAGAATCATTAGCCGCCTCTACTGATTCTCGTTTGCGTTTCCCTGCCATTTACAGCCGGGAGCGCACGATCGGGCATTTTTACCGTGCTTGAAGTGGTACCAACAGAAGTCAAACTTCTTTGGTACTCGTGACCGTGATCGACTGCGAGATCTCGATCGACCTCGTTTAACTTTCAAGTTTTTGACTTGATTCGTGAGCTGCGCAATTTCTCTGCGCAGTGCAGCAATCTCGCCGTGCTCGGCGGTTGATGATGATGATTTTGCAGCGGTGGCGGCAACTTGAGGTTTGAGCGATATACGTTCAACCATCCGATCAGCGGACTCGGCAAGTTTATCAAGCGTTGAGTCGCTGATAGCTTCAAGACAAACTTGGATTTCATTTGGCATGTGGGAAAACCAACGTGCTTTAATGATGGCGTCATCAATACCGGGGACTAATGTACGTAGATGACGTAAATGTTGCGATGGTGTCCGATCGCCAAGTCTTTCTCTGTCGAGGAGCTGAGTGATCCGTGCTTCTTCGGATCTCGTGAAGCATTTTATCAGAGCCGTCTTGAGATCGTTGTACGGAGTTGTCGCAGGCGGCTCGAGAATTAACGACTCAACTTCTGCGGCGACGCGAGTGTCGACCAATGGAATCACCAGGTCAAATTTGGCACGCTCGGTTGTTACCTGGTGCGTTGAAAATTGCGCTTCGACCTGCGCAAACCACAGTTTCGGGTTCTCCGTGCTGAACTGAGGTGCTTTGACGTTCACGGCCATATTTAATTTAACTGACGTAAAAGACGACGATCCCGACAATTGAGAATTGAATGTGTCTTCGTCAGATGACTCGGATTTTATTGTCTTGTCGCTTTCGGTTTCAGAGCCTGACATCACCCGTCAACAATGTCAGTAATTCGGTACTGTGCTACCGAAAGATTATCGATGACGCACGGCTCAGGAATGTGTAGCCGGCAAATCGGCCTAATCCTCACTGGTATTTCCGGTGACGGAAGAAAAATTATACGCGACACTGCACGAAAATTAATTATAGTTTTTTTTATCACAGCTCGCGAAACTTTTATCACTATTCGATTCGCACTAAAGGTCCCTCGAATCAACACTGATGCGGCATAACGTCCATAAGATGCCCAGCAATGCACCAGCGGTGATAAAAGAAAAACTGCACAATGATAACTAAAATCACTGCACTAAATATTGCAAGAATAAATTCACACAAAAATAACTGGAAATAAAAATCACGGTCTCGCCGGTTAATCGGCAACGCGACAAAATATTCGCGGCAAAAACGACACGAGAACTCGCGAGATTTTATACACTGTGTAATACACGTGTTCGACGCTTCCCTTAAAAAGAGATCACGTCGGGGTCACCAATTTAGTGGTTAAGGGTAAATTTAAATATAATAAATTGTTTAAACCAACTAATAATGTTAAATAAATGTTTTATTTAACCAACGTAATTAACACAGTAAAAGAAAGCAAAGTATACAAAATATGAAAATGCTTGAATGCGTGTACGCAGTTCAGCGGTGTATCTTGTAATTGACTAGTGTCTCTACGAATGAGGTAGAGACGGAATATAGAAAAATCGATCTTCGGCGTAGATAGCCGAAAGTGATCGATCGTAATTATTGTAGCGACGCTACATATATATATATATATATATATATATATATATATATATATATATATATACTATACAGTGTGTGCACCTGGCATATACACATTAGGGTGTCCGTTATTTACCGAATTAGATTTTTTTACTTGGCCATGGTATAAATCATTTATTTGTGATCCAGAAGTGATAAAAAAAAATATAAAAGTTTATTCTAGTGCCGTTTAACCCTGCCTAAGTAATGATACATTTCCATTTTAGTACAATGAGAAAAATTTTATTACTAGCTTCGGAATAAATGCACAGCAATGAATAATACATAGGTTTGTCAGAAATTTTCCGTTCTTCAAAAATGGTCTCCTATGTTTTTTCCGTGAGTTTACCTGTTAAAGAGATATTAAAGGTCAAAGTTTGATTCTTTTTTTTAAATTTGCGATTTTGTTTGAAATTTTATAATTTTCTAAAAACTCGACATGAAATTAAGCGCTATAAACTTTCTTGTAGGAAATTTATCGCTCTTCAAAAAAGATTTCTTACACTTTTTTCGTAATTTTCGTAATTGAAGAAATCTTTTTTGTAGAGCGGTAAATTTTCAACAAAAACTTGTTGAAATCTTATGTCAATATCTGTTTGTTGAAGAGCTGGTTGGATTTACAAAAAAAGTGTAGGAAACCTTTTTTGAAGAGCGAGAAATTTCAAACAAAAATATGTATTACTCATTGCTGTGCACTTATTTTTAAGCAAGTAATAAAATTTTTCTCATTGTTCTAAAATGAGAATGTATCATTACTTAGGCAGGGTTAAACGGCGCTAGAATAAACTTTTTTATTTTTTTGTTATCATTTTTCGATCACAAATAAATGATTTATATTGTGGCCAACTAAAAAAATCTAATTTGGTAAATAACAGATACCCTAATACACAAATTGAGTAATTTTTGTGTTTAGGGGATGTTTGGTCATTACAATTTGTCTGATTGATTAAGTTTAACTTTGTAAAATTTATCTTAATAACATATATAAAAATCAGACATTTCAAAATAAATTAAGTTCATTTATTTTTTGTAGAGCTTTAAAGCTGTCACGATATTTTAATATCGCGGCAGTCTCGCATCAGGTCGGTGGGCAACAGAGGGCAGCACACGCTGCTCACACGTCTCATCCGACCCATTATTATTATAATTATTTTGTTTATATATAAGATTTTGTTCTAATTATTGTGTTAATATTATTTTATTGATTTCATAGGTATAAATTGTATTTAACTCAGGAGATTTCACTGAGTAATTCAAGTATATACTTGAATTTCTACAGTGCTGGTAAGAATAGTTGCACATTTTATTTCTATGTTTATGATTATTTTGATTAGTTGGCGCATGCGCGTCAACGCAATAGTTGGCCTCAGTAAATTTATTTATTATAAATAAATTTACTAATTTTATGAATAAATCATTGGTTGATTTTTCGGTAAACCATATTGAAAATTAAATATGCAAGATGCAATTGATCATTTAACGTCGGGAACTGGATGAATTGCACGGCCCAAAGTATGTATTATTTTGGTGGTACTATATATATATAACATGCGACAGTCATATATATCCATTTGGTGGAAGTGAGAAATATGACAAAATGGCGTCGGCCTAGGTGCCGGCGTGAGATTCACGTGCTGCCATGGTCAGACGTGAGGTGGTCTCTTTAAGAGTAGCGTGTGTGCTCTGTTACATTAAATTAATTATAAATTTGTCGCCATTTGGTATTTGAGTAGAAAATATAAATCCATTGGCATTAATTGAGTTTTTGGTAAAAGCATAAAGGAAAATACATTTACCGTATTAGAGTGCAACCAAGGCGGTTGAATTATACGTAATCTGTAAGTACTTTTTTGGCTAATACATTGGCGTGTAATTTTGTTCCCGCGTTGGTGATCATTTGTTATCTCATAAGAGTAAGAGAGATCGTGATTATTGAGTATTAATATTTTATATAAGCATATGATGGAATGCGGGACTATTGTGCCCAATAGGTAATAATACAATCAGTAAAAATATTCAGTAGTATTTTATCATCTCCAAATATTGAGTGTGATAAAGAGTTAGTTATTTTTCTTTATTATTTACTGCTATAATTATTAGATATTGCGTTATTGTTATTATTTTTACTATTACGTGTGAGTGATAAAAGAATTTCTGGATATTATTCATGTAATTATTATTAATTTTGAGTATTATTATTGTGTTGTTTTTTTGCGATTGTTATGTTTTGTGAATAGTGTATAATATTCACCAGTGGTTTGATTGTACGAAATATTTATTTGAAATATTCAAAGATTATCTTGAGATTATGGTATTGGCTCTTGAATATCACGTGCGAGTGATATCATCAGTTACATGCGAGAAACTATTTTGTGTTTAAGATATTTATTGGCTATTCTTTATTATTATTATTTTTATTTGTATACGCATACCGGTATTATTTTGTAAGTGAATTACTATTCATTTATTTTGATATTGTTATTTTGGATATGCGATACAATTGAATATTAATTTATTATTTGAAATATAATTTGAAAAACGAATGATCGTCAACCCGGTATTAATTTAAATTTTATTTATTTACATTACTACTATCTTTTTCTTGCTTCCTCTTCCTAAAATCTGAAATCGTTACCCTGTCATTTAGTTTATTTTCATTTCTCCGTTGTATTATTTTGAGTTTAATTTTGTTCATGGGGCACACGAACTGGCGCCCAACAAGGATTTCTAACCCAGCCTGAGCAGAGCTGCGGGTCCAGGGAGATACAGGATATCTCCAGGTGGGACTTTTGTTTGTTATTATTTTATTTTCAGTTTTTCACCAACGGAGAGCCATAACGGCTATTGAGCGCCGACCACACTCCGCCGTGGGACGCGTGAAATAGAGGAGAACGTTATAAAGCGTCTGACAAAAGTTCTGGCCAATGGAAAGCATCTGACTTTTTCGATATTACTTCAGAAAAATATTCTACAAAATATATATAAAAATCAATCATTAAAATTTAAGTTAACTAACTCGGGTTTTTAGTTACCTCTCTCACCTGGTACCTGCGTAGGTATCACCGAGCCAACTCCACAAACGTACAGGTATTAAGAAGTACACGAGAGACTACTTAGAACCGAAAGTTCTATGCTTTAGAAAATAAGTTGTGTCTTATTGCTCTGGGATCTTAGTCTACTCCGGTGCTAAGCAGTACTCCTCAAGATGTCATCCTTCCATCCGCCGACCTAGAGGTCAAGCCACGATGACGGGTGCCGTTGGACCGGTGGGGACCAGGCTATTATTCGCCGAACAAATGCCCTCTTTTTATCTACTACACGATTCTCTTCTTCCATTGGCTCTCGACCACACCAGTGGTCGCCCCGCCACTTAACACTCTTTTCTAGCCCAAGAAACGCGATGTTTCTCTTCGGAGTTCTTCACTCCTGGAGCTCTTGTAGAGGCCCAACAACTCTGTTACTATTTTTAATACCAAGTGGTACCCCTTAGGGGGACTCCTTTCATTTACCAACTGTAAGTTTAAACCAAGATGACGAGTGCCCTCCAGGCAATTTTATATTTAGCAACCAAGGTGACCGTCTCCGGAACCTTATTACGCAATATTGTATGATTTCCTACCCTCTAAAGGGGATGCCAACTCTTTCAGATAACCTATATTCGAATAAAAATTATGAAAAGAATAGCTTAACATAGAATTTTTTTTTTTTAAAGAGATAATTGTAATATCAGTATGTTTCTTTTCTCTCTCTTCTTTTTCTTGGCCTCAGTTACTGCACGTGCAGAAATGACTCACCGAGGAGCAGTGTAAAAATAGATTACTTACAAGAATAGAGGGCCTGACCCCTGCCTTAAGAACATTTCCCCTCGACTTCGGTATATATAAACTCGCGGTTTACTAGGCTGGTGCTCAGTCGAAAGTCTTCAGTCTGTTAGAATCTCAGTCGAACCTAACCTCCGACACGACACTTATTTTATTTTTAACTTCCCGCTTAGAAAATCGATGATTTTACGAATTTCGGGAAGTTATTGTTTTCACCCCGATTTTTGAAAATCGAGTTTTTATCAGATGTCGACGTTTTGAGGTCCTACGAAGCTATTCTGACTATTTTCAGAATGATGTTCGAGTGTCTGTATGTATTTATGTGTATGTATTTATGTGTGTGTGCGTGTGTGTGTGTGTGTATGTATGTGTGTGAATGGCCTATAACTAGGGGTGTGCGAATAATTCGAACTTACGAATTATTCGCCTCGAATCGAATATTAAAATTCGATTCGAAATTCGATTCGAGTAATTCGAAAGTTCTCGAATAATTCGTTATTTTTCGAATTATTCGTTATTTTTCGAATTATTCGTTAGTTTTCGAATTATTCGTTATTTTTCGAATGATTCGAAAGTTTCCAAATAATTCGCACATTGACAAATAATTGTAGAATTTTTGAACTATTCGTCAATTTTTCAGATAATTTTGAAATTTTATAAACGATCAAACGTGGGATTCGGCACTCTGTACATCTTAAGTATTTTATAAACAACATACTTTTTTTGAGTTGAATTTTTAAGTTGAAAAATTAAAAAAAAAATTTATACAACAAAAAATATTAGTGATCTTTGAGTATCAGATTTTTTTAACTTCCCGCTAAGAAAATCGACGATTTTCGAAAATTTCGGGAAGTTATTGTTTTCACCCCGATTTTCGAAAATCGAGTTTTCATCAGATGTCGACGTTTTGAGGTCCTAGGAAGCTATTCTGACTATTTTCGGAATGATGTCCGAGTGTGTGTATGTATGTGTGTGTGTGTGTATGTATGTAAACTCTTTGTAACTTTTGAACTAATGAACCGATTTGGATTTTTAAGACGGCGATTGGAAGAGCTTGTTGGCCATCAACTTTCCTGAAAATTTCAGATCATTTGATTGAATAGACTCGAAAATATCTGCGAATTACGGAAAAAAATTAATTTTTTTTTTTAGTTTTTTATTGATTTCTCAGAAACGACTCATACGGTCGACTTTAAAATCTAATCAGCTCTAGTACTTCAAAAAACGCGTCGATTGCCACCTCAAACATCAAAATCGGATAATTCGTTCGAGAGTTATCGCGGGAGAAAGAAATGGTGAAAAACGGTTTTTCCTAAATATTTTCGAAACGACTAACGCGATCGATTCCAAATTTTAATCAGCTCTAGAATTCAATGAAACGCGCCAATTGCCACCTCAAACGTCAAAATCGATCAATTAGTTCGAAAGATATCAGCGTTGAAAAGTTAAAAAAATAACATTTTATGTTATTTTTCCCGGATAAATCATAATATAACCTACTAAAATGTGTCTGAAGTCATACCAGCTCGTCCTTTATATGGTTACTTTCGAAAAATTATGTCATCAAACTTGGTTTTTAGTTTAAATCATACTACCAACAATAAAATCGATAAAACGTAGTTTTTAATATCTTCCTCGGATATTTCATATTTGATTGTTTCTCACATAAGTCAAAACTCATTTAAATCTTGATTTGAATCCCTGGCATTAATTTCTGCCTGAATACACTTATTTTATTGAACATAATCAGGGATTAAATTTTAAAATCCGCTTCATTAACAATTCTTGATTCTTAAATTTTCAAACTTTCGCATAACAGGCAACTTGTTAGAGCTTGAGAAGATCGTAAAAAAAACAATCGCATATGATAGCATTTTCGAGCTCGAAGAGCTCGAAAATATATCTACACCAATGTTTTCGAGCTCTTTGAAGTCGAAAATAGCGGGAAGTTTTGGGGCTGGCCCGCAGGGCCAACCGACACCCAGATTTTTGTTATACAATAGAGTCCACAAATCACTTAAAGCCTCGAATTATTTTAAAAAATTTGCGAATAATTCAGAATATTATACAATTAATTAAAAAAAAAAAGCATTTTTGAAAAATTCGAAAATTTCCGAATAATTTGAACTTTTCGAATAGTTCGAATTTTTCAAAAATAGTTATATAATATTCTTAATGAATCGTAAATTTTATAAAATCATTTGAGGCTTAAAGTGATTTGTGAACTCTATTGTATAATAAAAATATCTTATACTCAAAGATCACTAATATTTTTTGTTGTATAAATTTTTTTTTTAAATGTTTAACTTAAAAATACAACTCAAAAAAAGTATTTTGTTTATAAAATATTTAAAATGTACAGAGTGCTGAAACCCACGTTTGATAGTTTATTAAATTTCAAAATTATCTGAAAAATTGACGAATAGTTCAAAAATTCTACAATTATTTGTCAATGTGCGAATTATTTGTAAATTTTCGAATTATTCGAAAAATAACGAATAATTTGAAAAATAACGAATAATTCGAAAAATTCCGAATAATACGAAAAATTTCGAATACTTCGAACTTTTCGAATAATTCGTAAGTTCGAGTTACTCGATTCGAATTTCGAATCGAATAGTATTATTCGATTCGATTCGATTCGAACGATATTCGCACACCCCTACCTATAACTTTTTAATTAATCAATCGATTTAGATGTTTAAGGCGGCGATTGAAAGAGCTTGTTGGCCGTTAACTTTTCTGAAAATTTCAGATCATTTGATCAAGTAGACTCGAAAGTATTGGTGAATTACGAAAAAATAAAAACTTTTTTTTTTAGTTTTTTATTGATTTCTCAGAAACGAATTGAACGATCGATTGCTCTTAAATTCTAGTCAGCTCTAGAATTCAATAAAACGCGCCTATTGCCACCTCAAACGTCAAAATCTGTTGATTAGTTCAAAAGATATCAGCGTTGAAAAGTTGAACAAATAACATTCAATGTTGTTTTTTCCAGATGAATCAAAATGTACTGTACTGAAATGTGTCTAAAATCTTCCAAACTTTTTCTCTTTATGGTCTCTTTTGATCATCATATATTGCCATCAAACTTGTTCTTTAGTTTAAACCATATTATCAACGAAAAAATTGAAAAAACACAGTTTTTAATCATTTTCTCGGATATTTTATATATTATTGCTCTGACCTAAGCCAAAACTAAATCATTTAAATCTTAATTTTGATCACTGACATTGATTTCTGCATCAATATATTTAGTTTATTGAACATAATCGGGAATTAAAATTTAAAAACCGCTTGTTCATTAATGATTTTCGATTCTTAAACTTTTAAACTTTAGCATAAAGCGTAACTTGCTAGAATTTGAAAAGCTCATAAAAAAACAATCGCATGCAGTATGATTTTCAAGCTCGAAGAGCTCGAAAATATATAGTCAAATTAATATTTTCAAGCTCCTTGAGCTCGAAAACAGCGGAAATTTTTGGGGCTGGCCCGCAGGGTCAACCGACAGACTGATTTTTTTTTTTTATTACGCGTCGGTTTTACGAAATCACTCTGCGAGTTTATCAGCTCTCCAGATATTATTAATTCGCGAACTCGGCCAAGGGGTACAAATCAAATAGGCATCAAAGGTGGAATCTTTACCTGGTTATAATTTGTAATATCAACAATCTTCCAACCAACAACAACAATTTAACTGTACAACAAAAGCTGAATAAAAATTTACATAAACAATTGTAAGTTCAAATTTTTTTTTTTATTATCATTATTACTTTACGTCTGTTCAGCTAGCATAATCAAATGAGCAGAATCACAAAATTTTTGTGGCAAAATTTAGTGCTAATTGAGTGCTAATTTAGTGTCGAATCTAAAAATTTACTGCTCTGGGAGAGAACCTAGAAATTAGAATATTGCTAGCTTCACGTTAAGCTAGCAAACTTCTACCAAAACAACGATTATCGGAAATATATATAAAAAACCGCACTTCGGAATAATTTAGTGCTCAATGAGTGCTGGCTATACCAAAAATGGAAATTTCAAAATTGATACTTATTCTGTTATTTCCATATTTCAAGATGCTAGCTTCACCAAACCAGCTCTTATCATCTATGTATGAATTGAATGCTCATTAAGTGCTATTAGTTGAAGCAAAAATATGAGTGAAAAACAAATTATACTTTTTTTTTTACATCCAAAGCAATGCTACCTACACTGATGCAGTATTCTGTGCCACTAAAAAATGGACACTTGACTCTGCAAGCTCTTGATCGTCTGTGTTAGAATAAAGTGCCCATTAAGTGCTATCACGACAGGCGAAAATATAAGTGAAAAAAAAATTATTCTTTTTTTTTTTTTACTCAACAATGCTAGCTACACTGATGCAGCATTTTATGCAAACAAAAAATGGAAGCTCGACTCTGTAAGCTCTTAACAATTCGTGTAAGAATCAAGTGCTTATTGAGTGCTGCCAGTACGGGCAAAAATATAAGTGGAAAAAAAATTATTTTATTTTTTTATATACAAGACAAGGCTACGTAACATTTGACCCGAAGACAAAATACCCGCGATAAAATACCCACAAACCAAAATACCCGCGACAAAATACCAAACGACAAAATACCCGACGACAAAACACCCTCAAACCAAAATACCCGCCACAAAATACTCGCAAGCCAAAATATCTATCATTGATATATGTTGTAATAATAATTAAATAAATACATGCCAGGACTGGTTGGTGGTTGGAATGTTTGAAAAATACGCATATAAGAAAATATAACAATATTATTTTTTGTCACAGCACATAATATCACTGGGTTACAAAATTAAATCGTTGATTTAATTTATTAATGCTGTTTAATTTTTTGAGCTCATGATTACGTAATTAAATGAATGCAAAGAGTAAAATTAATCTCGAGTAAATAATTGAAAAAATTGATTTGAGTGTAATTGAACACTGAGTTGATCGCAAAATTGTAATGAGAATAAGTAACATGAATTCAGAGGTTACCGAACGAAGTTAAATTATTGAACACTTGGATTATTATTTGTAATAGCACAAATTATATAAATAATTGAGTTCATTGTTTAATAATGTTATTGATCACTGAATTTAATTTAACTTATGAGTTTATAATAAATTGCGCTGTATTGAATTTATTGTATGAACACGTGGTAGCATGATTGCAGAGGCTACCGAGCGAGAATTTACTGTTATATTATTAAAAATATTGAGCATGTTGATAATTAATTAATAATAAATTGAGTCTTTTATATTTATGAACACTGGATATAATTATTTATGAAATAAATAAGCACCTGTAAAGTTTTCCGTTGGAATAACCTCTTGAAAAACGTGGTCGTCGATCACTTGAATTCTTGAGTTTTTTATTAATTTAGTTTTGAGCTCTGGTGCCCACAATTACAAAAATAATTATAATTTTGATGAGCTTGATGATTAATTAATTGATTTTTATTAATATTTTTATTTAATTACTAGAGATGAGTGCAAAAAGATACGATTAATTATAACACGTGTTACTTGTTGAACGTACGTATGCGAAAAATAATGGCGGCCGTCTTCTCGACACGAAGCAAGAAGGCGGAGATGCGCATGCGCAGAGTTGCGCATGATCAAGTTTAAATTTGTGGACGAGGCCCCAGTAGGTGCTGCCTCTATCTGCGGAAGTGAAACTATATTTAAATTTAAATATAGTTTCTAATTACGCAACATTATACTATCAGATAAAATACTAACAAAAATTATTATTATTAAATACGAATTTTATGTGCGTAATTAAAAAAATGTACCCATACATAAAAGGGTGTAAAACATAGCGCCCTTTTTTCACGAATTTTGTGTGTGTGCAATTACAAAAATATATCCACACTAAAAAAAAGTATGGAAAGTAGCGCCCTTTTTTTATGAATTTTGTGTGCGTGCAATTCAAATAATATACCTACACATAAAAAAAAATGCCAAAAGTGGCACTAGATCCCTGAACACTACCGGGGCTTCGCCCCTGGACTCCCTTATTGAGACACTCTTTTTTCACGGAAAAAAAAAAAAAACAAAAAGTTTTTTTTTTCCTGACCAATTTTTTTTTCGATTGATTTTCGGGATGAATTGTCGGGGATGAATTGTCTTGGACCCAAAAAGTGTCTCTCTGTGTGGCGGGTGTTTTATATTGCGGGTATTTTGTCACAGGTAATTTGTCTTCGGGCCAAATGTCTTGTCACCGTATATTTACGTCAATTTCAATAGCAATTTGCAAACTATTTATCGTAAGTAATAGAAATGTCCGAAGTTAACGGAAATTTAAAGAAAAATTTAACGAAACTTTTGGGAGTAAACTTTTGCTAAAGCAAATTGTGCTATTAGGATCGAATCAATATATAATAGATTGATATACTTTTTTAGTTGATATTATACCGACAGGTGGTCAGTAATTTATTAACATCATGGTTATATTAATTATCAAAATTACTACTATATTTTGTCGGAACACTGTTCGACACTTTCGGAACACTTTCGGACACATTCAACCAGATACCTATCAAAAACTTGTCGACAACACTAATTTGAAATAATAAAAAAAATTTCAGTTAATAAAAATGTATTTATTTTTTTTTTTAATAACATAACGGTTATTTTATCGCGGGTATTTTAGTTGACGGGTATTTTGTCGCGGGTATTTTGTCTTCGGGTCAAATGTCGTGTCACCACAAGACAATGCGGCAATTGTTTAGAAGAAGGGCTCACCCATGTTTCAATTGTCAAAAATTCAATTTTGGACATATCGGTTTGAATCCAATTCCAACCGTCATTATTTTTAAGGGGATTAAAGCTATAATTGCTTATATATATGTTATTTAAGCCTTAGTAAGCCATAAGTGTATACCTTAGGTATAAATTATGCTTGATTCAGCGATTTTTGTTTGTTATTTTTCAGTTCCGTGCTACACTGCGCTATTTGACATATTTTTCATATCATTCTATGTATTGACTCTTAAGCCAACTACCAAAACTTTAGATATATGCCTATTTGCCATAATGTTTGTAGTTTCGTCCTAAGTACGTTAACGGACTCGTCAGTAAGGCTATGTTAACGCACTCTTGCCTTAGACTACATCTCTTACCAGTACGAACAGGCGTAAAACAGTGTTGTAGGTTTTAGCCAGACACTATACTAGTAAGGGATGGCGGATACCGACCAAACTGCTTGTAACAAAATGTTAGATGAGCTGTTGTACACCTTAAAAGTAATGAAATAACACAAATATGCTGATTTTCACTGTTACAAGAGTTCAAAAATTATTTGTTACTCTTAGGTAGACCTTCCTATCGCCACTGTCCATCTGACGGCTTTAAATAAATTATATTATTATTATTCGAAAAATTTATTTTTTAAAATCTACATGATTTTTACCAATTTAGTACACTTTAGTTACAAGGTCCGGATATATATCTAGTATTAAAGACATAAACTCATACAGAAAATTTAATCCACCGTGTAGCTGAACACGTGGAAAAAATTTAATTATAGATCTTTAAAGTGTAAGAACTTAGAACTTTCATGAATGTGGTGAGCCCTGAATCCACACAATTACCGACAATGCTAGCTACGCTGATGCAGAATTCTTTGCCAACAAAAAATGGATGCTTGACTCTGCAAGCTCTTTATCATCTGTGTACGAATTAAGTGCCCATTAAGTGCTGTCACAACAGGTGATTATATAAGTGAAAAAAAAATAATTCTTTTTTTTATATACAAGACAATGCTAGCTACACTGATGCAGCATTTTATGCCACAAAAAAATAAAATCTCGACTCTGCAAGCTCATAACGATTCGTGTCAGAATTAAGTGCTCATTAAGTGCTGTCTGTACGGGCAAAAATATAAGTGAAAAAAAAATATTCCTGCTTTTATATACTCGACAATGCTAGCTACACTGATCCAGCATTCCCTACGGTCAAAAAACAGTTGCTAGAATCGTCAAACTCTTCAAATACATTTGACTATTGTTACGGGGTGAATAAAATTATGATAATAATAATTATTATTTACCGTTGCTTGGTAACACGCGCGATACATATTTTAATTTTGCCGCGTCAACTTAAAAATATACGCACTTGCAATTAACCCGAACGCATAATTTTCGACCACAATCGGAGATCTTCGGATCAATAGGAAAATGAGGGTAAGGAGTGTGGCGTGAGACGCTGTAGGCGACAATGAGAGACAAACAACTAAAGGGCAAGCACGTGTTGTGTTTTGCTTCACCGAGTTTTTATTTTAAACATTTAACTTTCTGTATAAATTCAAGAGTGAATATTAGGCACTATTGTTGCGTGCGCTAATATAACTCAATATTAATTAATACGAGTGAATAATAGGCACTATTGTGTTGTGTGCTATTATTACTCAATATTCAAATAATAAGAGTAAACCTCAGGCACAAGCTATGCGTGCGCTGTTGTTACTCAAGTAGTTTTCATATTTGATAAATAAATCTATACTGATCATCAGACGCAAGTCGCATGCTGGTGGTAGTACTTTTAAAAAAAATATAATTGTCGAGAGTTAGACTCGAGTTACTGAGTGCTATCTCTGACAATACCGGTATACGTTGCTACGTATACCAAAACTTGGTGAGTCCAACTTGGTTGGATCTTGTCGCACCTGTGACGAAGCAAACGCACGAGGGTGCATAATATCCAGGAGGAGCCGAAGCAGCCGATCCTGATCATCTTCGAGGAGTACTCTCGTCGCCAGAGTCTACGCGAGCCGTCGGCAGATCGCCGTAATTTAAGTTGATTCGAGCGTTTAAAAACTGCGTAACGTAAGTCTTTAAAATTATTATGCGTATACTGTTAGCTTCGCGCGAGTAATTTATTTCATATTATATTTCTTTAAAACTATTGTCTTTATTTCTTTTCTTTTGTAAAGTATGGGTTATGATCTATCACCTTTATTGTAATCTATTTCTTTCAATATATTTTTATTTTTCACTTTAGAATTGTTTATAATAATAAGTCACCGCGGACAACCCATACCTACGAACTCCTGGTTGAGCCTCATCTCTATCGCTAGCTAGTTATAAGATTTTCTTAGTATTTATCTCTTTGCAACACTAAGTGGCACCCTTTCGATCATATAAGCACCAGGACATCGCTGCTTGGTCCTGGTCGACAAGTTACTTCCTGCAGCATATAGGGGAAACGCGGTTAATTTTGTCTATTTATTATTCAAAATTAGATACCCCCTAGCAATTTAGCGCCCAACCGGTTAAGTGGGTTAAAATTGTTATAAACAAAAAGAAAATTTTTCTTTGTTTCAAAAAAATTACTTTGAAACGTTCAAAATTTTTTTTTTCTTCTTTAAAAAAATTTATATTAAAATATTTTCGTTGAAAATAATATTAAAATCAAATAATTAAATTTGATAAAATTTATATAGTGACGTCATACTAAATACACAAGAATGTGTGGTATGCGCCACAAAAAAATTCGTAGAAATTAAAAATAATCATAAGTGCTTTGGTAATAGCAGGGATGAGCTATGTACTGAAGACTTCATGTAAGTAAAATTTTTCTTTATAATGAAAATAAAATTTTTTTATTAGTAATTTTGAAATAATTATAAATGTTTTGGAGGCTATTTAGCGCGACTAAAATTTATAATCAATTGACATAAATGTTTGGAAAGCTAGCCAGCGCGGCTAAAATTTATAGGGAAATAAATGATTAGACGGCTGATAGCGCGACCAAAATTTATAATTGACGAAGATAAATGTTAAGAAGGCTGATGTTACGTTTTGGCTCTAATTAAATTTAAATAAAAATTTTGGAAATTTTTTTTTTGAAGTCTCGAATTATTTATTCGCCACGGTAGGCGAATAAACGGTTCGACACTTCTTAGAATCATAAATAAATAATAAATTAATAAATCGTTACTTTGTTGGCGATATTATTTTATTCATCACCAACAATGGAACGGAAATCTCTTGCGATAAGAGAGTCGCCGTGGCTCGCGGATAGTCTAAACAGATGACGATGCATGAGACCCGGGCCATGACGATTCTCTCATAGGAAACCTGAGATGCAACGTTAACACTTTTGATAATGTATAATACCAAGGAGCGACAGAATCAAGGCAGTCGATCACAAGATCTAGTAGAGCCAAGAACTCTACACAAACCTGTTGTCTTGATCCTGTCACTCGGACTTTGAGGCAGAATATATATCCGTATTTTATTAAAATACGTACTCCTTATTTAACTTTGGGCGCTGCTACCGGCAGTCCAAAAATCACATACCTCGTATTGGGCGCTGCTACCGGCAGCCCAATACTCTCAGCTGCTCTGGGCGCTGATACCGGCAGCCTAAGCGCTTCCTTTCCGAATCCAAAATTCATGCTTCGAGGCCGATGAAGCAGGTCAGGATGTGCAGTACAGCTCGGTCGCGGGATTCGAGGTGTCATCGCGGACCTCGCCAAAGGTCGTCCGAGAATTAAGTCTGAGAAAGTTCTTGTTGAGCCGTCGAGCTCGTGTGGTGTTCAGCCGTCGAGCTCTGGTTGTTTGATCGGCCAATTGGAATCGCTTTCCCTTACGGAGGAACCAGGCCTTCAAGGCTCGTCCTGTTCGCATTCAGAGGAGGCATCAAGGGGTTATCTGGGCCGAATAATGGGGATAATCGTCCCCATGGTAAGTCATTAAAACATTTTCGCATAAAATAAAAGAAGGTCAACAGCTGACGCACCTGGGGTCTATTGACACCCTAATGACGTCAACCTGGTCAATTATAAAATATTCTGTCTGAATAATAAATAAGCCAGAATGTTACATTGGTGCTGTGACCAGGATGCTGTTGAGTTTCTTTTATTTTATTATTATTTCATTTTAATTCATATACAAAGTGTTGCTACGGAAATTCTGATAAAAAGTGAACGCGAGTTTTATTTAAAAAAAAAAGTGTTTTACATTTTCTTTGGAAATTTTTCATTTTAAATCTTCGCGTTCACCTTCTTATAAACGGGAACGATTTTTGAATTATTGAATTATTTCCCGTGGAATTTTACTTTATCTTATTATTTAAATTGATAAATAAATGACGTATCGGTGAACTGTGAAAGTGATTTTATTTTCCGTCGGATCATGACATCAGTAATAAATATAAATTCTTGTCGCCGGGAATATTTTGTGATTGTTAGTGCTTTACTTTAACATTACTGTCCATCGTTTACTAGTGTGAACCCTAATATGATTTGTTTGGAATTCTCAATTGTGGGTTAAGAATCAAATTTTGTCAAGGCTATCGAGTCTACGCAAAATTGTGTGAAATTGATTATTTTTTAGTTGAAATAGTTAATTCGTTTTTTTTCCCTAATCAATTGTTATTTTTATTAATTGAAATTATTTTAATGTTATTAATTAATTTATTTTCCGACCATTTGGTAAGAATTACGATTGCTTTTACAATTTTTTTTTTATGATCTCATAAATATTCAGTCATTAGCGCGACGATTGAGGAAGCCTAAACAAATAATTATTTTACAAAATGGATAGGAAAAGAGAGCCTATGACAGAGGAGGGACTCCTCGAACTGTCAGAGAAATTGAACGAACAGTGTAAAAGGCACGATGATCGGGAAGCAGATCTTGAGGCCCGGGAACGGTTACTCAATGACCGATTAAGTGATCTTTCGGAGCGGGACCAAGCAAATATCGAAAAAGAGACGAAACTGCGCGATATCGAAGCAGAATTACGGAAATTAGAAATTTCTTTCGGGGAGCGTGAACTCGAGTTAAAATCACGCAAATTGATAAACATGGGTGAACCCAATGAGCTCAAGGTCGAGTTTGAACGCAGGTTACAAGAATTAAAAGAGCGCGAAGCAGAATCTAGCCAGCTTCTAGAGCAGGCTAAAATAATTCAAACGGAGCGATTAAACAAACGCGGAGCTACGTTAGCCAACCGGGAGCGTGAGTTAACGGAGAAACTGGATAAACGGGAACGCGATCTGGTTGAGCGAGAAAACGCTGTCGCTGCTTATGAATGTGAGTTGCGGAATGACTCCAAATTATTACAAACCTGGGCTTCGGAGCTCAAGCAATTGAAAACGGCCGCCGTGACTAAGGCACCAAGTGTCATCCAGGAACTCAGAGAGGAGATGTCTCTGTTACGAAATAGCGGGTCCAATAATCATGTTAATAACCCGAGTATTACAATCAAAGACGCGTTGTCATATGTGCCTACTTTTGACGGTAAAGGTAACTCAGTCTCCGACTTCATAAGATCATGCAATCGCGCTTGCTCTATGCTCGCGCCGAGCGCCGAATTTATGTTTTTGACGCTTGTTCGTCAAAAATTTAAAGGCGAGGCTCGGACTACGGTCGAAAATATGGAGTACACTAACATGAAGGAGTTTGAAAACCTCCTTCGTACCGTTTTCGATCGTCACCGTTCCGCAAACCAATGTAAAGCAGAACTGGAGAACATCGTAATGCTTCCCAGAGAAAATATGGTCTCTTATGTAAACCGCGCCCGTACGATCTACCGCGACATTCTAAACGCAGAAACAACCGAAAAGGGCACGCTTACTGAAGCAGAAAAATTAAAAATTGAGAAAGACGCGATTTCGGCTTTCCTTAATGGTATTCCGCCTTTACTTCAGGTTCAATGTTTATTGAAACCACACGATACGTTGGAACAAACATACGTGTCGTCGATCGCCGCGTTCAAAATCCAGGAAGAAAATGCAAAACGCTTCCAAATACCAGAAGTGGCCACGGTGGCCCATATTCCGGGTTATAATCATGAAAAACCGAAGTCGAGACAGATTCACCCGGCAGAAGTCTGTAATAAATATCCGGACGTTATTGAAGAACGTGTTATCAGTCCCAGATCCTCTGGAATAAATAATTTTACATTTGATAAGCCGGTACGAAAATTTGTTTCGTTACCGGAAAATTAGAGACTCCCGTGGGTAATTTTGACGGGGGCCGACGGGAGTTCTTACATCAACCGAGTAATCCCGTCAACTTTAACAGAATAATTAAGACTGCGCGCAGAAGGACAGTCTTAAATAGAAACAAAGTTGAGCATGGAAGCGAACCATTTAAATTCAAATCAAATAAAATATCGGAACCAATGATAAAAATTAGTTCAATAAATACCATTGGGGTACAGAATAATAAAGATATTACACTGGAAATATAGCAGCACGCGTCAATTAAGGAGCTACCTGGACCTAGTATCTCAGGAGCTCATTGTAATCGGTTTACTCAAAATGAATTGAGCACCGAACTGTTAAATGATCGTGTCGACGAGCATGTAGTTCTCGCGACAACGGAAAATCATGCGTCACCGATCCAATCCACTAAGGAAGTCGAGATCGAGTGAAAATTAGAAAATAAGCGCGTCGATTTGTTGTCAGTTGATAATAAGCTGCTCTATTCACCAGGTGGTCATATGAAAGAAAATAATATTAGATCATCGATTTCGAAATTTGATTCGTCGTTGTGGGTAATTTCAGAGGAAATTATTCCACAACAAAATAAAATTTGGGGAAATTATAAGCCCAATAAAAATGTGAATGAATTTGTAACGCTTGCATGTTCCAACATTGTTAAATATATGTATTTTATCATATTGTTTTCTAAATACATATATGATCAATTAACTTTATCTAAGAAAGGCTTACGATTTCGTTTCACTATATTAAACTCTATAAAGTATAGCTTTAAGAATAAAATTAAAGTACCTCCGGATAAAAACAATTTTTTTAAGAATAATATTGATTATGTTAAGATAATATATCGGAATCATGGCTTTATTGTGGACCGCAAACGATTAGACACTGTCGATTTATTCCTAATATCTTTAGCTATTAAAAAAATGAAAGATAATTTAGCTTTTATATTTAAATGATGGAATTTTGGAATGATAATATCTCGATTTAAAATAAAAATAATTCTTTTGAGAACTGTTCCAATTTGGTTGGAGCGATGTGCAACGTTGGCGTGGTCTTTGGATTATACAAAGAATCGTCAATTGGGTGCTGTAGCAGTACAACAGAATAGTAACGTGGAAGTATTCGGTAACGAAATTTTTAGTCCTGCAGATGGTTTTGGGGCAGCTAAACGTTTCATGTGTATAAAAGTCAAATTTATACACATTGAGACAAACATAATTTTCAATATTAACGACGCTCACTGTTTGTCAACAACAGTAGGGAGGTCTACTTATACTACGATCAACGAAGTCAAGCACGAGGACGAGCTGGGATGCAATTCAGATGACCTAGCAAATTTGGGGTTCATCATCATAGGATTCGTTATTATCGGATGCCTGAGTATAAGCATTACTCATCCAGCCGCACAGAGTGCCTTGTTTGCAGTTCCTATCGTCGTAGTAGTGAATACAATTACACAAAAATTAAACATTTTTAACCAACATCAGCAGCCGGAAAATATCGCCAAACTACTACAGAACCAATCGAAAGGTTGTTCAAGGACCAACAGCAGTTCAATTTTCAAATTCGAATTCAATCGATCAAAACCAGATTGGACCAGTTTCACTAGAATTATCAATAGGCAGAAGCCTAAGAGTTTATAAAAAAATTTAAGAAATTTAAGAGAATTGTCTTAAATACAAAATTTTTAATCTTTAAGAACTTTAATACCTGTTATGATCAGGAAAATTTATATTTGTTAATATATTACTTAAAAATTACTCACTATAGTAGTATTAGATAACCAAAAGGATGTTCACAAACATGAATTTACGTTTAATTACTTTGTTTATTGCAAATACAGATAAATATTGAAGTCGCTAACTGACTGAAGTCGGGAGGTAGTTACCTCATTTTCATTATGAATTTCGACTTAAGCAGTTACTTCTTAAGTAATTTATAAATTACCGCAAAGCGGAAGCATATCTGTACGAATTATATTTAGAATTAATCATTTCAATACCAAACGACCGAGTCGGGAGGTAATTAAATTATTAGATACTAACGTTTAGTTTCATATTACTAAGTTTATGTAACATTATAAACGTTGTGTCTCAGGTATAGGTTTAAATTCTACAGCCGAGAACTTTTCATTACAATATTCAAAATTGATTTTAACTTTTGGTTTATATAGAGACATTTAAACATTCAGCATTGGTTTATATAGAGTCAGTCACATAATCAATTTAAATTTATATCGAGCCACTTTATTTATAATAGAAGTCGCACCGATTTTATTAAAGCGCCGCGACTCACTTAAGTCGGGAGGTGTTACGTTTTGGCTCTAATTAAATTTAAATAAAAATTTTGGAAATTTTTTTTTTGAAGTCTCGAATTATTTATTCGCCACGGTAGGCGAATAAACGGTTCGACACTTCTTAGAATCATAAATAAATAATAAATTAATAAATCGTTACTTTGTTGGCGATATTATTTTATTCATCACCAACAATGTAACGGAAATCTCTTGTGATAAGAGAGTCGCCGTGGCTCGCGGATAGTCTAAACAGCTGACGATGCATGAGGCCCGGGCCATGACGATTCTCTCATAGGAAACCTGAGATGCAACGTTAACACTTTTGATAATGTATAATACCAAGGAGCGACAGAATCAAGGCAGTCGATCACAAGATCTAGTAGAGCCAAGAACTCTACACAAACCTGTTGTCTTGATCCTGTCACTCGGACTTTGAGGCAGAATATATATCCGTATTTTATTAAAATACGTACTCCTTATTTAACTTTGGGCGCTGCTACCGGCAGTCCAAAAATCACATACCTCGTATTGGGCGCTGCTACCGGCAGCCCAATACTCTCAGCTGCTCTGGGCGCTGATACCGGCAGCCTAAGCGCTTCCTTTCCGAATCCAAAATTCATGCTTCGAGGCCGATGAAGCAGGTCAGGATGTGCAGTACAGCTCGGTCGCGGGATTCGGGGTGTCATCGCGGACCTCGCCAAAAGTCGTCCGAGAATTAAGTCTGAGAAAGTTCTTGTTGAGCCGTCGAGCTCGTGTGGTGTTCAGCCGTCGAGCTCTGGTTACTTGATCGGCCAATTGGAATCGCTTTCCCTTACGGAGGAACCAGGCCTTCAAGGCTCGTCCTGTTCGCATTCAGAGGAGGCATCAAGGGGTTATCTGGGCCGAATAATTGGAATAATCGTCACCATGGTAAGTCATTAAAACATTTTCGCTTAAAATAAAAGAAGGTCAACAGCTGACGCACCTGGGGTCTATTGACACCCTAATGACGTCAACCTGGTCAATTAAAAAATATTCTGTCTGAATAATAAATAAGCCAGAATGTAACAGTGAGTAGCGCGACTAAAATTTATATTTACGAAAACTTAAAAAAAATTAACTCAGTAAATGTTTAGAAGGCTATGATAGCGTGACCAAAATTCACAATTAAAAAATTAGTAAAATTAAAGTAGAAGAAATGTTTGCAAGGCCAGGAAGGCGCGACCAAAATTTAGAATTAAATTTGAAATCATAAATAAATGTTTAGACGGTCCAGGGGTGCGGCAAAAATTTATAATTTATAAAATAAATTGTTGGAAGACTTAGAAAAGTGCAACCAAAATTTAAAATTAATTGAATATTTTTTTTTTTCTTATATAACAAATGTCCAAAAGGCAAAAGCGCGATTGAAATTTGTAAAATTAATGAAGTAAATAATAAATATAGTATTAAAAATAATATTACAAATAAATAAAATAAATAATATTTCGAAGAATTATTAAAATAAAATAATACTAATTCAAGGTCAAATTTGTTTTATACTTAAGAGATTAGTGCGACGCGTCAATAGACTCGTCGAAGTACAGAGTACATAGCGTCATCCATGCAAAAAGAAAAGCTTATTTAGCACGGTTTCTTATTGCATACCACTTGGGTAGAGTGATAAATTTTAAAAATAAAATGTTACGTCCAGCTTAGACGCTGAACTTTTTATATTAAATTTTTTTTATTAAAATTACGTGGCGACCAGATTTTATTTTACTTTAATAATTCTAGAGCGATAAGACATTTTAGTTGTAAAAATATTTTAAGACTAGTGAACTTGTTTGCTCTGACGCACGTAAAAAGGTACTTGAGCAAACAATCAAATGCACTTTTAATGACCCCTCAGGTCACCATAGCGAAAAGGCCCAAGGTTATTCTTTTTAGAAAGCAATAAAAAATTATCAACGGAGACGTATTTGAAATATTTAAAAAGGAAAAAAATGAAATTTTAACAGTGACTCATTTTTAAATAAATAAAATAAACGAAAATATCTAATCTTATAAGCCCTTACATTTTTGAGTGCACTTTCAACGAGACATCTCGGGATCATAGAACAAATAGACAAAATTGTTTTAAATGACGAAATAGTCCTTAAGGGAATTTAATACAAAAAAAAACTTACTATTCAAAATAATTTTTAACTAACAAAAAATCTGATGAAAGTTCGTATAAATAATTAAATTAATTAATTAAACTCAAATAGATAAAAATAGTAAGAATAAATATAAAACTTTTAAACTAATTAATAAAATTCAAATACATAAAATTTTAGGAATAAATACAAAAATTCATATAAATGATTAAATAAATTACAAAATTTTGAAGAAGTAAAGACTATAAAATAGATATGAAATTTTACATAAATAAATAAAGCAATTAATAGAATTTACATAAGAAAAGATTCATGCGAATAAATATAGAATTTTATATAAATAAAGAAGTAAATTTATAAAAATTAAATAAGTAAAATTCATACAAATAAATAAAAGTAAATTTATCAAAAGGAAAATTTATAAAATAAGATATAAATTTCTATTATAATAAATAAATTAAAATATTATTATGCATAAAATATTGTGCATGTGGGTGTATGTGTGGATACGTACACGCATAGGCCTGCATCGGCGTGTGCCCTTTACCACTTCCCTAGCGGAAAATCCTAGGGAAAGGGAAAGGACCCAAAGAACTATGTTCCGATTGGACACAGTTTTCCCCCAAACAATACACCAATTAGGACCTGACGAAAATTATAAAAAGTGTTGACACACATCAATCACTCTCAATCTCGCAGTTTTTACGGCAGTGTCTCAATTTCTCAGTTAAGTTACAGTTCTCAGTCCTGGATCAGTAAGGATGAGAAAATTCAAGTACAAGTGTTCTCACACTTACACTAGTTCCGTACTAGTATTTACTTGCAAGTGTTCTCACACTTTGTTTTCTATTTAACGTACAAGTGTTCTCACACTTCATATTTTGATTTAATGGTACAAGTGTTTTCACACTTTATTCTATTATTTATATTGTTAGTGTTTAATAGTAACGAACCAAATTGTAACTGCGAATAATTTAGTAAACTCAGTGTAAACCAAAAGTATACTCCAGTCTTCTCAACTTCAGGTATTGTAATCTTTAAGTTTATGTTAAGCCAAAATATAGAAACATTTCCAATACATGGAAATATTATAAAAGAAATTATTGTATTCAAAATTCTATAGTCCTCTCTAGTATTCAAAACGAATTTTATCACAACCATTTTATTGTAAATTAGAGTCGGCTGACTAGCCACCTAATGTTTTAAATATTAAATTCATTGTATTCACATCATCAAAATTTTAAATTGTATAATATATAGTAGTTCAATTCGCATATTGAACATCTTCATTTCAAACAAACCTTTCAGATAATAACTCAGTGTGATCCCGGTCTATTGGTCGAAAGACTAGGGCCGAAAGTAAAAATAATAATAATTTGTCCAAATATCACAGTACAAGCTACTTTTTGGACATAACAAAAATAAACTCAAAATAAGAAAATAAAAATTCAAAGAAAGAATATATAAAAAATAAAATATTCTATTCAAAGAAAATAGACTTTAAAAGTGAAAGTATAATAAAACAATAAATAAAATTTTCAATTTTATTTTTTTCAACAAAATTTAGTTTTGGAAATTGTTAGACTAGATAACTTATAACAAGTAATAAGAGAAAAAATAATTTTTTATTTTATCTCACGATAGAAGGGTTCAACCATAGAGTCGTTTTTTTAAGTACCTCATGAGAGGTAGAATATAAAAAACTTCCACGATAAAAGATTATGTAAAAACGCGTAGTCAAGTAAATAAATTAACAAATTTAAAGTGGTAGCAGCAACGAATATAAAATTATCACAAATGTAAGTAAAATAAATGTAGATGTAAGTAGTGATAACAGTGAATACAAAAATAGTATTGGAGACCAAAGGAAACTACAAGATCAAGAAGGCTCGCTGACAATAAAAATAGATAAACGTGTAACTCTCAACGAGAGTAAAGAATTGTTACGGAAATCGCCAAATACACCGGTCACAAGGAAACTCTGCGAAGAAGCACGCCGATTTTCATTGGGACTAAAGAAAAGCCTGGGATCCAAAGGGAATTCAAATAACGAGAGTATTGCTAAAATTACCAAGCCGGTACCATCTTCTTCAACGGCTTCCGTTTCAGGAGGGGAAAGCGAAATATTTGATTTTGCTACAGCCGCGAATACGCCAAATTTCAGCTCTACTCACGATACATCAGTATTTGACCAACTTGGTGAGAATTCGGAGAGGAGTAACTCTTCGTAGATACTTCATAGAAGTAGAACAGACCCAGAAAAGTCCATCTCTACAGAATCGGAGAGTGAAGCTTTCCCAGTTAGATCTCCGACTGATCCAGTAAAAACATTTGGAGGTAAGAGTATCACTGGTGACCATCTTATACGACTTTCCTCATTTCCAGGTGCTTTTCGAAAACTCCGACAGCAGTATTGGTAGCGCAGCGACAAGCGCGCACAGACAGAATGTCACCGTCATCACAACACTCGATAGAGTACACCCAAGGTGCTCTAGATGAAGATATGAGAGCAGCAAGAGAGTTACACATACGTTCAAAAATGTCGAACACGTCAGGAACAATACAGCCAACTCTGGCATTACCCGGGGATACTGAACAAGATCCAGCAGTAATAGCCGCACAGTAACGAGATCATCAAGAAAAACTATGACGCCTGAGCTCAATAAATCCTGAGCTACAGAAAAAGATTGTCGAGAGAGAACGACAGCTCCAGCGGAAACAATAGAAGATTAAACGTCTGAATCTCCTGACTCAAACAAGAGAGCAAGAACATCTCCAAGCTGAAGACGCAGAACTGGAAACAGAGATGACTCAACGACTAGAACAACTAGAGGAAACTCAAAGACAGATGTTGGAGCGGGAACGAGTGCTTCTGGACAGACTCTCAGCACTCTCTGCATCTGCGTCTGAACCAGATGACTACAATAATCGTCGTCGACGAAGAACAATGGGTAACGCTTATCTTCATCCATCAAGAGGTCCACAGGACCCCGTTTACGAGAACCCTCGTCGGGTACCACCGCCACTACAACGTCGACAGGGTGGAACTACATCAGTTACCCATACATTGGTAAAATTAGCTAAAGACAAGCAAGTGACTTTCTCAGCTGGTAGAAATGAATTAGCAGAGCTGTTTTTAGAAAGTTTACGAGAGTTCAAACAAGAACAAAAACTCTCAGACGAAGTGACATTACATTTATTGTCTTATGTAATGTCAGGACAACCACTCAGTTGGTATAAAACCGGACGGGGACGCTGGCGTACTTTTGAAGAATTTCAAGAGGATTTTGGTCTTATGTATGAAGTCAGTGTTGGAGATTCACAACTCCTATCAGAAATAATGGCCATGAGACAAGCTCTAGGTCAGCCAGCAAGAGACTACATAATAGCTGTTCAGCGTAAATACGGAAAAATGAACTACCCACCGCCGATGAGAAGTCAAATAGAAAAAATAATCAGCGGGTTAAATCGAAATCTCCGAGGAGTTGTGTATGGGTATACTGGTACTAGCATAGAACACCTAGCTAGTATCGCCTCTCATTATGAACGTGATCAAGAGCGAGATGCACCAACTCCGTTGAAAAAGGATAGAAGCTATCAGTCTGCGGAGAAAAAATCTTTTTCATATCGAAGAGATCGGAGAAGACCTTCTGAAGGACCAAACCTCAACCTGATACAGGAAAATACTCATGAAGAGTTACCCGAAGTGGATGAACTTCAAATAGAAGAAGTAGAAGAAAGTGACGATGAACAACAAAGACCTTAACTCCTGGTGCACCAAGATAATAGATACGTGCCACCACAAAGAAGGGCAAATCTACAGAATTCTGATGCAATTTATCAGAACACAGCAGGTAGATTGTTATGGGCTCTGAGTACTGCGGTAAACCAAACACCGTATTACGAGCCCATGTCACCGTTCTTCATGCCACAGGCACCTCAGAATACGCCTCGTTGGTAATCCCCAACGCACACTTTGGAGTATAATAATAGTGCAACCTAACAAAAGTCTCCTAGGCAGGAAAATAAAATGTCATCGTCAAAAGAAGACGAAAATAAAAATACATGAGTACGGCAAGACAACTACATAAGAAAATGTCTAAATTGTGGAGCGTCTGGTCATACAGCTAATAAATGTATAAAGCCACGGATGCCGTATTGCTACATTAGTCGTACACCAGGACACGATAATAAAGACTGTCAAAAGTCCACCACACCAGCTGATTCAAAAGACGAGTCAGGTCCTGCACAAAATAAGAAAGCTGTCCCTGTACGCAGGAGCATGGGAAGGGAGAGTACGTGGATGCTCTGAAGACTAAATCAGATGAACATCTACTTCTAGAAGTCAACTTTAACACAAAAGTTGAACCAATAATAAATCATGTGACATCCGGATAGCGGTAAAAAATCGAATGCTTTTGAAGTTCCAGTTACATCAGAACTTGATAACGAGACTGAGTCAGACTATGTAGGAGACCCAGCCGAAGAAAAAATAACTAAATGCACCTTGATGGGATTTGACTCTAATGAGGACACAAAAGATGAAGAAGTTGAATATTTAAAACTTCGACACCGATTATTTTGTGTTGAAAGACTTATTAATTTACAGGCTCAAACTCCATCGACAACCCAAAATGAAGACGTAAACATACAAGTAGATACTTCTTCAGTACCTGATATTGACCACCCGGATTTGGAAAAATCAAAACCAAAGCTTCAAGAACTTCCTGCACAGTCAGACGTGAAATTAAATTCACTTGTGACGGAATACTGCGAGAAACTGGACCCAGCAGACATCTGTCGTGAATTATCACTTCTACTGTGTGACGAAGTTGATGAGGAAATCTCTTCATACCACTCAGATGGGGAAGAAGAAATTATAAATAAAAAAGGAACATTCGAAGAGACAGGACACATCGTCGAGATGAAAGAGACGACACAATTGTTGTCCCTGGAAACAGAAGAATCACGACGATTGAATCGACCGAAGAAATTACTTGACATTAATGGACTGGATCCACCAACAAGGTCCACAAGAATTTTTGCGAAAATTAAAATCGCAAAGTACGAGTTTCGAGCTCACGTGGATACGGGCAGCGACCGTACGTATGTAAACAACAAGGTCGCAGATCTTATTCGTCCGTATGCCACCAATTAGCCATAAAATTGATCCAGTAACCAGACATAGTGTGATGGTTGGAGATGGAAACATCATATACCCAAAGGAGGGGTTTTCAATCATCATGACCGTCGGAGACGTTCAGGAAGAGTATGGGTGACCGTGATACCCAAGTTACCTCATGAGGTAGTGCTTGGTACTGATGCATGTTCAAATTACCTCATGGACATCAGCTTTTCGAAGCAGTACTGGAGTTCAGCAGCTGGCAATACTCAGTACGAGTTTGAACATCGAGAGTATGAAGAATCATCACAATTGAATAATATACAAGGTGAGCCAAAAGATTTAACTCCAGTTCTAGATGATTTATTTATAAAACTAGACGTATATGAACGTGGTCTTACTCATCTAGTGGAACATGAAATCCACTTGTTAGACCCTAATGTGGCTCCGGTACGTATGAAACCATATACTCGAAGTAAACCAGTTATGGACATAATAATAGAAAAAATACATGACTTAGAAAATAAACATTTTATTCAAGATAGTTACAGCTCGTGGGCCAGTTTACCCGTCGTCGTTGGAAAGAAGGACGGGACTCGCACATTCTGTATAGACTACAGATTTGTAAACAAACTCACGCAGAGACCAGCATACCCACTACCAAACATCTGAGGTATTTTAATGAATATTGGAGAACCGAATTATACCTCAGTCATCGACATGAAGGAAGCTTTTCACCAAGTACCAATGGCAGTCAATTCCAGACAATATATAGCTTTTGTTGTCAACGGTCTAGGCCAGAGAGAATGGACTGTCATGCTATATAGACTAACTGGAGCGCCTCGTACATATCAGACATTAACTGACAAGGTAAAAGAAATAAGGTAAATTAATCAGAAATTCTCGAGGTCATGAAGCCGCCGTAAAATATTTTTGGAAAATATTTGCCTATCTTGGTGACTGGATAGTTATCAGCGAAACACTCGATGAGCATAAATTATTATTGGAATTTCTCTTTGATGCATTTACTGTGGCAAAATTAAAAATCAACAGAGAAAAATGTCACTTCCTGAAGCCTGAAGTCACCTATTCGGGTTTCCGAGTCAACAAGGATGGAATACGACCAGATCCAGAGAAGATTCATCCTGTTCTGGAATTACCACCCCCAAAGACTCGAAAACAATTACGAGGATTCATCGGACTAGTTAATTGGTTCCGCCGAGATTTAAAGAACATTGCGCATGTCCAGGGTCTACTCTACGAACGTGCCACTCCAAAAGTTCCGTGGGAATGGACTGATGCCGACCAAAAAGCTTTTGAAGAAACCAAGAAGATCTTGGCTGATCCAGGAATATTAAAATCACCTGTAACAGGACTACTGTTACGGCGTAACATGCGAAAATACGGAAATATTTCATAATTAAATAAACAAAACTTAAATTTTATAAAAACTAAAGCTAACCATATCAAGGTCAGATGAGTAGTCAGAACTTGTTGATGTAAACAAGGAATACCATAAATTTCCCTTTTTATTGCTTATGAAGAAATAATAAACTAACTAATAAATTGAGCAATCAATTTACTATGATAAGCTCCCTAATACTTGCAACCTAAACAGTACCATATTTCAATAATGCCACGCGAGGTTCTTCCATTTTTTCTTAGAAGGCCAAGTGTCACCGCCCCGATAACCTCTATATCTACACGGAAAATAAAAAATAGTAGTGGCTACTCTCTGGGATAGTACTGAGTACTTTCTATAAAAAAAAAATTTTAGACAGTACTGTATGCTATCTAGACTGTATCTACTACTATCTAGACTATACCCACTACTGTCCGGGAAAGTACTCAGTACTATCCAGAGAGTAGTGGATATAGTCTAGATAGCATACAGTACTGACTAAAATTTTTTTTTTACAGAAAGTACTCAGTACTATCCCAGAGAGTAGCCACTACTATTTTTTATTTTCCGTATACGCTTCATTTACTTTACATTCAATTTATCTAGACCCTCTGCATTCTTTTAGTATCCACTAATTCAAATAAATATTAAATTTTACTAAAATTTTAAATAACTATAAAATAAACTGATAATTGTTAACAAAAACAAGGTAATAAACTCTATAATCAACATCATTGACAGTAGATAGAATCATAAATAACGCGTAGTACGCAATAGTATTGCATAATAACCCAAGACCTTTTTTATTAAATAAATATTAACAAATTAGAACGCAATACCCCAACGTACCGATACGAAAATAATATAACAGCTCACCAAATAACTACGCAGCATTGGACAACCATAGCATACCATGATAGAATAAGTAGCCATAATAATAATTCCTCAACCTCTAAACAAAGAACAATCAAAGTCATAACCACCTAGCTATAACAACAGGAGTAAATTATAGTCAATCAGTAAACCTCACTCTTTCGCTTCACCCTGGTCCCACTAATACATATGTAAGCGCGTAACTTCTACTTTTAATAACTCAAATAATAAATAAAATAATGATTAACCAAAAGTTCCACGACAATCCACTAGTGTCTCTTTACCGACGAGATTAATAATAATTGCAAATTATTATATATTCAAACCCAAAACAGACATAACTTCGAAACCACTAACGCTAGGGAAAAATAATCATAACCCATCGATAGATAAGGAAAAATAGATTATTAACTATTAAACTCTTAAATCTTAACCTTAACGGATAACGCGTAATTAACCATTTAAAATAAGCCCATCGAATAGTATGGGATTGCCTCTCTTTCCTCCACTAGCAGAATTAATATGGCCTGCCTTCTCGCGCTCCCGAGGTTCTTCTTGTGACGTACCGTGTGACGTACTTCTTCATTTCTCTCTCTAACCCATACGAATATATCGCTAATCTCCACTTCCAATAACTCGATAAATAATAAAAATAATTAGAATCTAAAAATATCATTATAATCCGGTCATATACCTCATCTAACTGGATCAACAATACTTCCAGATTATCTAATAATTATCCCGTAATAATTAAAAATAAGTTAGCATTCAACCAATACCTTGACTCAGATCTAGAACCTTCTCTCCAGGCGTGGCTCATGACTTATCTGTTGCTACCGCTACTTCTTATGACGTATCACCTGACGTATTTTGTCACTTCTCTCTCTAACACATACAATCATATCGATAAATTGTAGGATAAATAACTCGATAACTAATTAAAATATCGACTAACTAAACATCTCACAATAATCCGGAAAAATAACTTATCTAATTGAACCAATAATAATTTTAGATTATTTAATAACTACTCCGCAATAATTAAAAATAAGTATAATATTGCCTCCAATAACAGTAGAATGGAATGACTATAATCAATCGAAAGCTAATAACGAAAGAATTAATAATCAATAACCCTCTATACCTTAATCCTACTTAGTATTCGGTAATTAACCAATTAACATAAGGCTCACCTTATAACATTGAGCTGGATCTAGAAGCTTCGCTCTAAGGCGTGGCGCATGACTCATGCGATCACTTCTTTCTCTAACGCATATGACTATATCGCTAAATTCAACCTTAAATAACTCAATAAATAATTAAAATAATGAAAAACTGAAATTATCACCATAATCCTCTAATGCAGATCTATCTATGAACCTTATAATAATTTCCATTTATTGAATATTGTAATTGCAAATAGGTGTAACTTTTAAACCATTGACGATAGGAGAAAATGACTATAACCAATCGAAAGATAATGACAAAAGGATCAATAATCCATAACCACTTATACGATAAATCTAATTAATAACTCGTAATTAACAGACTAAAATAACTCCTATCCAATAGCATGGGGTCGGACATCTTTCTTCCATTCGTAGCTCCTACAATCATCTTTTTTTGAGTCTTTGTCATTGTTCTACAAGTTTCGATCCAAGATCATCACGTACGCCTTTTCTTACATCCCACCCCGCAAGTATTCAACTCTGCTCAATAACATTAGTTTTCGGTAACAAAATGAAATTTAGGTCGCGCGTGCAACCCCTTGCCTATGATTGGCGCCTATATAAACCGCCGCAAATCGGACCTTAATGCCCATTATTTATCAAGCTTTTGATTACGTATAAACTTATTATTCTAATATATTAAAATTTAATTTCTTTGTTCGAGTCGCTAATATTTAAATTCAGAATTTATACAATTTAAAGTGAATTATTCTAAATAAAATAATTTCGATTTTGAATTCTTTTATTCAACAATACAAATAATTTAACTAATTAAATTATTTCTGTTGAATATTATTACTGTTTTAAAATATTATTTTTCATATTTAAATAAATTTCATCAGTTTAAAAGTGTATATTCAGACAGATTGTCAATTATCCAGTATAAGTAAACTCCCTTCGCTCAGTTTTACATCAACAATTCTCAACAGTCAAAAACCATAACCAATTATCAAGCCGCCTGACAACAATTTATTTCAAAACAATGTTCAACCAACAACAATTTATTTCGAAGCGAATTTCAATCTACAATCTGGTCTCGAACTCAGCCAAATATTGTATCCTGACAGTTTATTATATTGAATAAACCAACTGTAAGTTAAATCAATTGTTCATTTATCTAGTGATAAGACACATCCATTCACCTCGTACGTCCTATTTTCGTATATTGACATACTCGACACTAAATAGCGAGGTCCCCGCTACCCGAGTAAATGGCTTAAGTGCTTTGACTCAAAATTAAAGGACTGAATAACGTGTGTTCGTCATCCAGGACGTAACACTACCATACTTTTTGTATACTGATGCCAGTGACACCGGCCTTGGTGCAATATTAACTCAGCATAACGAGATAAATAAATCAGAACGTCTGATTATTCACATCAGCAGACCACTCTCAGATTCAGAGAAAAAATACACTACCATGGAAAAGGAATGCTTGGCAGTGGTATGGTATGTCAAAAAACTTCGTTGTTATCTTGAAGGTATGGCATTTACAGTTAGTACTGATCATGAAGCTCTTTGTTGGTTACAGAAATTAGAAGATCCATCGGATAGAATCGGCAGATGGGCCATGGAGCTACTCACGAGAGATATAAAATTCGTACATCGAAAGGGCTCAGAAAACGAGGACCCTGATACACTCTCACGCATGTATGATGCAGACAATACCATCACCGAGGACACGGATACGTCAAATACTTGTCTACTACTCAACACAGTGACAGTAGCATCGAAACAACCGACTTGGTATGATAATAATTTTTAACTGGTTGAGAAATATCCAGAAGGACATCCCGGATGGAGAATTAATAATGGACAATTGGAACATCTACGTCCAGATCCATTCAAACCACTCATAGGAGACGATGAAGCCTGGAAAATAGTTGTAAAAGAAGAAGATGTTTTACCACTGATCCAGTTACATCATGATACGCCACAAGCTGGCCATTTTGGCCGTAATAAAACTTACTATTGAGTAAGAGAAAAATATTACTGGCCAGGTATGTACGGAGATATAGCTGAGTACGTACGAAAATGCGAGATATGTATTCGAGTGAAATATGATCAGTCACCGAATAAAACTCCCCATATACTAGACCACCGACTTTCTGTGGGTCAATCATTGCAATGGACACCGTTGGACCATTCCCAAGGTTAAAACAAGGGAATACCTACGCTTTAGTAGTCGAAGACTTGTACACAAGATATATGGAGATACGAGCAGTTCGAACAGCAGATGCAACAGCAGTAATAAAACTTCTTGAGGAAATTTGCAGACACTGGGGTGCACCACTTATCTTGGTAACTGATGATGGCACAGAATTCGTTAATAAAAAAGTTAGCGAGGTCACTAGTAAGTATGGTATAAAACACGAGACGACACCTCTTGCACACGCGCAAGCTAACCCGGTCGAACGGGTAAACCGTACAATTAAGCCTTTACTAAAAGCCTTTATCTCTAACTCTCATACTACATGGGACGCTCGCATGATCTACAATTTGCTTATAATAGTTCTGTGCACGCTGCTTTAAATGTTTCTCCTCATTTTATGAACCATGGTCGTACTCTTAGACCTGGTGGTAGACCTATTGAAACTGAAGTCATTCTATCTAACGAACCAGAGCCGTGGATCGAACGTATGTGAAGACTCGAAGAGTTACAACATGCTGCAGAGACACAAATGCGTCAAATGACTACTTCTTATGTTAAAACGCAGCTTGATTCCTCTCATTCTTCTACTGCTTTCTCTATTGGGCAACCTGTCTACTATCTAAATAAAAAACTTAGTAACAAGGGTGAAAATCACTCTGCTGCTCTCGCACCTAAATATTTGGGACCTGCTTATGTCACAAAAATTCTGGGTCCATTGGTGGTGGAAATCGCTAATGAACATGGGAAAATTGTTGGCATATATTATGCAAACGACTTGAGAGTTCGACGCTCTCCACGTTTAAATAAAAACTAATTCGAAATATTTTTCAGAAACCATATTGCGACGAGATCTGATATTAAAGATGTCTGACACTGGGAACTCCGTGGAGTCAGATAGCCCACCATCGTCCAGGCAACTGAAGAGCTTAGCGATCGCAACTAAGTTGCTGCAACCGATGACGCAAGACTCGTCGAGTGAAGACGAGATTAAGACCACCGAAGTGGTAGCTAATGAAGCTACACCCATCGTGGCTCATGCTGACCAGCCGCACACGACCGAGTCACCCGTCGAGGTGATAACGTCAACGTCACACTCTCCATGTACTGAGAGTAACGAAAATATACCGTCACCAATTTCCATTGATGTGACAAGTACGAAGCCAAACTCTGAGGTTTCACCTATAGACTCACAGAGTTCACCTGTTCCATCTGTCGAAATGTTTGACAATGCAAAGAAACAACTGACGGAGCTTAACAGCATTAGCCGTTTTCGTCGTCAGTTTTTAATCGAGGATCATTTAAAAACGCTGCTGCATATGACGACGTTGTCAAGACTCGCCGCATGGAATCAGCGTCTGAACGAGATACTCGTCGGTTCTGGAGACAGCACAGCAGACGAAAAAAACTCAGAAACTTGTTTGCAAAGAACGATGCCCGAGATGCACATGCTCCTTGAATTTATTCATCTCATTCTGCGAGCCATGCAAAGAATACCGACCACAATTGAAAGCCTGGCTGGATATTTGGTCGACACCGGAGATAAAATGGTTGATGGCTGCCTTGTCATCACAAAATGGTCTCAAGGACGAATCAAGTGCCCAGACTGGAAACTACCTCGGGAACACTCGTAGAGTACAATTGGAGTACCACAGCGCTGGATTACAACCGTGTCATCCAGTCGACGCCGATGACCGGTACTACCAGAAGGAAGCCGAGAGAGCTCGGAACCGTAAGTGCCGTAGATCACCACTTACTACGTCATAGTCAGGCAAGCCTGACTAACTACTTTTCATAATTTTTTATTTTTATTAACATTCTTTTTAAATTTATTATTACGTCATTATCATTTATTTACGTTTTGAGTGGTAATTTGCAGTATCCGAACTAACGATGTTGTTGCTACGACTTTACAAGTAAAACTTTAAAAGTAGAGTCACTTTACCGCTCAGGTCTTTATATTACTTTTAGAATTTAGATTAGAATTTCCTGATCTGTCTTCTACTCTCAAGACGTGTACCATGCAGGTCGCTAATAAGCAAGTAAGCTGCATAAATGACACTGTGATGAGTGGACAGATGAGATCAGTTAATTCTCGTCTATTATATTATTATTATTTTCAAAAAATTCATGATAAGATTAAAATTTTCATTGGTTAAATTTTCTATTTTTTTTTTGCTAAAGAATTAATTACTATTATTTGTTTGCTTTATAATATTAAATTTATCTCGTTTGTTGCAAAAATGGAATATTCATACTCATTAAGTTATTAAACATTTTCTAGTCATAAAAAACTTACTCACCTAAAAGTATTATTATAAACTATTAATAGTGCGTGTAAGTGAATAATAATTACTTTGTTCGAAATAAAAAATAAAATAATATTTGAAATTCAATTTGACATAAAAATAAAACTATTATAAGGTATAATTGTTATGTATTAGCTATAAGTTATATGTAACTGTAAGCAAACAGTAATACGCAAGTTCAGAGTCAACAGTATACGCGCGCGTACGATCGATTATCAATTTTCTCACATACGTGAAATCTAAGAGGGGAGAATGTTACGGGGTAAATAAAATTATAATAATAATAATAATTATTTACCGTCGCTCGATAACACGCGCGATACATATTTTAATTTTGCCGCGTCAACTTAAAAATCTACGCACTTGCAATTAACCCGAACGCATAATTTTCGACCACAATCAGAGATCTTCGGATCAATCGGAAAATGAGAGTAAGGAGTGCGGCGTAAGACGCTGTAGGCGACAATGAGAGACTAACCACTAAAGGGCAAGCAAGTGTTGTGTTTTACTCCACCGAGTTTTTATTTTAAACATTTAACTTTCTGTATAAATTGAAGAGTGAATATTAGGCACTATTGTTGTGTGCGCCAATATTACTTGATATTAATTAATACAAGTGAATAATAGGCACTATTCTTGCGTGCGCTATTATTACTCAATATTTAAATAATAAAAGTGAACCTCAGGCACAAGCTATACGTGCGCTGTTGTTATTCAAGTAATTTTCATATTTAATAAATGAATCTATACTGATCATCAGACGCAAGTGGCATGCTGGTGGTAGTACTTTTATAAAATTAAAACTGTCGAGAGTTAGACTCGAGTTACTGAGTGCTATCTCCGACAAAACCGGTATACGTTGCTACGTATACCAAACCTTGGTGAATCCAACTTGGTTGGATCTTGTCGCACCTGTGACGAAGCAAACGCACGAGGGTGCATAATATCCAGGAGGAGCCGAAGCAGCCGATCCTGATCGTCTCCGACGAGTACTCCCGTCGCCAGAGTCTACGCGAGCCGACGGCAGATCGCCGTAATTTAAGTTGATTCGGACGTTTAGAAACTGCGTATTGTAAGTCTTTAAAACTATTATGCGAATACTGTTGGCTTCGCGCGAGTAATTTATTTCATATTATATTTCTTTAAAACTATTGTCTTCATTTCTTTTTTTTTGTAAAGTATGGGTTATGATCTATCACCTTTATTGTAATCTATTTCTTTCAATATATTTCTATATTTCACTTCAAAATTGTTTATAATAATAAGTCACCGCAGACAACCCACACCTACGAACTCCTGGTTGAGCCTCATCTCTATCGCTAGCTAGTTATAAGATTTTCTTAGTTTTTATCTTTTTTCAACACTAAGTGGCGCCCATTCGATCATATAAGCACCAGGACATCGCTGCTTGGTCTGCTGGAATCAATGATATTTGTTTCCTTAATATATTTATGGATACTTTGATATATATATATATATATATATATATATATATATATATATATATATATATATATATATATATATATATAATGAATATACTCTACGGCGTCTGCAAATGATAAATATATATCGGAAGAACCGGAGGTATAGGGTCACTATTCAGAGTACCGGAATTATTTTGTCCTGATATTTTATTTAAAATATGAACAAATAATAATTGCACAATACAATAATATAATATTAAAGTATTGTTCACAAATAATAATAACTAGACAGTCAGTATAATAAAGATAATAATTCACAAATGTTGATACACACAGAACAGTTACTAGCACAATAGTTGTTATACGTAAAATTGATTAAACTAAAATAATAACAATAAATATGTCCCTGAAGTTCCGAACGATCGTGCAACGAAAAATATTTTTTTTTTTTTAAAGTCCGTTTATAATTAGAACAATCTGGATTTTTGTGTAGAGTCTTTTTTTGAGACCCCACACAAGTCAAAAAAGTTTCAATCCAATATGGCCGCCGGAACACCCTCAAAAAACCTACCCCTACCACTTATATATTTTTAAAAATCGCAATTCAAATTAGAACAATCTGGATTTTTGTGTAGAGTGTTTTTTTGAGACCCCACACAAGTCAAAAAAGTTTCAATCCAATATGGCTGCCGGAACACCCTCAAAAAACCTACCCCTACCACTTATATATTTTTAAAAATCGCAAATCAAATTAGAACAATCTGGATTTTTGTGTAGAGTGTTTTTTTGAGACCCCACACAAGTCAAAAAAGTTTCAATCCAATATGGCCGCCGGATCACCCTCAAAAAACCTACCCCTACCACTTATATATTTTTAAAAATCGCAATTCAAATTAGAACAATCTGGATTTTTGTGTAGAGTGCTTTTTTGAGACCCCACACAAGTCAAAAAAGTTTCAATCCAATATGGCCGCCGGAACACCCTCAAAAAACCTACCCCTACCACTTATATATTTTTAAAAATCGCAAATCAAATTAGAACAATCTGGATTTTTGTGTAGAGTGTTTTTTTGAGACTCCACACAAGAGAAAAAAGTTTCAATCCAATATGGCCGCCGGAACACCCTCAAAAAACCTACCCCTACCACTTATATATTTTTAAAAATCGCAAATCAAATTAAAACAATCTGGATTTTCGTGTAGAGTGTTTTTTTGAGACCCCACACAAGTCAAAAAAGTTTCAATCCAATATGGCCGCCGGAACACCCTCAAAAAACCTACCCCTACCACTTATATATTTTTAAAAATTGCAAATCAAATTAGAACAATCTGGATTTTTGTGTGGGGTGTCTTTTTAACCCCAATAACATCCTAGAAAAATTTCATGCGGATTCATTCCCTGGGACACCCCTAGCAAATCACCCCCAAGTTAAAATATTTTTTTAAAAATAGTCGTATGCTTAGTACTTCGCTGGATTTTCTTGAGGGGTGTTCTCTTAGCTTTCAAAACAACCTAGAAAAATTCCTCAGAATTTATCCACCGAAATACCCTGAGCAAACTACTGCGAAGTTGAAACAATTTTTTCAAAAAATTACTAAAGTGCTTAGTGCCACTCTGAATTTTTTTTTTAATATCGTTGATATGTTCGTTATCAGGTGCGTATTTTTCTTTCATCGTAAATGACAACATTCATTAATAAACCACGGCTTCTAGGCGTTCCCCCGCACTTTTCCGTCTTCTAAACTTATTTTCTATATTCGCGTTAGTATGTATTCGTGAGCCTATAAAGCAGTACCTTCCGCTTGTGGAGGTCCTTACAGTCAAGAATTAGAATTCAAAATAAACAGAAAATCTTAGCTATCGATTATCTAAAAACGAAACAGTGGAATATTATTTTTGTTGACAACTTGTACTAATTTATTTACAGAATTTACATTATTAAAAATAATTCAAAAAGTTTAGTTATTGAAAATTCGCGAGTATCAATTGAAGGAGCACTAAAAGAAACCACTCGGGCCGAAAAATTTGATCTGATTTTAGTATAACTGGACTGTATATGGACTAATTAGTCTGTTATTGAACTTGCATAAAAATTTTGTACTGTTCTTGATCTACTGATTAAAGCATATTTGATCTGTTTTGAGTCTGAATGATCTGTATTTAAACTTATCGCCTGTCGTTGAACTTCTATAAAAATTTTGTATTGTTTTTGATCTACTCAGATCGAAAAATTTAATCTGATTTTAGTCTAGTTGGACTATTTGATCTGTATTTGATCTTTTACAAAAATTTTAAGCTGTTTTCGACCTGTTATTTTAAAAAACAATTGCGTTACGGGCCGAACAAACTAGATTAGTTCTTGGACTTTAAAAAATTTTAGTTATGAAAATTTACAAGGACAAAACTGGATTAAATCATGGACTTATAAAATTTTTATTTATAGGCAATATTTATGAAAAAAATATCAAGTTGCAGAATCGATTATATTTTGTTTACTATTTATTTAGTATCTTTTGTTTAAAAATGTCGGCAGTTAATGATAATTTGACAGCTTAATTTTTAGTTGTCTTGACTGAATACTTTGAGCATTGAATAAAAGTCATAAAACAACTCTTAAAATGTCAAGAAATTTTTCTTATTCACTGGATATAATTGAGAATATGTTAGCATTACAAAACATCAAAATTCTTGTGCTGCGGAGAAAAATTTTGGCCCGAAATTTACCAATTTTTACAATGCTGTCAACCAAACTTGAAACAGAAAGTAAAGCATCCTAAAAATTACTATACTCTTATAAAAAATTATTATGCTGCATCAAAATTATTATAAGGCATGATAGTAATTGATATTAACGTTTATCGATAAGTTTCTCGCGCGTAATAAGTATTGTGATACAGCATAATCATTTTTTATAAGAGCATAATAATCTTTTGCATGCTTTACTTCCTGTTTCAAGCTTGGTCGACAGCATTGTAAAAATTGGTAGGTTTCGAGGCAAACTTTTTTCTCCTTGTGACATCTTATTTCAGAAGCGCATTATTAGTATGTTTCAAATATCAAGAAGATTAAAATAAATTTATAAATCTAGATCATTATTAATATTATTATTATTATTATTATTATTATTATTATTATTATTATTATTATTATTATTATTATTATTATTATTATTATTACTATTTATATTCATAAAAAAGTCCTGTTTTTGTCCTAAAAAACAACTAAAAACAAACTAAAAATTATAGCAAATAAAGTCTGTTTTTGTCCTTAAAACAATTGAGGACAGACCTATAATTATAATAAAAAAGTCTGTTTTTAGTCTAAACCAGATTTAAAACAGACTAAATATCATACGAAAATAAGTCTGATTTTGTCCTGGATAATGACTAGTACGGACAAAAACAAATTAAATTCCTATATGAAACAAATACGATTTATAAACTTGAATTAAAGAAAAACATTTGAATTTATTATTTATTTAAAAACAGATCTAATTTTTTGACTCGGGCACCTTACGAGTCTCAGTAAGACCTCATAAGTTGCGGTAGTGGGGACTATGAGTGCACGCTATAGGTCATCTCTACTCTGGCCCCGCGGATACGATTTTCTCCGACTCCGTTGTTAAGGTTAAAGCTTTTATAGTTTCTTAATATATATACTAGGCTGGTCTGAAATAAATGGTTTTTTTTTAAGCTTTATAGTTTTAAGAGTTAGACTCAGGTATTAGAAAAATCCTCCCAAAAGAGTAGCTCAAAAGCTCAATCTCACTACGAGCTCAAGGAATATTGATTTTCTCATTCAAACTTTATGTAAAAATTTTTTTTTTTTTTTTTTTTGTATAAAAATATTTAAGGATTTTTTTTTCAAAAATCTAAGCACGTGGTCTTGTAGGAAATTAAATTCTCTACAAAAATACCCTTTAGTGTTTTCTTCGTACAACTAACAGAAAGAAAGTTATGAAGCTTGAAATAATAGTGAATGGAAGAACTTAACGTAAAGATAATTTCCGGATTTTATTATGTGTACATTAGAGTCAGATCACGTCAAGTGGACCCCCCATTTTCCACTTGATCATGAAAATTAAGTTTATGTATTTTTTTCTTATGTAGTCACTATGAAAAATTGAACCCTCAAACGATTTTTCAAAATTTTCATTTTAACAACAATTTTTTTTACAATGAAAATTTTAAGTACTTTTAATTAAAAAATAGATTACAAAACAACCGTTAAAGATAAATTAATGAAATTTTCAGGATTTATTGTCAAATATCTATATTTTATAAAAATATTGATAGCTTGAAATAATTTATTTATTATCCTATTGTTAATTAACTTTTAAGTAAACAAATGAAAATTTCATTGACTTCTCAGTCAACAAATGAAGTTTTTTTTCATGGGTTACATGCATTATTTATTAAAGTTTAAGATCCCGAAAGAAAATTTCACTGCCCGCGATTAGTTTAAACAATATGAATTTATTTATCACCGCGCGCCGGTCGCTGAACGTTCTCAATACAGTGCGCGGCCGAGCTTCTCAGGCTCTATTGCAGCTTTGGTCCGTCATAATTCAAAGTAATTTTTAAGAATATTATAACTGAACAAATTTTTTTTTTTTTTTTAACAATATCATGAATAATACAACAAAATAATTTTATATTATTAAACTGAAACAGGGAAAACTAACTAATAATTAAACTTAATTATTAATTAATAATAATTTTTTTTTTTTAATAATTTATAAATTATTATTAAGTAATTATAGATACATTAATTATTCATTGAACAATAATCAGGAAAAACTAACTAATAATTGAACTATTAAACTTAATTATTAGTAATAATTAATTAGTTAATAATTAAGTTTAATAGTTCAATTATTAGTTAGTTTTCCCTGATTATTGTTCAATGAATAATTAATGTATCTATAATTACTTAATAATAATTTATAAATTATTAAAAAAAAAAAATTATTATTAATTAATAATTAAGTTTAATTATTAGTTAGTTTTCCCTGTTTCAGTTTAATAATATAAAATTATTTTGTTGTATTATTCATGATATTGTTAAAAAAAAAAAAAATTTGTTCAGTTATAATATTCTTAAAAATTACTTTGAATTATGACGGACCAAAGCTGCAATAGAGCCTGAGAAGCTCGGCCGCGCACTGTATTGAGAGCGTTCAGCGACCGGCGCGCGGTGATAAATAAATTCATATTGTTTAAACTAATCGCGGGCAGTGAAATTTTCTTTCGGGATCTTAAACTTTAATAAATAATGCATGTAACCCATGAAAAAAAACTTCATTTGTTGACTGAGAAGTCAATGAAATTTTCATTTGTTTACTTAAAAGTTAATTAACAATAGGATAATAAATAAATTATTTCAAGCTATCAATATTTTTATAAAATATAGATATTTGACAATAAATCCTGAAAATTTCATTAATTTATCTTTAACGGTTGTTTTGTAATCTATTTTTTAATTAAAAGTACTTAAAATTTTCATTGTAAAAAAAATTGTTGTTAAAATGAAAATTTTGAAAAATCGTTTGAGGGTTTAATTTTTCATAGTGACTACATAAGAAAAAAATACATAAACTTAATTTTTATGATCAAGTGGAAAATGGGGGGTCCACTTGACGTGATCTTACTCATTAGACTGTTTCAAATTAGGGGTCTATTTTCATTTTTTTGATGAACATTTAAAATTCGAAAAGGTATGTTAAAATATGGTGATAGTAAAAATTGGAGCTCTTAAAATTGATATTCAGAGGTGGCTATTTGAAATTTTCGATTTTTCATTTAGAAACATGGTAAAAAATACATAACTTCCGAAAAAATCAAGATACAAAAAATCTCTTTCCAACTGTTTTGTAGCAAATTTACTGATCTACAAAAAAGGTCTGTTATGATTTTTTCATGAATTCAACCATTCACAAGATATCCGACGTCAAAGTTTAATAAAATTCAAAGAACTTGCTTTTGCTCGTTCTGAATTTTATATCATGTCAACTAATGAGAATTCAGAAATTCTCAATACAGTTTCTGATATATGTATGTATGTATAAATATATATATATATATTAGACTGTTTCAAATTAGGCGTCTATTTTTATTTTTTTGATGAACATTGAAAAATTGAAAGGGTATCTTAAAATATGGAGACAGTTAAAATTTGAGCTCTTAATATTGATATTTAGAGGTGGCTATTGATAATTTTCGATTTTTCATTTAGTAACATGGTAAAAAATACATAACTTCCGAAAAAATCAAGATACAAAAAACCTCTTCCCAAACATTTTGTAGCAAATTTACTGATTTACAAAAAAGGTCTTGCATGATTTTTGCATATATTCAACCATTCACAAGATATCCGACGTCAAAGTTTAATGAAATTCAAAGAACTTGGTTTTGCTCGTTCTAAATTTTATACTATATTAACTCATAAGAATTCAGAAATTTTCGATATAGTTTTTTATAGGAAATTGAATGCTCTACAAAAAAAATCTCTTATCATTTTTTGATAAATCCATCTGTTCAAAAGTTATTAGAGCTTGAAGTCAAGCTATAGTAAATTTCGAGATCTTTTTACTTTTCCGGCGAAACTATAGGACTAATCATAAAATGTCATAGAAACTTTTTATAGACAATTTTATTTCCTACAATTTATCTCTGATAAATTTTTTTGAAATTCTGCATTCTCTTCTAGTTATTTCCATTTTAATGCGAAGCTCCTAAAAAAAGTGTTCTGATCGATTTTAAGAGCTCGACATTAAAATGGAAATAACTAGAAGAGAATGCCGAATTCAAAAAAAATTTATCAGAGATAATTTGTAGGAAATAAAATTGTCTACAAAAAAGATTCTATGACATTTTATGATTAGTCCGATAGTTTCACCGGAAAAGTAAAAAGATCCCCAACTTTACTTCGAGCTCTAAGAACTTTCGAACAGATAGATTTATCAAAAAATGATAAGAGACATTTTTTGTAGAGCATTCAATTTCCTATAAAAAACTAGATCGAAAATTTCTGAATTCTTATTAGTTGATATGGTATAAAATTTAGAACGAGCAAAAACAAGTTCTTTGAATTTTATTAAACTTTGACGTCGGATATCTTGTGAATGGTTGAATTTATGCAAAAATCATACAAGACCTTTTTTGTAGATCAGTAAATTTGCTACAAAATGTTTGAGAAGAGGTTTTTTGTATCTTGATTTTTTCGGAAGTTATGTATTTTTTACCATGTTACTAAATGAAAAATCGAAAATTATCAATAGCCACCTCTAAATATCAATATTAAGAGCTCAAATTTTAACTGTCTCCATATTTTAAGATACCCTTTCAATTTTTCAATGTTCATCAAAAAAATAAAAATAGACGCCTAATTTGAAACAGCCTAATATATATATATATATATATATATATATATATATATATATATATATATATATATATATATATGTATTTTTTACCATGTTACTGAATGAAAAATCGCAAATAATAAATAGCCACCTCTAAATATCAATTTTAAGAGCTCCAATTTTAACTGTCACCATATTTTAGCATACTCTTTCGATTTTTCAATGTTCATCAAAAACATAAAAATAGACCCCTAATTTGAAACAGTCTAGTGTAAACGCTTATACGGTGAATCTGTACGCTATGTATAATCAGTTAGGTGTTTCAAAAAGATTTCTGAGACCTTACTTATTTGCAGAAATAATCAGTTATGTTTTTAATTTTAAAACTTAGCGCGTTTTATTCCTTGCGACGTTGCCGCACTCATCTGAGTCAAGTGAATAGATTACTTTCCATCATGGCGGGTAAATATTTTTATGAATTTTCTGTGCTTCGTATTAAAATATTTTTAAAATCATTCGTCAGAACACTTTTTAACTATTTTTTACGTATTCTACACTAATTAATTAATAAAAAGAAAAGTTTTTTGTTTTTTTATCTTTATAAGGAACAACTACAGAACTCGATACACGGGCATTTCGTCTATGTTTCCTATACTCTGTATGTTAAATTATGATATTTCAATAATTAATAATGCGAAAACTATTCGTCAGATGTATCTGAAAAGATTAATTTATACGTATTTGATATTAATTAATAACATACTAAAAATTCAGATTTCTATCTGAATGTCGCAGTAATGTCCGAACAACCTTAATCTTGGAAGGTTGTGTGTTACTTTTTTCCACCTTTGGTATAGAAGGAATTCTAAATTTTTTTGACGTATGATGGGCCGCGAATTGCCTTCCCTTCACTTAAGGAGGTTCGAGACCGATTTTCAAAATAATACCAAAATTCTGAAATTTTTTTCACCGAAAGTGTTATAAAAAAAAAAAAATCACTGTTAAAATTTCAAATCGATACACTACACCGTTTTCGAGAAATAAATTTTCAAAATTCGTCCTTATACACGGGCGTAAATGGGAATAATTTTTCAAAGTGCTATAGCTTTTGCTACAATAATACCATCGCTACAAATTATTCAGTATCAAATAATTGAACATTTCTGAACACATTAATATTTTTTTTAAGTTTAATCATGGGTTTATTATTAAATTATTAATAAAATAAGAGGCGAATTTTAGTTAATGACGTCACATGTGTCGTGAAGCTAAGAAACGACGGCAACAGCGTAAAATGACGACCGCGGGAAATTTGAATAACTAATAATCATTGGTGTCGGACCTGAGCTCTATCTAGTAATAAACCTTGTGACCATCAATAGTACACAAAAAAATTACTACAAACTAGCGCGCTGTTGCCGTACTTCCGTATTTATTTTTTAATCACTTATTTTATTAAAAAAAAATTATTTGATTAAAAAATAATTATTTTTTATGATTTAATGCAATAATAATAAAAATAGATTGTGTTAATTCTTAAAACTAAGTCAATGTATAATATATTCCATCAATGAAATTTTGGTGTGTAGGAGTCGTAATCTTGCAAAATTACAATAGAAAATCTACGAGATTCCGTGGAAAGATAATCGGTCTCGAACCTCCTTAAGGATAGATCGAAGTCATGTGCTATAGCCAACCCGGCCATCACAAGCATTAGGAAATCAAAATTTATTCTATTCCCTGAAGATATCCAATACCTATCAATGGTCAAGACGCTCAAAACAAAGCTGAAAAAAATTATTATATTGAATATTAATTAGGGGTGTGCGAATACTCGAAACTTCGAATTATTCGAGGCGAATCGAATCGAACAATTCGATTCGAGATTCGCCTCGGATATTCGAGATGTTCGAATAGTTCAAAGGGTCCGAATAGTTCGAAGGATTCGAATATTTCGAAGGATTCGAATAGTTCGAAAGATTCGAATAGTTCGAAGGATTCGAATAGTTCGAAGGATTCGAATAGTTCGAAGGATTCGAATAGTTCGAAGGATTCGAATATTTCGAAGGATTCGAATAGTTCGAAAGATTCGATTAGTTCGAAAGGTTCGATTAGTTCGAAAGGTTCGATTAGTTCGAAAGGTTCAAATAGCTCGAAAGAACTCTCTAAAAACATATAGAAAAGAACATTTTTTTTATTTTTCGTCAAGTTATTACCTCTATAATGTTTTTATCATATTTAAGGCCAATATGGGGTAAAATGAACCACTTAAAAAAATTGTAACGAAAAAATTAACTAAACGGAAAATAAAAAAAATAATTTTTTCGTTGCAATTTTTTTTTGAGTGGTCCACTTTAGCCCACATATTAGTTTAAAATATGATAAAAACATTAAAGGTCATAACTTGACAGAAAATGAAAAAAAGAATTTACCTAATTTTTGAAGGGGGCTCTCGTGCCCGAGGTTTCCCTAATAGTTTTTTGATTTAATAAAGCCATAGATACCAAATTTCTTAGATGCAATAATGATATTTACCGAAGATTCGAAAAAATTTCGAACTATTCGAATCTTCCGAATTATTCGAATCCTTCGAACTATTCGAATCTTTCGAACTATTCGAATCCTTCGAACTATTCGAATCCTTCGAACTATTCGAATCCTTCGAACTATTCGAATCCTTCGAACTATTCGAATCCTTCGAACTATTCGAATCCTTCGAACTATTCGAATCCTTCGAACTATTCGAATCCTTCGAACTATTCGAATCCTTCGAACTATTCGAATCCTTCGAACTATTCGAATCTTTCGAACTATTTGATATTCGACTCGAATATCGAATCGAATCTAACTATTCGACTCGATTCGATTCGAACAAGATTCGCACAGCCCTAATATTAATAGTTTGAAAGAGTTCGATATTTATAATAAAAAAATTTTGCCACCATTTGTTAACCATCGAGTTTTTGCATTTTAAGAATATTTTATTTTGAATAATAATAAATCATAAATTTTTATTATTATTCAAATATTAATTTATATAATATTCTCGTTATTTTTTGAAATAGTTTAAAGTTCAATCAATGCAGTATTGAAAAAGAAAGTTATTCAATTCTTATATTCATTTTTTTTAATTCCCGCTAAGAGAATTGTAAATTTTTAACAAAAAGGCCATTCGGCAGCCGAAATGGAAGTAGATTACTCATTATTTGATTATTTCAACCTTTCACATAAACATTGATAAGAAAATAAATATTTTCAACGATACCCTTAGAAATACTCAAGGTTATAGAGCAAAAAAAAAATTGGCAAAAAATTTCAAGTTGAATGCGAAAAATTTGAGAAATAAAATTAGGAAATTAAAGAAATTATGGGAATGGTGAGTTAAATAACGAAAATAAAAATTAAAGACAATAAAAATGATCTACGAAAAAGTATTCTGTTTTTTTTTACTATAGGATTAACAGTTAATACGAAATCGAATAAAATAATTTGAGTTAAAATTTCAATAATGATAGATCTAAGTGTCATACTTGAAATCACTCATAAAAACTGTCAATAAAACAAAAATTAAATTTACACACTTGAATTGAAATATTTAGATATTATGAGTGTTACACAGCAATAACATAAATTCAATCAGTTTCATAAATTTACTAATAAATACAAGAGTTAGGAATCCGAAAATCTATTGAAACACGAAAAGATTAAAACTCCAGTGGTTACTGTTCTGCACCCGACTCAGGACGGTTCTTAAAAAAAATGAAAGAAAATCGAGTTAGCACCCGACTGAGTGATGTGCGCACACGACTCAGTCAGGTTCTGAACAATTTGTAAAAAATAATCAAGTCTAAAAAATAAAAAGAATGAATTACAAAAAAGACGAACAACCAAATTAGTTCGAGTATCTGAACAGCCGCTTACTATGAGTATTATGTGTCCTACGTTATTATTATTTCCCCCATTCCTTCCGACAACGGTTTAAAGAGAATGGCGCACGCACACTATCTCGCAGTTGAATTCGTCCCCGTACGGCTCATGACTTTTTAAACTCTGACGGTAAATTTTTGCACAGACAATAACTTTTTTTTCAAATTTTTTATTGTGGAATCGATTTTTAAAAAGTTTATTTACTGATTTGTTTATAAAAAAAAAGTGAGTTAACTTTTGTAAATCGATTATTTGTCGTAAGGTTATCTGCACGATTCATGAGAATTTTGGTAAATCCAAGAGTGGACGACTCATAATGCTCATTTATTATGAAATAATAAAATAAAATAAATATAGAAAAATGGCGGGAGGAACAAATAAATTAAAAATAGATGCATTTTTCTTTCATTAAAATTTGTTGTTGTTTTTTTTCCTTTTTAGTTATATGAGTATTTTATTTATACTTATAAGAGAACCTACTCAGAATATCTCCATTAATAAGTTTAAGAAAATATATATAATTAAAAAAAAAAATACCAAAAATTGAATTGAAAAAATTCAGGCATACCAATTAGCAAAAAAAAATACAGCCGTAGTAGGATGCACGGAAAAAAATGAACTTTAAAAATTGAGAATGACAAGTGTTACGTCCTCGTCACCCTTCAACACTTTTCCGACTATATCTACGAAAAAATATCATTATTCTGGGAAATGCCCAGCATGAACAACTCATACGGACCATCCCCGTATGATACTTTCATAAAATTTATATCTTAAAATAAAAACGTAAATTTAACTTAATAACTATATGTATATATATTTCGGGGAGTGTACACATATATATGTATATATATATATATATATATTTATATATGCGTACATAAGATATATATATATATATATTTATATATAACTTTTATTATTATTAAGAAAATGCATAAGAATATATTAAAAGATAAATAATTCTATAGGAATTCTCTGTTAAGAAATAAATAAGTTTCAAGGCAAATATTTATAGCCGCACATATACAAATGACATATGTACATATACATCATAATATTGTGTATATGTACGTATATAAGTATATGTGTAGGTATAAATATAATTAAAACATGTAAAAATCAATTCAAAAAAATAATTATTTATAATTAAAATTAATTTGAATACGAATATTAAATTTAAGAGAATAATACGTGCATGTACAACATACAAAAAGCTTCGCATGTATACAAATATCTTTTATATACAATTAAATTTATAAATATATTTTTTTTTTTTTTCATTTACCTAATATAAAATTATTTCATGTATGACATACATACATAAAACATTTAACATGCATCATGAATAAACATAATTTAATTTCTAATACACCATCTTTGTACGAAAGAGAGCATACAAGTAGGCGAGACAAAACATGAGTGGGCGTCAGGAATACCATGTGGTAACCTGAGTACCGGGCGGAGTAAAACAATGAGAGCAAGGCCCAAGAATAAAGGAAAGAAACGCCCGCAGCCAGAGTAAGCGACCAACTTACTCTTGCTGCTATCCTGATACTAAAAATCGAGAAAAGACAGTTCAGAGGGCTGTAAAACCCTCAAAATTAAAAGTAAATTTACCAAAATAGTAAATTTGATTATTGCCTAGTATCTATCACATTTTGGCTTTGTAACATTTAAAAATTATCAATAATTTTAAAGGATTTATTTATTAATAAATTTATCAGATGACGACAGCATTTTAAATTTGTTTAAATAAATATGATTGCTTATAAAGCATATCGTATTTATTTAAATAAATAAAGATTCCCGGTATTCCATCTCCGATAACGCCGGAAGAGCTGGATCATCGATAAAATTTTTGACGAATAAACAATAACTATGGGAGAGTGTTTCTGCGTCTTTTCTCATAGCCCCTACCATGGGGGTCCATCTAAGATTACAATGTAAATAAAAGTCACTGCAGCCGCTAATTAATCAGTTCGTTTTTACGCTTCGTTACTGCCGGGTGTGACCCCGTTTTTCCTTTTTTTGAGTTTCGTACAAAGTACAGTTTTCGGGTGTGATCCCGTATTTTTATTAAGAGGAATATTTACAAGGATTTTCCAATTTTCATTTCAAATTATTTACAAGGATTTCTTTAATTTTCATTTCAAATTATTGACAAGGATTTTTCAATTTTCATTTCAAATCATTTACAAGGATTTCTTCAATTTTCATTTCAAATTATTTACAAGGATTTCTTCATTTCTCATTTCAAAATATTTACGAGGATTTTCATCATTTTTTATTTCACTTTGGGAGAATAACCTACAAGGACTTCAATTTTCATTCAGCATTTCATTCTGGGATTATTTCAAGGATTCCGATAGTGAATTATTTTAATTAACGTTAAAAGTAAAAATCATTGTTTTCCCCTGCGTTAAAACGGGTGCAGTGACCTTTATTTGTGTTGTGAATACATATGGGCATTTAAAACAAATAAATTAAAATATTACTCGAGGAAAAATTATAAAATTTTTGGTGAATTTAAAACAAGTGTGTGAATTTTAAGTTATAATTTCGTTTCAGTCTCTTTTTTTTCCGCAATGACAGGTAACGATTTTTGATTTCTGAAAGTATGCTCTCTTTCCTTTTCATTTACAAAAATACAGAATTTGTGAACAATTTGTGAAACAATTGTTTTTTTCTCTAAAACTCTAAGTAATTTTAATGAATAAACGTAATAACTCGACTTTTGCATGTCAATTTTTAAAACAGACCTTCCACACAAACAATAATCGTTAATTTAAACAACTAACATCAACTTCTAAATAATAAAATCTAATAAAATCTGAGGTTTCGTTAGTTAATTCAACCTAGTTGAGTTATCCGACGGACAAAAATCGGAAGTTATTAGATCGAGGAAAAATATCATTATTCTAATTTGTTTAATTCAGAAGCGTTTTGGGAAAAATATTATAATAAAACATAAAAATTTCCTAGAGAAATTTTGTTTTATAATCATTATTTTCTTTTATTTCGTTTGATAACTCAATTAAATTACAAGGAAAATTTACAACGTAAACATTCTTTTTTTATTATTTTACTACTAAAATTTAATCCAATTAAATTTAATTTCAAATTGCTTATAGAAGTCTTTCTTTTTTTTTAATTTGTTCGAATCAATCTGAAATATATTAAATAAAATTTCTTTTATTATTATTAAAAGCATTGATAATTTGAATTAAAACAAGAAATTAAACATCAAAAATGGGAATTTCCCTTTTTACAAATTTTATTTGAGAAAGTTTAAATTCATTTCTATTTTTCTTTTTTTTATATAATCAGTTGGCAGTATTTAAATTATAATTTTCTTCTTCCCAATGATTATTGGTATGTTTTTTTGAATTTAGATAAAAAGGTTTCTACCCTTTTATTTTTTTTATGACTAGAAACGTATCAATCATTATATAGTTGGAAATTTATTATATTTAAAAGGCCTACTCAGAGAATTCGCTGACAGATTAAAATTTGAGCGGGAAGAAGTTCTACCCAAAAATCTAGTTTTTTTGGTATTATTCATTTAATACAAACCAATTTGTCTTTCTTTATATTTTAAGGTAAAATCCACTCAACCTGACAATTGAATCTTCCGTTTTCCATTCACCTATTCCAATTATCCCAGAAAATTGCTATCTCAAATTTTTCCAAAATACACAATGATGATGAATAGCAATCCGAGATCGACCTGGGTTGGTCAATGATCATTTTGTTAGTTCGCTGAGTGTATCTAAAATTTCCTGTAAACCCATTACTACCCTCTTACCCCTAAAACCATAAATATAAAGAATTACAATCAGTTAGTCAAGTAGACATTTACTCATTTCATTTTTTTTTTTTGTGCACTACGAGACAGTGAGTGAATTCTGTGTTACGAGGTCAGAAACAACTGATTACTTTACCTTTACCTCTTAATTTCTACTATTATTATTTCTGAGAGTGTCTTTCGAGACAAATATCGTTATTAAAATGTTTTCGAACAGAGTCAATGGCGCCGAAATTACGTCGGCCTAAGGGCTCTGATCCTAAACCTAAATACTGTGAGTGCGACTCCTGTACGGAGTATGACAAGTTGTGTTCTGGTGAACGTTACCACCAACTGCTAATCAGACCTAATTTGTCCTTCGTTAGGAGTGACATTTCACTCCCAAAAACCTTTAGGATTAAGAAACTCAAATATAAATTGATCCCGATCACTGAGGTTGAGAGACCCATACGTCTCATCTACATTGGGGACGCAGATCCGAGGTTCCAGTTTTATTCGGATAAATTCCTGTCCGGACCTAGTCAGTTGGAGCCGTACATGGGGATTCCTGACGACCACGTTGAGTTGATAGTTCTGGAATAATTCTTAAAGAAAAAGGTACCCCTTTCTAAAACGGTCCCCTTTTACCACCAATGTAAGTAAGAATAAAATTTTTAATTTATTTTAAAAGATCAGGGATTATTCCTAGGAATCTGTAGATTCCTAAAATATCAAATCTCTTTTCCCCATAAGTCCCAATTATCACCGGGACGTAACACAAGTAATATAATGATAAAGTGATCGGTAAATACAAATATTCTAAATAGTAATTTTTTCATTGACGATTTAAACGTGAATAAGTACAAAATAAGTAGAAAAATTTATTGTCTATACAAGAAAAATTACTATTTGAACTTTAAAAATTGTAACTGACACTTAGAAAATAGACGACACGTATTAAAACATTTACTATTTGAATGTTAAAATTCTCCATATTGACAACCGGTTTCCGAGTTATAATTTCAAATAGTGATTTTTAGAGTTTTTTTTTTTTTCGTGTTGTTATGTGCAAGCGCCCCTGGTGGAATAAATGTACGAATAATGTATAGATATATACGCGCCATGTTACATGTAATTTTACATAAATATATATAGATATAGGTAGACATCCTTTTTTATTCTTTTATTAATTGTAATCAAACGACACTGAGTTACCTAGCCATTTGCAATAGCAGAACTACGAATTTTTCAAAGAATAAAAAAGAAAAATTTGATCCAATTACTGGATTTTTTCGCAAGTTATCGTCTATACGGGTTTCAGACTTCACAGACAGGAAATTTTTTAAAACTATTTTGATGTTTTTTCGGTTAGTATTGAACTGAATTAAATTTCTGAAAAGTATGGAATTAATCTCCATTAAATTATCTTCAAAATAGTATGCAACATATTCTGATTTTGTGAATTAACAAAGGTATAATAATTAAAATAGTTGCCGAAGTGAGGCGAAAAAATTGTTCAATCGTAAAGTACAATCAGATGCTTCGCATCGTAAGTCGTGCAATTTGGAATTGTTTGATACCTATAGTATCAAATCGATTTTTTTGAAAATAATCAAGCCTAAAAAATAGAAAGAATAAATTACAAAAAAGAAGAACAACCGAATTAGTTCGAGAACCTGAACAGCCGCTTACTATGAGTATTATGTGCCCCACGTTATTATTATTTCCCCCATTTCTTCCGACAACGGTTTGAAGAGAATGGCGCACGCGCACTATCTCGGAGTTGAATTCGGGGAATAAATCTGGTTCAATTTTTCTAGGAATATTCCAGGAGCTAAATGAACACCCCTCAAATGAATCCAGCGGAGTATTACGCATATGACTATTTTTAAAAAAATATTTCAAGTTGGGGGTGGGTTTCAAGGGTTGTTCCGGGGGATGAAATAAAATGAATATTTTTTGGGTTGTTCTAGGGGCTAAAAAGACAGCCTACACAAAAATCCAGATTGTTCTAATTTGATTTGCGATTTTTAAAAATATATAAGTGGTAGGGGTAGGTTTTTTGAGGGTGTTCCGGCGGCCATATTGGATTGAAACTTTTTTGACTTGTGTGGGGTCTCAAAAAAGCACTCTACACAAAAATCCAGATTGTTCTAATTTGAATTGCGATTTTTAAAAATATATAAGTGGTAGGGGTAGGTTTTTTGAGGGTGATCCGGCGGCCATATTGGATTGAAACTTTTTTGACTTGTGTGGGGTCTCAAAAAAAGACTCTACACAAAAATCCAGATTGTTCTAATTATAAACGGACTTTAAAAAAAAAAAAATATTTTTCGTTGCACGAACGTTCGGAACTTCAGGGACATAAGGTTTAAGGGCCCGTACTACCCCGTAGGTGAAAGTTATGACTTAACTGTAATGGAGACTTCTGTAGAGCGTTCAATTCTGAGAAAGACCCATTTATGGGCTAGATAATCTCATTACATGCCTCAGAGTTATAAAATTTAAAAGGAAAAAAATCAAGATTTACGAATATTTTAAATGGGAAATCTTTACACGCCTTGGTCTAGTACTTAATATTGATATTAAGGGCTCAAAACTTCAGGGAATTTTTTTTATGGTACTTCCAACGAAATTTCACTATAGGGCCGAAAAAAACAGTTCAAAAAAAGAAAGCACCCTAATGCTTAAACAAATCGTCAAATATAGAAAAAAGCAAAATAAAAATAAATTAAGTAAACTGTCTCGACTGATACGTTCAATTTGTACCCTTACAAATGGTTTCCTTTTATTTTTTTTCTATTTTTTTTTGTGTGCTAACGTGCACTGGAAACGACTTTTTCCCCAGAATTATGTCATCTAGGCTGCACCCAGCAAGACACAAAGCGGTAACACAAGTAAAACGGCGCGTTCCGAGTAGGCTTTCATTTTTTTTCTCTACATGCAATAAATTAACAAAATAATAACCAATAGTACAACCGTAAAGTCTCTGTCCACTTAGTACGTGAGATTTTAAGATTTCTTATACCTAGACCTTTTTTTTTTATTACGCCGACTTACCAGCACTGGCAATCGTACTGGACAGTATACCTAACTAAACATTGTCAATGCTTTATTATTAACTTGTATTGTACAAATGGATACATAGACCTCGGGTTCTCCTTTGTAGATCTCGTTATTTCCATACTCAACGTACTTTTTAAATTTATGTATCCACTACCGTTAAAAATCCGGGCGTAAGCGATGTAATCTATTCTTTGATTTTTCTTTTGATTTTTCGTCTTAAACCATAGACCACCCACTGCACGTGCACCAGGATGTGATTCTTGGAAGCTTAAGAAAGCCAATAGAAACCGCCATATTTATGACTTCCTACGCGAGCACGGCTCAGCGACTAAATCGTCAACCTATTTTATAGTCAAAATCTATTTTCCGGGAATCACACGTGTGCATGGGCAAAGAACTTTCGGGCGGGTCCAAGTCCATATAAAAGGGCCATGGACTTTGGCTCATCAGTTCTTCTGGGAATCAAACTCTGAACCATACCGAACTCCGGACACTCAACGGTGTTTGTGGCTAGAGGATCGATATCTCGATTGAGCTTTCGGCTAACGGTAGCTGGGCATACGAATCGGACCTTGATCGTCGTAAGCACTCGAATAATCCATATATCGATTTCTACTAGTCTAAGGAGAATAATTGGCGCGATATTAAATTCACCATTCGATCAACGGTAGCTGGGCATACGAACCAGACCTTGATCGTCGTAAGTCGTAAATTACTATCAATCGGAAGCACCGGTAGCGTTGATTATCTCTATCCTACTTTAATCCATTAAATATTTATACAACGAGAAACGTCAAGAATATTTTACCGCGAAGCGCGAAGATTTTTGAATAATATTTTATCGCGAAAAGCGAAGAATTCGAATACATTTTAATTATTTTACCGCGAGAATCGCGATGACTTCATATTATTAATCTGCGAAGATTACAAAACGAATAACTATTAAAAATTTATACAACAAAGCATACTGAATAAATGAATAAATCGATAAACTAAAATCATATTAATTACTTGCGAGACCGCGTCGTGAATTAAGTGTCCTGTGTTACTGCTGTCAGTCCCGACACCTCACCTAAACCTGTTCAGGGTAACTTTTGTAACCATTATTTGGTATTATTATTTCATTTAATATACTCTAAAACATTTGTAAACCAGATGCATGAGCATTTACTTTTATATTTAATAATCTAAACACTGACATTTATAACCCTTTTGTACTTTGGGAATACAGAAGCCTTAATAAACGAAGACTCGTTGACATAAAACATTTGAAAGAATTATTTTTCAGACACTATGCCTTTAGCATTAAGATACTAGCTTCACGAGGCTTTTCAGCAGCCCACCTTCCTTTATCCCTTATTTTTCTATCTGTCTAGCCTCAGACCGTTAGTTCACAGTAGGGGGTACACAATTTTACGTTTACCGCTCGACGTTGATTGTGCAATTTAATCAGTCACATAATAATTTGGAAATCGTTTTGGGTTTTATCAATATTGCCTTCAACAATATTGTGTGGGCGCGATTTAAGTATAGAATAGAATAAATTGAGCATTTGGTTAACGGTAGCCGGGCATACGAACTGGACCTTGATCAATATAAGTACCCTTTTATTCATTAAATTTTATACAAATATCGTACCCACGCCCATCACGATCTCCAATCGTGACAAAACCATTCACAAATTTATCTGGGAGGGGGTTAATTTTTAATTAAAGTTGCACACGATAAAACATGTATTTTTTAGGCTAAGATTTTATAATAAAAAAATGAAAAAATATAAATAATTTTTATCGTTATTTCAAACTGTTATTTTTCTAGTTATCCTACTCAGAATATTTAAAGTTAACTTAAAGTAAAATAAATTAATGACGGGAATAAAGTGTGGAAGAAATCCTTATTAATAAGAAATATTTTTCATCATTTTTTTTTTTTTTTTTTATTTAATTTATTTTTAAAATTGAAATACCATTTGAGTTACAAATTTATTATTGTTTTATGAATATCATACAATTTTACTCAAACATTATCGTAGTTTTTTTTTTTTTATTTTTTTTATTTTTTTAAATTGCACACCTCGAGCGCGAAGCGGAGAGGTAGTGCTTTACTGTCGTCAAATGACAAAGCAGGGTTGTCGTCAACTTACATCACCTCCACTATTTTATGTAGCACTTAAACAAGAAATAGAAATGCACCAATATTAAAAAGACATTCCAATAAATAATTCCAATATGATTTAAAGTCATATTTGTTGAGTATATTATTAAAAAATGTTGGTCGAAAAAAATTTCTATTGGACGTCAATTGGTCTGTTTATTGGAATGTCCGGATGTAAACACGATATCTCGAGAACCATCCATTGAATCAACTTGTTTATTTTTTTATTTTTTCTGGAATTTTATTCAGATGAACCCTTTCGTTATTCACTATCGTAGTTTTTATAGTTTTTTTTATAATTAATTTAAACTGATGACCGATGCCGTATTTATATACACAATCCCGTATGTATTTTTTTTCGGCTCGTTGCTCCCTCTGATGACGATTTCGCAAACTTGGTTTCCTTGTCTCAATTATACGCCTCAAACGCGAAGCGGAATGAAATGGAATGGGAACATTCCGGCCAACTAAGTCCCTAGTAAATTACCCAGATAGATAGCCAGGATTTCTGAGCAAGCTTTCCCTAAATTTTGCCGTCTAACACCGGTAGTATATATAGTAGTATAGTATAGTATAGTATAGTAGTAAAAGTAAAAATAATAGTATTAATTATAATAGTAATAATAATAATCATAATAATAATAATAATAATAATAATAATAATAATAATAATAATAATAATGATAATAATAATAGTAAAATCGTAGTAAAAATTTTTGGCCAATTGAATTTTTTTTTTTTTTAAATCTTTTTTTTTTTATTATATTTTTTTCAATTTTTTTTTGCGGGATATTTAATTTTATTACTTTATTATTATTAGTATTTTTTTTATTTTTTTAATTTATTACCATTTTTGGACTTTATATTTAATATCAAAATTTTTTAAAAAATCAAAAGATGAAAATATTAGAAAAACTAATGAAAATTTTCAAAATTGAAAAAATACCATCGTCAGATTTTTGAAAAATGAAAAAATGGTGATTTTTTTTTTTTTTTTTAATGAATTTTCGCGAAGTTATGAGTGCCAGAAAAAACTGATATTATAATTAAAAAATAACTGAAACCATCATTTTTTAATAAAAAAATATGTTCAATTATCAAATTTGATAAATATTTGATAATTGGTTACTTTGTAAGAGTTTTCCAAAATTTTCCTTTTAAATTCAAAATATTTTGGTGCGTAAAAAAAATATTTTTACCATTACCATTTGTAAATAATTTCCCGGAGAATAAATCCCCTCTGAGCGAATTTCTGAAAAATGCTTCGATGCGGAGATATCTTTAGCTAAATTTTTTGTTTAAGCGCTGAGAGCTAACTTCAGGGTCATAAATTTTTTGCATTAAGTCATGAAGATCTGTTGATATTGAACAGTCAACGAATGTTTCGTGTTAACGTAAAATCAATTAATTAAAAAAAATAGAATATGAGCGTTCGAGGTGTGCACTTTTGGATTTTCCAAAATTTTGTTTTATTATTCTTTGAAATTTTTATTTTGTTATCTATTTTTTCGACCTTCCAAATTTTTATTTATTGTGGTTTTTTTTCTGCTCAACGTCGTATCTTCATATGGTGACTCCGTATTTTTCTCAGATACGCCTACTAAAACTGGCTCTTGACTTTGAGCGATTGGAGTTGATGAGGAGGGATATTCTGAAATCAGATAAAAAAATAAAGAGATCTAAATTTTAAAAATATTTCAATAATAATAATCATAAATTTAGAGATCGTATATACCTTTTCCATCTAAAAAAAAATTACTTTAAGAAATCGAATACGACTTCATTTTTCGTTTCCTCAAGAAGCTCTTTTCGACTGTCCCCGTCTGAAAAATAGAATGAAGAATAAAAATTATGTAAAATTAGATTAAAATTTTAAACTGGCTATAATTACCTGATCGTGCATACTCCCACGTTCGATAGACAGACTCACGATTAATATTCATGTAAGCTTTTAACTCAGTATTGATTCTTTCTACTGTCTCTGAAGTTATTTTTTTCAAGATCTCCTCTGTTCTCAACAATAAAATAAACTCAATATTAATACTTTGTCACGATATTTTAATATCGCGGCAGTCTCGCATCAGGTCGGTGAACAACAGAGGGCAGCACACGCTGCTCACACGTCTCATCCGACCCATTGTTATACTAATTAGTTGTTTACATATAAGATTTTGTTTTAATAATATTTTAATTGATTTTTTAGGTAAAACTTGTATTTTACTCAGCAGATCTCACTGAGTAATTCGAGTATGGATTTGAATTTTGTAGCGCTGGGAGAATAATTACGCATTTTATTCATATGCTTATTATTATTGTTATTATTTTGATTAGTTGGCGCATGCGCGTCAACGCAACAGTTGGCGTTCGTCAATTTATTTATTACAAATAAAGTTACTAATTTTATGGGTAAATCATTAGTTGATTTATCGTTATTTCATATTAATAATTAATTATAAAAGAGACAATTGGTCAGTTAGCGTCGGGAACTGGATAAATTACACGGCCCAAGTTGTATTATGGTGGTGGTACTGTGGGAAAATAACATGCAACAGTGATATATCTCCATTTGGTTGAAGTGAGATATATGACAAGATGGCGCCAGCCTAGGTGCCGGCATGAGATTCACGTGCTGCCGTGGTCAGACGTGAGGTGGTCTCTGTAAGAGTAGCGTGTGTGCTCTGTTACATTAAATTAATTATAAATTTGTCGCCATTTGGTATTTGAGTAGAAAATATAAATCCATTGGCATTAATTGAGTTTTTGGTAAAAGCATAAAGGAAAATACATTTACCGTATTAGAGTGCAACCAAGGGAGTTGAATAATACGGAAACTGTAAGTACTTTTGGCTAATACATTGGCGTGTAATTTTGGTTCCCGTGCTGATGATCATTTGTTATTACATAAGAGTAAAAGAGATAGTGAATACAGCGTATTAAAATTTTCCATAAGCATATGATGGAATGCGTGACTATTGTGCCCAGTAGGTAATAATACAACCAGATAAAATATTCAATATTATTTTATTATTGCCAGATATTGAGTGTGATAAATATTTGGTTAATTTTTATTATTTACTGCTTAATTATTATTTTCTTCGTAATTATTATATTTTTATTATCACGTGTGAGTGATACCAAAATTTAAGATATTAGTTTATGTAATTATTATCAATTCGGAGTATTATTATTATATTATTATTTTGTGATTATTATTTTGTGAATATTGTAAGATATTCACCAGTGGTTCAATTGCACGAAATATTTACTTGAAATATTTCAAGCTTATTTTGAGATTATAGTTTAGCTTGTGAATATCACGTGTGAGTGATATCATTATTTACATGCGAGAAAGCTATTTTGTGTTTAAGATGTTTACTGTCTATTCTTTATGGGTATTATGTTACTTGTATACGTTTACCAGTATTATTTTGTAAGTGAATTATGATTATTTTATTTTGATATTGTTCTTTGGATATGCGATACAATTGAATATTAATTTATTATTTAAAATATAATTTGAAAAACGAATGATCGTCAACCCGGTATTAATTTAAATTTTATTTATTTACATTACTACTATCTTTTTCTTGCTTCCTCTTCCTAAAATCTGAAATCGTTACCCTGTCATTTAGTTTATTTTCATTTCTTCGTTGTATTATTTTGAGTTTAATTTTGTTCGTGGGGCACACAAACTGGCGCCCAACCAGGATTTCTAACCCAGCCTGAGCAGAGCTGCGGGTCCAGGGAGATTCAGGATATCTCCAGGTGGGACTTTTGTTTTGTTATTATTTTATTTTCAGGTTTTCAACCAATGGAGAGCCATAACGGCTATTGAGCGCCGACCACACTCCGCCGTGGGACGCGTGAAATAGAAGAGAACGTTATAACCTAATTATATGATGAAGAACTATATAAATTTAATTGACGTAAATACCTGGTAATGAAGATCGACTAAACTTTCTGACGCCATGGGGTAACGAACCCTGCTTATCGATTTGAGACGAATTTCCACGGAGTCCACGTATTTTCATATATTTTTCCTGAGATGCAGGATACATATTTTGCCCCGCGTCTTCACTTGAATCTGAAGTTATATTAGGTCTATTTATCTCTATAACAACCTGGTGCTGCTCCTCAAAACCCTCACCAATAGCTATGAGTTTTTCATCAAAACCGTTGTTTAATAAAGGATGCAATGCTTCTAATTCACTCGACATCGTAAATATTTGTTAACTTTTTACTGAAGTAACTAGTTCCAAATACAACCACTGACTGTTAGGTTTTGGATCCTCCGATTCTTTATAGAAAATCCATCCCTTTTCTCCCACCACCGATGACTTTACAAATTCCAGTTTTCTAACATTTAATGGTATACATTATTCATTTTGCCAAATCTATCTCTCTTCCCTAACAATATAAAGTCGCTGGATAAAAAGGAATATCGTGCTGTCCACTACCCCAACACTGTAATTCACATAACTGCATCTCTTCAATTGGTTTTTCTGCGATTTCATAGTCAAGATTTAACGGGGGGTTTAACGCTAACGCTTTTGTGGTCGGATTGAACTTCAATAAGTGAACAAGATATTCTAAGTCGATACTTTGAGATAATATATCCGCATTCGTAAGGATGCTAGTGCTTGCTATGCTTCTAAGTGAAGGCGGGCGATACTTAGTTTCCAAGGAACCGTACTCATAATATTCCTGTGTCATGCGTTCAGGTATACACAACCTAGGTATCGCAACTCATAATTCAAAAAAGTCTAAATCTTCACTCACGAAGGCTGAGAATTTCTACAGATTCACATGAGGTTTTTTCGAATTATCATCACATAACTTACATTGTTTTTTACTACTTGCATTAACACTTTTAAAATTAAATATTTCTTCAATAACACTTTTATAAAACACTTTTGAAATTTTTTTTTTTTCTAATTTCGAGTCGTTTTCGTTCCTGAAAAAACTGTTTTAAAATTATATGCCGCTGCCCGAGTGATAGGTCTAAATTATACATTTTTCAGTAAAACCCGACCACACTCAAATGAAATATAACTATAAAATAAAGTTCTCAAATTCAAAATTGTTTATTTCCCCCTTCCATAAAATTAGGCCTTTGGGCCATCTCCCCCCTCCACTCTTTTTTTCTACTACATGTGTCAGTTTTAATAACAAATATAAATCAGTATAAATTGTGACTGCTCAACAATAACTTCAGAGCAATGGAATCCCAAGACTTTGTATACCAAGCTCAAGTAATTTCATTAAATAAATCGAATACAAAGCAGTTACGTTGTGGCTTGAAATATTACGACAATGACTTAAAACCAGTCGTACAAATCATCAGTGTACAACCAAAATATGAAATACAATTAAATCTAAATGAGTGGCAAAAATTCAGTAGCTCCATGGAAACCATCAATAATTATTTTTGCGATGAAGAAAATCCTGCTTTTTATCGCAAGCTGTCAAATCGAACACGGGGACTTTAAAATTCAGTTCACTGAATTTAAAAATGAACGCTGTGTTATACTACACCTTCAGGATCATCGAATTTTTAACTTCCCGCTAAGAAAATTGCAAATTTTCAAAAATTCGGGGAGTTATTGGTTTCAGTCCGATTTGTGAAAATCGAAATTCCAACAGATGTCGACGTATTGAGGTCCTAGAAAGCTTTTCTGGCCAATTTCACGATGATGTCCGAGTGTACATACGTACGTATGCAAATATCTATAACTTTTGAACGGATTAACTGATTTTGCTCGCCAAGGTGTCATTCGACGCAGTTTTTTAATATCTTAAAGCTGAAAAAAATTGAGCTTGATCGGTAGGGCTCATTCGGAGATATTCAAAAAATAAACTTTCTCCAAAAATGTTTTTTTTGGATAACTTTTTACGGACTCGATAGATTAATTCCAAAATGGACTGGGCTCTGAAGATTCATAAGCCGCGTCAAATGCCACCTCAAACATCAAAATCGGTTAATTCTTTCAAGAGAAACCGTTGTCGAAAGAATTAAAAAAAAAAATTTTTTTTAGTATTTTGAAAATTTCTCAAAAACGACTCGATGAATCAATTTCAAAATTTAATCAGTTATAGAACTCAATGAAACGCGTCGACTGCCACCTTAAACGTCTCAATCGGTTTATTCGTTCGAGAGATATCGTTGTAGGAAAAATTGTAAAAAACGTTATTTTTTGAAAACAAAAGCATACAAAAGTATTTTCGAGCTCGAAAATGTATCTACTACAATTTTTCGAGATCAAGGAGCTCGAAATACGTGGGAAGTTTTGGGGCTGGCCCGCAGGGTCAACCGACAGACCGATTTTTTTCCTTGCGGCGACTGCTAACTTTCTCAAAATATGCAGCACGAGAGTCAATCACTGGTTAAACCATCTACAAGGATTACCTTTAAAATATTACGTTGATTCTACTATCCATAATATATCAAAATATATTCTAAAAAATCTAATACTGAATACCAGAGAAGTTCCAAACACCTCCACAATTATAAAGTACCTAGAAAATCATTTCAATGAAATGTTTAAATTTAACGAAAGATTTACTTCAATAGTTGCAAATATTTCCGATCATGAATTTTCATTCTTCTGGGAACTAATTCATTTCCATGACGATTCGGTGCAACTCATCATCAATGGAATCGATTTACAACAAACACTTCGCTCAAGCCTATACTACTACCGCGATAACTACTCCAGGGATGATGAAATCACCATTGTATAGAATTTTATTATAAGCTTATACTATTAAAATACATATACCTAAAATAAAATCTATGTTTTTATAAGTATGAATGTGCGTGCGAAGAAAATGATAAATAAAAAAGAATAAATAAAAACCTGTTCTTATTCAATTTTACCCTTATACACCAGTTTTCCATCTAAACATTCCATTGAACCCAACAATTATCTAACCTGCATCCAATTAATTAGGGAGATTATTAGAATATAGATGCTTGTCTTTTACTGAGCTTATAAGTTTTCAAAAATTACATATTTATCAGATAAATTCTTTTTTGTACGCAAAACCAAAGTATGGGTTAGTGGAATATTTTTTGTAAGAACTTAATTATTTATCATTTGTATATAACAAAAAAAATTTATTATACTTCATAAATTAGTTCTAGTTAAATGATGTAGAATTTAAATATATTTATTACTTAAAAAAAAAATATTAATTTACTCTGCTTTAGATATAAATTCATTTGAATCTTAATTTAATTTCTGTATATTACGAAATAGTATAAGACTAAAATGTTTGAAATGTTAATGCATGTTGATCAATATCATTAAGAGTTTAAGTAATTTTAATACAAATGGAAAAAAAAATTATACACGTATAATGTTTTTGAAAATATGTATAAGTTAATTATAGTAAATTACGAAACCAATATATAGTAGTAGTGCTTTGAATCAAATATTTAATATATGCGTAAATCAAAGAATTGATAACTTATCAAAAACTGATTAATAACAGCATGGCGATCTTCAAAATCCCTCGACATGACAAACTGTCAGAAAAAAAAAAATCGTGAGAGCTACCATAATTAAAGAGCTTAGTGATGCTGCTTAAATAAAACTAGCATTAACAGGAGAAAAGTACAAGGTTTTGAAATTTTTTTCATTATATTATGATTGCTTTCTTATCTTCTTTTTTACTTATCTTACTAAATTCTATTTGATTTTATTTTTAACAGATATTCATGGAAGATTATTGTGAGATTGATGATGATGACATTCTAATAGATTTAGCTGAAAGCAGCAAAGACCATTTACTATCAATAATTGTTCCAGATGGGATTCAATGGAATAGCGATATTTGTACACAAAATATTTGTAGGATTCATTATATCAAAAAAGAAACAGCGGAGAGTACACTTTCACTCTCTTACGACTTGAATGATCTTGGTGAGCCCTCTGCCAAACCAAAAGCTCAAGATGAATACGGGTGTGTAGCATATTTACCCAATCTACCCTCATCAGAAACGATGGGAGTCTCAAGAAGAGAAACGTTTGAAAATAATTGACTATTAAAAATCTGCTACACCTCTGAATGAGAATATTACAAAATGTATGGCCGAAACATATTATTTGCAGCGTAAACACATCCATAACCAAAAAGATTTGTCAAAGTTTTTGGAGGACTGGCCGTACTTTAGCCATCATAAAATCATAATGGCTCACGCAAACGAACTTTTGGGTAAAGATACCGTCAAGACATGGAAGGAATCTTTGAACAGCTGACAAAACCAATAAATTGTTTTTCAAGAAATTATTTTTTTTTTAATTTTTTTTTTATTTATCAAATATATGTGCCAAAGCTGACAGCCGAATGGCAAAGATTCATAAAATTTATATCAATAAAATCAACATAAGTAATATTGGCTAAAGATTATTTTGAGATAAAAAGTAGGAATAAATAATGATTTTAATTTACAACGAGATTATAAGTTATAATTATAAATCATTAGACTAAATTTATAAATCTATATAATACTAAGCAGAGATTATTAACTGTTTGTCTCAAGATTTAAAAAGTAGGTAAAGGCTTTATTTTTGAAAATTTCGATGGATTGTGAGTTTATGACGTCAGCTGGTAGTTCCTGCCAAGTTCGAATAGCAGTTACGACGAATGAGTGCTCAAATACAGTGACAGCAAAGTTTGGCATTTTAAAAGTGACATTATTATTTTTCACTAGCAGTCTACTAGGTTGTCTTACATCAGCATCAACTTCGTGAAAGAAATCGAGCGGAAATTTTGGTTGACCAGTCTCAAATAATTTAAAGAGCAAGCAAGCCAAGGAATAACATCTACGTGATTTAACGAGCAACCAGTTGAGCTTGCGACGATAAGGTGTTATGTGCTGATCCCGCTTTGAATTAAAAATAAATCCAATGGAACTGTTTACTAAACGCTGCAATTTAACGTGTAGTTTAATAGGCGAAACAAACTACAGAGCAGTAATCTATGAGAGGTAGGATGGTAGCCTTGACCAGTAGTTTGCGACATTGCGTAAAAAAAATATTTCTCCTTTACTTCAGACTATTTAGTGATGCATAGACTTTTCGAGACACCTGAGCAGCATGGGGATCCCATGAAAGATTATTCGCTAACTGTACTCCTAAGTGTTTTGTTGTATTAACATAAGGAATAATATTACCGTCAATATAAATTTCAGGTAATTCACAGCCTTCAAGGTACTTGAGCTTACGGTTGCTGCCCAATATCATTACCTTGGTTTTCTGATAATTTATCTCCAGGTTCTTCTCTTTGGCCCAATCTGCCACGGCTTGAGCATCAACCATAAGTCTGGCAGCAGCACCCTCTAAATTGAATAGTTTGAAGTGAAGATAGATCCATTCGTCGTCAGCAAAGAGACCAGGCTCACAATATCTCAGCCACTTGACTACACCATTGATAGCAATTAAAAATAAAATAGGACCTAAAATGGAACCTTGTGGGACACTGGAGGTGGTGCTGATAGAGCTCGACGTCATATTTAAAGAGTCTATGACAGACTGTGATCTGCCTGTGAGGTAAAACTAGAACCACATGATTGTTTCCATAGAGAAACCCATTTCATACAAAGCAACAAGAAGGACTTTAGGATCTAATGAGTCAAAGGCCTTGGTGAAATCGAACAAGATGAGAAATATGAGGTCATCACAATCGATAGCTCGACGAATCTCATCCGACAATCTTAACGAAGCTACTTGGGTGCTGTGACGTTTGCGATAACCAGATTGATAGTCATCTAAAAAGTTGTTTTCTTCGAGATAGGTGACAAGTTGATTAGCTACAGTGCGTTCGAAGACTTTCGCTAGATGTAACAAGTTGGCGATAGGACGAGTATCAAAAGCAGACCTTGGCGGGGTGACTTTATTTAGTGGTACAATAAAAACAGCCTTCCATACATCTGGGAATATGCCTGAGACGAGTGAGAGGTTGAAAATGGCAGTAAGATAGAGTGACACTTGCAGAAGATGATCACGTAGCCATTTTAGATCTGAACCATCTGGACTCTGACCGGTTGATTTTGAGAGAGTTCAATGAAGACTTTTAGTAACATCAACCATATCAATTATTAGACCAATTAAACACACAGTTTACTCTCTTTATATAATGAAGAGGTAGATTTTCTAAAAAGTCTCGGCTGCAAGAGGAGTGTTTATTAAGTGTTTTAGAGCAAGCAAGATATAAATAATCCGCACTGAAATGATCAAGCGGCGATGACTGTTTGCATTTGACAATACCCAAACGCTTCAATTTCATCCAAATAGGTTGATCTAGTGATTCGTCGTTCAAAACATTCTTGAAGTAGCAATCACGAGCATTATTTAACTTGATTTTTAGATCTTTCCTTAGATTTTTGTACTGATGGAGTAGTCTTTGATCGTTTGTTCTGCGAGCACGCTTGTAAATGACATCACGATGACGCAATTCCATTTTTAAATCATGAGTCAACCATCGGCTTTGGCGATGAGAAACCTTCCTTTCCACAAATGGCGCAAATTCATTTAAAATATTTTGGACAGTAACGATAAAATGTCTGGCCATTACACTTGGATCCATTATGCTCTTACGAACATCACGTAGATTTAATTTATCATTGAGAGATTCAGACAACGCTGAATGATCACATCGTCTGAAATCTCTAATCTTAACCAGCTTTTCTTGAGTTTTCAGCAAGGGCAGCTTATAATCACATAACAGATAATCATGACCACCAATAAACGGAGAAGCAGATTTAGTATAATGGCCAAACTTGTCCTGATCATCAACAATGACAACATCAAGCCACGAATCAACATCATTGACGTGATAAGTAGAGCCTTAGGACACACAGTACAGAGAGGACTCAATTATAAATGACTGAAGATGTTGAGTTAATCGATCAGTTTTCATGAGATTGCAATTTAGATCACCCATAATAATTATGTTATTGTAGTGAGGATAGAGTTTGTCAAATTCAAAGAACAAACTACCCAGCAAGTCACCTTGGGGTCTCCTATAAATCGATGAAACAAGGATTGAAGCACCTGATGCAAGTAAGACTTCAATGATCATGAATTCAGGTTGATTTAAGTCTTGAGCATCAGAGACATGAAGCACCTTAGTCTTTAAAGATTTGTGGCTAAAACAAGCTATCCCACCATCTCTTATGTAGCGTCCTGATATATCGATGAGTCCTCTATCCCTTCCAATAATAGTGTAATCACGAAGCGTAATATTGATATCAGGATTCAACCAAGTCTCGACAACAGTAATAATGTGCGGTTTACTCTCCATGACAAGCGATGCAAATTGAGCTAAATGAGCTAGGTAACTATTTATATTAAGACACATGATTTTTAAAGAATTCAAGTTAATAGTAGGTTTACTTAGTAATTGCTATTTTAGTTTAATTAAATCGTCAACTTAATGAATTTGAACTTTAGGCGATTCATCATTAGACTCAAGATACACGACACCTTGGGAAACCCAGGCATACGTATAGTTTAGCTCCCTAGCTTTAGTTTTGGTAAATTTTAACAATTTGTAGGTTTCAGAACTCAAAAATTCATTAAGATAGATTTGTCCTCCTGTCGTGATTTCATTAGTGACAAAGACATCCTTCGCTAGCAATTTACGATGCTGACGTTTGACACGTAGAATATAGTCACGCACTTGAGTTGACTTCAGATTTAGGACAAGAGAATGCCGAGCTGTTTGAGATTTACTAGGTGTTGAAATATTTCTACCCTTTAGCTCACCGATACTCAAAACATCACTCTCAAGATTAGAGATGTTTAATTTGCTGAATACCTGATGAACAATATCTGGCTGTGATGTGCTTGACATAACTTGGTCTGGAACACCGGAGACAAGAAGTAGAGAAGATAAAGCGTTTGGAGAGGAATTTGATGTAGAAGGTATAGTAGCAATCAAACTTAGCCTTGATTCGATCGCAGCGATCGAAGCAGCATGTGCAGAGCATTGTTTTACGACTTTGCTAATTTCATTAGCTGATGACTCTTGGGCCATGGTAACTTTAGTGAGTGAGTCATTTACAACATTTAGATTATTTGACAACCGCTTAATATCATTAGAATTTTGATTTAGACTATCCATCATCTTCTCAATAACCTCACTGTGTTTATTTAAATCTTTGACGACCTTGAATTGTATGTCCTACGACAAGTTTACTTTCTGCTCCAATGTATAGCCGTTCCAATCTGGTTTGATGGACTCAGGAGTACCTCCTTCAGAGGTACCAACATCCTGTAGAGACTTAGAGACAGAGTCATTATCCATCTCCGTAGCTGAAGTGCTCGGAGATGAGATTGTTGATTTATAACTGGAACGCGATGACCGCTGGCTCAAAGATCTGGTTAAACTTGGAGGTCTCGGTGGATTTGACTGCAGAACAAGAGGTGATAACAATGGCTTAAGAGATTTTACATAGCAATTGTTCGGTGGTTTAAATTTTAGTAGTTTACTAGCAGAACTCGGATGATAAGAGAAACCACAAGTAGCACAAGATTTATGATTTTTAACTGCCCTTTTACATCTAGCACATATCATTGCCTCAATATATATAATGTGTGCTTGACAGGTGACGAACAAGAACACAGGTTATCAACTACATAGCAGCAGACGACACCTATGAGTACTGATTTCTAACTCTTAGTGATTTAATAGTTGGTAGGAGACAAACAATAATAATAATAACAATAATTAAATCAGGCTAATGTCACTCAAGCACCAACGACTATGGTCCCGCCGAATGAGATGCCATAACTTCAAACTCAGATAGCCACAAAACTAATTAATTAGATGCTCAGCAGATAGTTCATAACTTCCAAAGATTTATAACAGCCTGAAGAGGCTGCAAAAAGCACTTGCAGTGGTAACTGAAACAAAAAATGCCCGAAGGCACCGAAAAGCAGAAAAAAGCTCACAAAGACACAGCACAATAAAATACGTGTCAATAGTACTTACGTCATTTTAGAATGAAATTCTAAAATTATGAAATTGTTGCATGTAAAAAATGGCGAAAGAAAAATAAGGATAAAGGCATACCTCCAGAATTAACTCATGTTCGCAAGCAAATAAAAACAGCCAAAGAATACTCTAATCTCCTTAAAAATGACAAACCTTATCAAAATATTATCTTTGATTTTATTGCAAAATTTGTGGGAGAAAAAGAAAATATAAAATTTTTCTACGTTCTGATTGGAGTAAGTTCATAATTTTATACTTTAAAATTTTGTATGTTTATTTTTCGAAATTTCGAGTTCTGACATTATTTTAGGAAGAAGTAGATGATGATCGACTACTCCAGGCTGTGGAAATATCAACTCCCATATTAATTATACGAGGTAAGTATAGTTGTAAAAACTAACTGAAAAGAAAATCGGTTTTTGTCCACAAAAAGCTTAAAGAACAGTTTTTCAAAACTCGCATTTATATTTAAAATTATCGGAAACGTGATAGTATGATAACAATGCAAAGTGTATATATATATATCTATCTATCTATATATATGTATATATATATTAGGGTGATTCATATCCGCAAAAGTTTTTTTTTTTTTAAGTGCTCAAGCAAAATCTCTAGCTACATCGAAAAACAAAAATTCTCACCAAATATGAGCTCTTAATTCCAATGCTAAGTACTTACTATTTGATTTCAAAGATTTCCCATTAAAATACACGTAAATTAGATTACTTTTTTTTTATCTTTCTAATACTCAGCTGCGTTTCATGTTATCAACACGGTTTTGGTCGCAAATTGTAGGGCATTTGGTGGTCTTCAAAAGTGCCCATAGTTACTTAGCTGTTATTACAGCTATTTCACTTGTGTCCGCTGTGGAACTCATTTTTCCTATGAAATTGACCTTTATTGGCTTGCAGAACGTAAACCAATGAAAGTACACTAAAATCGCTCACGGAAATTTTATAGGAAATTTTATTCCCTTCAAAAAAAGTCCTATGAGTCAAGCCGCTAAAGTCCATAGTTTCCGAGTTATAGTCACTTTAATAATTTGAAAAATATAATATAAAAAAAAAATTACAATTGATATTTTATTCTTTAAATTATTAAAATGACTATAACTCGGAAACTATGGACTTTAGCGGCTTGACTCATGAGACTTTTTTTGAAGGGAATAAAATTTCCTATAAAATTTCCATAAGCGATTTTAGTGTACTTTCATTGCTTTACGTTCTGCAAGCCAATAAAGGTCAATTTCATAGGAAAAATGAGTTCCACAGCGGACACAACTGAAATAGCTGGAATAACAGCTAAGTAACTATGGGCACTTTTGAAGACCACCAAATGCCCTACAATTTGCGACCAAAACCCTGTTGATATCATGAAACGCAGCTGAGTATTAGAAAGTTAAAAAAAAAGTAATTTAATTGACGTGTATTTTAAATGGGAAATCTTTGAAAACAAATAGTAAGTACTTAGCATTGGAATTAAGAGCTCATATTTGGTGAGAATTTTTGTTTTTCGATGTAGATTGAGATTTTGCTTGAGCACTTAAAAAAAAAAAACTTTTGCGGAAAAGAATCACCCTAATATATATAATATATAAACTTTTGAACCAAATGTATTTTCTGACTCAGCTCGTCGAGCTGAGTTTAAGGGTAGCATAATTTTTCGAAAATTCCATTATGAGGACAAAGACGATAGTTAGATTTCTATGAAATCTACTAAAAAGAGAAGGGGGGGGGGGTGTAATTTAAAAAAAAAATTGAAAAGAGAGGGGGTAATTTGAAAAAATCTGAAAAGAGGGTGTAATTTGAAAAAATTTGAAACAGAGAAGGGGGTAGTTTGAAAATTCTTTAAAAAGAGAGGAGTGGGTAATTTTGAAAAAATTTTTAAAGAGAAGGCGTAATTTGAAAAAATTAGGGGGGGGGATAAAACTGACATCAGAACAGAAAATGTTGCATGATCCTGTTGCTAATCAAACAGATTTTGCACACGCATCACTCTATCGATAATGCAGATTCGGTACAGACGATACTGCTATCACAATATAGCAGATGTAGTACCGACATTAACCTGACGTTGATAAAAAGAACGACTAGCCTAGATACAAGCCCTCGGTCAGTATTGCAGATTTCTGTTTTATCGGGGTGCAGAACTCTTCCCGATCCACTACTATAGCTCAATATAAATATATAAAAATTTAATTTTACTTATTTCGTATAAAGATGAGATAGCTCACAATTCCATAAATCCATTCCAACCCGGATGTTTGGGAACCTTCAACCAATGACCAGTGATCCATATAACTTCGCCAGTCAAAAAATAGCTCTTATGACTTTGAAGTGGGCGTAATTTTCAGATATCTTCGATACTAATTTGTGATAATCCTCAAACTTCCGGTTTTGTGCAGTCATATATTTTTTCTTTATATTTAGCAGCAATCTCCGATGCTTTTGGTGGAGGATTTAAGCCTTCGATACTCAAGCTTAAAGCTACAGATGATCCAGGTGTGATAACCATTTCAGCACCTGTATAGTGGAAAGTGTTTTTACCATCCAAGGTATTAACATCATAATCAGCATTATTGTGTATAAATTGTAAGAAACTGTCTTCAGTTGCTTGCAATGTCGGTACTGTTGCTATAACTGCTGAACCTTTGTATAGTAATGTTTCATCATATAATGCACAAAACCCAAGCCGATGTAGGATATTTATTAACAACTTAGACGCATGATTGGAGTAAATATACAATGAAAGGCTGAGCTGGAGCACTGATATAAATGAAGTTGGCCTAGTTGCACTCCTAATAGCATTAGCGATTGAAATTATTTTTTTAGCAGAAGCTTCTTTATCTTTTGAGGTAAAATAATTTCTTCCAAAAACATTATAAGACTCTCTTATGAGGTAAAATAATTTCTTTCAAAAACATTATAAGACTCGTTGGAACAACTTCTTTCACGATGTCACTGCTGAAAAATTCACTTGCTGATCGATAATATTGTAGTTCCCGTTCACTTGTGTGTATGTCATCACGAATGTATTGAGCAGCTAATTTTAAAACTTCACTCTTTTGATCGGCTTCACTTTGAATTTGTAAATTACTCTTAAAATTATCCTTCAACATATTATCACTAAAACCTTTAAGAGTAACAATAGTTTTCAGTGGGCCACATCTAGTAAATACAATGTTGTTTCCAAAATTGTCAATTAGCACGTCTTTGATGTATTGATTAGATGGTATGGGGTTACCCATGACTTGTTGAAGATCTTCAAAACTCCACTGACAATCTTCAGCATTTTCAAGAAAGTCAAATAATTTTTGAAATTGAGCAGAATATTTTGACTCTCCATCAGGGTTGGTCTTTTTTTCATATTCTCGATCTCTAATGAACCGTTTAGAGCAGTCGAGGTGGTATTTCGCTCCCACTGTAGACAGATCCTGAATATCAATGATACGTGCTGAAACTTCGACCGATTCATCATCACCTTTCTTACATGCGTTCATTAGACGTTCTCTCATTGAAGTATTGGGTACCATTGCACATATTTTACGTCTTTTGCTTAGTAATTTTTTATTCTCAATTAATTGATTACAAACTAAGCCGCAAATGAAGTATAATTTCTTGAAATCGAAAATATTTGATGTAGAGGATTCGGGGTTCGCGGATGTTTCAGATAGCTTTCTTCTTTTAACTGCTGCAATAGTATTTTTACTCAAATATTTAAAATAACAGCTTTTATGTAAAATGAGCACTTCCACGTTGAACCATTCGAAGTGTTTATCATCTTCTTGGCTAATAGCAACTGATTTTCGTATTCCCAATTTTTTTCACACTTGATTTTGCTTGATCCGTTCCATCGAATCCTTCACCACATACGTTGCAATTTTCTTCTGCCATTGTTCAGTATATTAGCACAATAAAAATATTTCACACAAAAGTTCACTTTTAAAACGATGTAAAGTTCTACGTTTGTCAATGTAAGACTAATAATGAAAAAAACTATTAAGTTCAGAATAATTGCACGGATCTGAAACTCGATAGTTTTTTAGATAATAATAAAATATTGTATCACTGTATATCTACATTTTCAGAAACACGTTGGTTAGTTCACTATGGCACATTTTACGATGCAAAGCATGTGAAAATAATATGGTAACTAAATGGAAACGATCCTACTGTCTTTAGTGCGTTTACCAAAAACCTCTACTTGTATATGCGCATGCGCGTAAAATAAAATTAACAAGGTTTGCAGCTGACATCTATTTTATTACCTAAAAATTCTAAAAAAAAATAGCATAAGGGACTAAGTATCTTTCGAAATGAACGTAGATTACAGCCGCATTAGGTATAATTGCATCATTGATGTACAGAGTAACAAATTTGAACTTCTATTTCCCATTCTACACGATGACGAATATTACAACGATCATAAATGATGTTAACAAAAGATAATTAAGTATCAAATTAGGATGATAAGCCGAAACATAAATCGAGCAATTACGCTAATGTGGAAATAATGAGAAGTAAAATACAGTGTTAATTATTCATAACTTATTACACGTATTTGGAAAAATGAATAGAGCTAAGTATGTACTTCTGGATTACTTTGAGTTTACTTGAAGAAATGGAAGTAGTAAAGTAGCGGAGGATAATGTCATTGTTAAACGTGAAATAGGATGTATTTATTGATTTTTCATGAACAATGACATAAACTTTTGAGAATAAAGTTTCTACACGATAAGTTTTTGCGATTCGGAAAATTTGCAATCTTTTGATATCTATATTGTTAAAATGATTTTTTACAAAATTTGTTAAGTAATTTTTTATGAATATAGACGTTAACTTTTAAAAGATTATTTTTTACACGATACGTCATTTTTCCGATTCAGAAAATGTGCAATCTTTTGGTACCTATATTGTTGAACCGATTCTTTACAAAATTTGTTAAGTAATTTTTTATAAATAAAGACGTTAACTTTTTAAAAATTGTTTTTTACACGATACGTTATTTTTCCGATTCAGAAAATTTGCAATCTTTTGATACCTATATTGTTGAAACGATTTTTTTTAAGTTTTGATAATATTATTTATAACAAAATAAGAAATGAGAAATGATGAAAAAGAGAATTTCAGTCGTTGAAGACGAAAAAAAAAGGGAAGATCATAATGAACACGTGGGGATACGCACAGACGTAATTCTTTAGAGAAAGACACTACATCTTATGCCCACTTTCTCTTTCTAGCGATTCCCGAAGATATCTGAAGTCCAAGTTTTTCTAAGTCTCGCAGCAAGAAATTTTTTCAAGTCCTCATACTGAAAATTTATAACGGTAAAATTTCAAGAAATCGACCAAAATTCGTATATACAATTCGATTCATAATTTCGCGAGATAAATTTCCGTCGTAACAAAAGAAAGTTTTTTTTTTTTTTTCGTTAATTGTTGAAAAATTTCAAAAATTTTCAAAACGCTTTTTTTTTATCGAATAAAAAATTTTTTTAACTGTCATTACCCAAAATTGTGTGGGTAATTGTAGAAACAAAATTATCCATATGGTAATTTTATTTATTTTTGATATTTTATATTATTTATTTAACAAAAAGTGATTGTCACTTTTTTTAAATTTCAAATTCTGTCACATTCAAATATCGTGGCAGTCTTACAGCCGGTCGGTGAGCAACAGATGGCAGCACACGCTGCTCACACGTCTCTATATACATTCATATTATCATTATTTTGTTTACATGTGTAATTTTGTTTCAATTATTATATTATTTTCACTGAACTTGCTTCTTATGTATAAATGGGCTAGTAATCAGGAAAATTCACTGATTACAACAGACATAAGATTATATTTGTAGGATGCTGGGGAAATAATCATATATTTGATTCATGTGCTTGTAATTATTGTAGTTGATCGGCGCATGCGCGTCGACGCAACAGTTGTCATCGACAAATTCATTATATTTTTAATTAATTTAGAGGTCTAATGCATAAATTATTGATTGATTTTGTATTTTATATTAATTTTAATTAATAGTGCAAGAAGCAGGTGGGCATTTAACGATGGGAACATGCGAAGTTACACAGTTGACATCATGCAATTTGTCGTTGGTATCCAACTATAAAATTTACATGATATATACAATAAATATGCGTTGCGAACTATTCGTAACGTGATTGGTTGAAAATAATTATAATATACATAAACGACACAAAAATATACATAGGCGACACAAAAATATATATAAAAAATGACATGGGCTATATACATAATAATAATATACATAATTATACATAATATAATAACTAAACTAAAAAATCTATATTATATATAGTTTGATATAAAATCTTAAGCTCTGCTTTACATGTAATAACTAATACACAACAAAACGGCCCTAATAGCACAGTTTGCTTAAGTAAAAGTTTACTGTATAAAAGTTTCATTGAATTTTTTGTCAAATTTCCGTCAATTTCAAACTTTTCCATTTTTTACGACAAATTGTTTGCAATTTTCGATACAATTCGATGTAAATTTACTACCCAAATTAAAATTTGAATTCACTTGAAAAGTTGACTAGAAAAGTATTGTCGTCGATTTTCAGGCAAATTTTATGTCAATTTATTGTTAATTTGACTTGAAAAATTGTTAAATATATTTTTACCGTCAATTTATAGACAATTTTTTATTTATAAATTTGCTTACCTTCTGAAATGGTAAGAATGAACATTACCGATTTTTTTTTTTTTTTTCGTAAAAAGTTACCTTTAAATTGAAGACAAATTAATTGTAAATTTTTGAACTTTTGCTGTAAAATTGCTGGCAAATTCGGGCAGCAGATTGCAGGTAATTTCAACATCAAATTACCCTCAATTCCAAGTTAAAGTGGCTATGAGGGAGTATTATACCTAAATGTTAAGTTATGTGCGTTCCACTTCACGTTTATAATGATTAAGCTACGTGCAATTAGATAGGATTTTGATCGTTTTGAACATTAAGTGGAACGAACTCTATTATTTATATAAGATTGTCCTTACGCTGCAGTCATTGTAGACGTTAAAGTGCTACATGTGTTTATATTTATAGATACTCTGATAGCCGCGCTTTGCTCAGCAAGTTTTGCAGTGGAACATTTTCAGCTAACTTAAAAACAAGTTTTTGGTAATCCTTGGCTAGATAACACTTGTGTGCAAGATAATGCAAATCAACAACCGTCATCTGAATGTAATTTGCCAGAAAAACTTGTCGTCAATTTGAAGTGAAACTTTCAATCAACTTGACATCATTGTCTGACAGTAACACTTGCAGTCAAGTTGAATTCAAGTTACAGACAAGTTACTGTCATTTTAACCGGAACTGTTTGCTTTCAAACACTTTGCTTTAAGTTGACTTCAGAATACGGCCGTAGCTTAAAGTTAACTTGCGGTTACGGTGGCTTTAGGGTACTTAGTGCTGAGTATCTGAGAGCGGAAATTTTGAAATTGTTGTGAAATGTTCCAGTAGTGACATCTATAGTCATCGAAGAGAAATCATTCATTATCCTAAAAATACACATTAGGATGCGTTCCGCTAAGCCTTACAACACCACGCTCTCTGTATTTAGCTACATATAATGCATACCCATATAATATATGCATACAGAGTCATAAAAGGCGGATATTCGTTCTTTTGTGTCCAGCAGTCGTACAGATCGGATGTGTATCGTGTGTGTCTACTTTTTACAACGTGCTTTCATCAAAATATTAAAATGTAAAAACGTGGGGTTCTTTCGTCAGATTTAGAATAAAAACTGAATTCTAAATGTGGCTCATCAATCGTACATTAACAATTTTACTACTGATGAAGAAATTGAAGGCTGGGTTGTCGGAGATGAATCCATATAATTATTTTTTCATTTTTAACTTGAAATCTATGAATAAATTAACTCTGATTAATTTTCATTAGTACCGTGTATTATCATGTGTTATCTAAAATTTTCATTATGTTAAAATGTTTCCTGCAATTTAAATATTTTGCTTTTTATTTTATATATGTAATTATTATATATATATACTAATTATAATTTATTTATATTGATTTTTTTTCAGTGAGATTCACGGATTTGTGGATTCGATTGAAGGCCTAAAACTTGTGGCCACAAAAACTAACCCTCGTACGGCGTTATATAAAATCACCGTCAACAATGGAAGCAAATCACGTGTCCGTGTTCTCTTTTGGACAAACCAAGCTAAAAAATTTTCCCCGTTAATTTATTATCGTTGCGTATGTATTTGTATTTTTTTTTTTTAAATGAATATAGAAATCGTAGATTTCGTGTAAATTCGTATATTCTGATATTTTCATAGTTTATTTCCATTACTGGTGCTAAATCACAACCTAATACGTATGTGAGCCTGTCCGATGCCGTATCTCCGCTTCAATTAGTAATTACGTCATCAACGGATGTAGTTATCAGCCCAAATAATACCAAATATGAAACCGATTACTCGACAGGTGTTATCAAATTAATGGATATGAAAGATTTGGAAAATGTAAATATGGTCGTCGGTAAGTTTCTTAATTTAAAATTAATCGAATTCAAACGTTTATGTTGAATTAATATTTTTAAGTTTCAGACGTCAAGGAATACCTTAAGCAGGAATTTCGACAAGCATCATCTTATGGTGGCAGTTACGCTGCTGGGGTATTGGTCGACAAAAAAATAAGGGTACCCTTACGTGTCATTGGTTTCAACGTTTCTGACTTCGTCAAATTCCCTAAGGGATGCTTATTAAAAGTTCGCGGTAAAGCTATCACACCTGCTGGTTAGTTTTCGTTAATTTTTTCTTTATGTTATGTATTATAAATCGTTTTATTTAAAAGTGTCTTTTGCTATCTGTGTATAAAACTTCATAATTCATATCTTTGATCTTTTCGCAGAAGGGCCTAATCAAATGCGGGTCGATTCATTCGATGATATTATTCCTGAGAAGGACGCCGTTCCATTGACACCGGATCAACTCAGATTATGTGGTATTGTATCTCCCAAAAGGAAATGTGAAAGCGATTTGTCGGAAAATGAAAACAAGCGACTTGCCGAGTAATTAAAATTAATTACTTATTTCACACTTTTATTATTTGTTTTTAATTATCGTTTAAAGTTGACGTAAACCATGTTTATTTTTTTTTTTTTTATCTTACATTTTTTATTTTCTTAGTACGTTGTCTATGAATAATTTACTATTAAAGATATTTCTTATCGTATAAAGTTACTTAAAAAAATTACTATGACTGTTAATAGATCTTATAATAATTGTGACTATGAAAGTTGGTAGTATGATTTGTAATTATTAACTTTTCTCGGTTGAAAATATTATTATAAAAATCATGGTCTTTGCAGAAACGTTTTAATATTATTCATAGACAATGTACAAGTTAATTCACATAATTTGATAATGATTATTTTATTTTGTATTTCGGTTGAAAATTGATAATGGAATTTAATGATGAACCAAAAACTTAAAAGTGAGTAGTAATTGATATAGCACTTGATTCTCATTTCTCAGCTACTAAAAACTTTGTTTGAGAAAAGTGTTAGTATTTTTTTCTTAATAATAAATTATTTGATTATAATGTGATGTTTAAACCATTTATAAGTCCATATGGATATTTTGCAAGTTATTAAGTATTATTAAGTTAATTTGTGATTATAAATGTAGAGCAACTATATACATATGATTTTAATTGGTTGATATCAATATTTTCTGTTTATTTAATTACTAACCGGTATTTTTAATTATTACGTGTTCCACAAATATTAATGAGACTTATAAGATTAAGACATGTAACAATAAATATTAGATTATACTCAATATGTTAAGAATTTAATTGATAATTAGGTCGATAGTTATTATTAATTAACAAAAAATTATAAGCTGGTGTTGTGCAAAAAAAATAATTTAATGCGTACGTTCATTATTTTATTGATTGTAATGTTAGAACTAAGTGTTTATTATAATTATAAATTATAGTGCCTTATTATGCGATACCTGATTTGACCAAAAAGTACTCAATTGAGTTAACATGTTATAAGTCGAATTATTTATTGTATTTTGAATATTGTTCTTAAATAATAAATAATATATTAAAATACTAATAAAACAAAAATTATTATTAGTGCTGATATATATTATGATTCCTTCAAGATTAAATTTTTTACTTTCATAGCTGTCATACCAAAATGTAAATATGTTAATTTTTGAACAGCTGAGTAAAATTAATTTGACACTATCAGGTAAATGATAACTACAGTCATGATCATTATTACCTGTTATACTTAAAATTAGCCTCCTAGCTCTCATGCTATCTCTCAGAGTGCTATAACTGTAGTTTATGGCATACTAATTATTTCTCACGTCTATAAATTAAAAATAAGACATAACAAATCCTAATATTAATAACAATATTTGTTATATCGGAGAAAATAATTATACTGTTTGTAACGTCTTTTTATGGACTGCGATTTCAGTCGTCACAGATATGTTATTATAATTATTAGTGATTTAAAGTACTATTTAAAAAAATTCAATTAAAGCACTAGAAATATTTAAAATAATTTTATACTTGACTTTACGTGCTACAATCATTTATAATATATATATATATTATAGAATGCATAATTGATAATTTATTTAATATCTATGAACTTCAATAATAATTTAAAATAATAATAAATTGCCGCGTAATGAATCAACAGCGACATCTGTGATATTGTGTGATAAAACATATTGATGATATTGTTGATTAAGATTTATAATATTCTACGAGTTTATCGTTCTTTTCTGTATAAAGTGCAATTGTAGTAACAATTAACTTTTAAGTAAATCGTATTAAACTTCGATATAGTAAATCAAAAATACAAGTACTTACTATATCAACTGATAAATATAAAAATACTGTCATAAATAAGTGAATTATCCATTATGTATTAACATGCAGAGTGTATAGGTTAAACTTGGTAATCACAACATTAATATATTAATATATTAATTAATTGTCAACCACTTGACAAAATTAATGATATGTATATTTAAAGATTACATTAAATAATCGTCGGTGTATTTTATATTATTACATCACTAACGCAGAAGAACTACGAGATATTACATCATGTAAAAAATTATATCAAACATTATAAGGTATGTATTAAAAATATTTATTTAATCCACTTTGTATAAAATACTATTATTTTTAATTAGTTATGAAAAAAAAAAAAAAAAAAGTTTGGATTTTATTCTTACTATTTATCTCTACTATATAATAACTTTTTGAATATATTTTGTTAATAATGATCTGAATTGATTATCTATAAAGGGTAGACTGAAATTTGATTTTCTTAAATAACTGAGTCAAGTAATTACTTTACATAATTTATTGTTTCATTGTCGGATTGATTTTGCATTCGTTGCTAATTATGATAACGTTTATGGAATATTTGATTAATAAGTTTTAATAAGCTCAAATCTTATTTTTTTTGTTTTCCAGGTGGCCTTTGAATAATTCTATAAAGTGAACAGTTATAAATTAATCCAGGTTAATAAATCAATCGGATCTATGAACAATTTTTGAACTTTTTACGATCGTTGAAAACTAAGGACAAAATCAATGCTGCTACACATCATCTTATGGAATTTTCAATTGTATAATGTCATCGAAGAGAATCACTTATAACGAGTCACCATTAACTATAAATTATTAACTATAATTAAAAACACAAATTTGACTTAAACTTATTCGAAGAACTAACTGGCATCTAACTGAACTTGAATTTATCTGAAAATTGAACATATATTGAAAATTATAGCAGTAGCTAAAGTTTTTATTAAAATATTAAAGAAATAAAAACTAGAATATAAAAAATCACTCACGATTTAACTACTTAAATAAGTTATTCAGTTTCAAATATTATCTTCTTTAATTCAATTAAACTAATACAATTATATAACTCGAGCTTAAACTTATCGGAAAATTAAACTTACATTTGAAATTATAATAGTAACTAAAATTTCTATTGACATATTGAAAAATCAACAACTACAATAAACAAAATAACATACGATTCATTTATTTTAATAAATTATTCAATTTAAAATATTACATTCCTCAATTCAAATAAACTAATACAATTATATAACTCACGCTTAAACTTATATAAAAATTAAACTTACATTTGAAATTATAATAGTAACTAAAATTTCTATTAAAATATTGAAAAATCAACAATTACAATAAACAAAAGAACTTACGATGCATTTATTTAAATAAATTATTCAACTTGAAATATTACCTTCCTCAATTCAAATAAACTAATACAATTATATAACTCGAGCTCAAACTTATATAAAAATTATACTTACATTTGAAAATATAATTGTAATTAAACGTTTTATTAAAATATTACTAAAATAACAATTACAATATAGAAAAAAAAATATTTGCGAATTATATATCCATATACATTATTCAACTTTGTAAAAGGGTAAAATAATTAACATAGAGAATAAAATAATTTGAATTTGAATTTTGTTTCACGCCGATAACCGGCCAACGACCTCGTAAGTTGCGAGTTAGTGTTGCGACTAGTCACCGAGTGTCGCATGGATCACTACGGCCCGTTCGTCATTTCCTAGTCTAAGATTGTGGGAATAGGTTTCCGGACTAGTTAACGGGAGTGAGAGAATATAATGGACTGCGGAACGTGAATTCATCAGAGTTGCCCAGACGACAACAACAGTCGGACGCAAAATATCCAGGTAATTATATAAGTCTACGTCCGCTTCACGTGGAATGAGGCGATTAATTATTAATTAATCTTTAACTTGCTAAATAATTACTAGGCCTGTAGGCTGATCATTATTTTATTTAATTACATTATCTAATGCGTACTGTTCATTGACAGATTTTCAATTGATATCAAAAAAATTTATTGGGAGAAACGAGCCGAGGCAGATTTCCGATTGCCAACCAGCCGACGGAACGAAGTAGCCACTGGATACGTTCCTCATTTAGTTGCTGCTGAAAATTTTTAAGGTAAATTTATGATTAATTAAGGCCTCTCATTATTAGAGGGCCGAATTAACTATAAATAAATTACTTAACGTCTTTCCGCGGGTTCTGTAAATTAATAATAATAGTTTAAGGCCTGTCGGCCGGTTTATCCTCGCGTCTCGTATTCTCGAACTTTCTGTCATATCTTTTACCGCACAATCGCCATTTTGTTGTAACTCTAAATTTATTCTATTCGAGGTCTTTCGGCCGGAGTAAAATAAATTTCCGCGTCAGTTGTTCATAATAAAATTAATTCAAATTCAGTCTTAATTATAAAAGTATTCCAGGCTTGTCGGCCGCTTTGAGTAAATTATCCGTGTCGTGAAAATCGTAAATTCAGGCCTCGTGACGCCATTTCCCGGGCCGAATATTCTAGTCAATTTTAACGTAGTTCTAGTCGTAAATTTAGTCTTAAAATAATTTTAAATTAATTTTAAAGTAATAAATTAATAAATTGTAAAATCTAAAAATCAAAAGACGCTAGGAAAATCACGGTAAAATTGTTGTCAAGTAAAACAAGCACGGATTATTTGGGCAGTAAATTGAATTGAATATTGAAGTGTGTTACGAATAATTATCAGAATTAATTAAGCAAATTAAATATATATAAATTTGGAAGTAAATGTTAATGAAAGTTATTGGTGAAAAATTAATTAATTAATAATTAAAATAAACCAAAATTAATTAATTAATAAATAAAAGTGAATTAAATAAATCAGTGAAAAGTAAGAAGAATTAAAATTATTAGTGGAACTTTTATATTGAGAAATTAAAGTCGAGTATTAAGTAAAATTTAATGATGTCATTGAGTATAGAAGAAAATTGAGTACAAAGTCGAGTCAAGTAGTTCTAAGTAAAATTTAACTGTGTCTGTGATAAATCCAGGGGACATTTTAGTTATAAGTAAATATACATCCAGGAGATGTTTTTAAATTAGATTAAGGTTTACCGTCCAGGGGACGAGGTTATAGTATTAAGGTTTTCCGTCCAGCGGACGAGGTTAAGAAAAGTGTGTGTGGGTGCAATACCGTCCAGGGGACGAAGAAAATTAGTTTGTCATAAGGAACCGTCCAGGGGACGAGATAATATTAGTTTGTCATAAGTAAAAACGTTCAGGGAACGAATTTAGTTTGTCATAAGTAATACCATCCAGGGGACGAGAGAATTTAGTTTGTCATAAGTAATACCGTCCAGGGGATAAGAAAAATTAGTTTGTCATAAGTAATACCGTCCAGGGGACGAGATAATTAGTTTTTCATAAGTAATACTGTCCAGGGGACAAGGAATTTAGTTTGTTATAAGTATTAGTTTGTCATAAGAAAATTATTATTGGTTAATTAAATAAAGCAAGGTGCTTGAAATTGATAAAATTTTAATTAGCATTATTTCAGTTATTTTTCCATTCCTCACCTCTCTCACAAGATATTACAAACGACTCTGAGAATTATATTAATTTAATTTAATTAATTAAAATAAAATCATACAACATCCGGTTCTGGAAGGCCGAGACCATCTTCCAGTGGCGCCCTAATATTCGTCTATAATACTAGGTGCGACCAGACTTGGCAAGCTAAACACTCTGTCATAACTTGAAACTATTTATTCTTGAAATAATATAATGAAATTGTAATAAAAGAGAAAAAAATACTAATTAAAATAATTAAACTTACTCAAACAAATAACTGAACCATACGACCAAATAACAAACCATACGAACATAAATGTAACATAAGGTCATAATAAAATAATTAAGATTAATTGTACTTATTTGTAACTTAATCATTAAAATAAATTTTAATTTTAAAAGAGTAAACTTTATTTATATTTATAATTGTATTACAAGTAAGCTTTTTTCTATTTATTAAAATAAAAGATATATAATAAATTATATAAAATATTAATTTATTAACTGAAAATTAACAAACTTTCTCTTATTACGAGCAACTAGCTTATGTGCAAATATGGGACGGCGTAAAATTATACGAACTGCTGCGGAAGAAGAACACATTAAACGAATGCGATGTGAAAAAGAAAAGGAAAGACAACGTCAACAACGAATTGTCAAAGAAATTAAACCACCTAATCATTCCTCTCATATAAGATTGCCTTCAAATAATTTTAATGCATGTCATATTGTAAGTAATAATTCGGAAAATGTTACTATAACACATCCCGGCAATGCTTACTCTCCTTTAGATTCTGCTTCATATGATATTGTGAACAATATTGTAAGTATTCCCTCTTCATCAAGTACTATATCTTCTTTCACGTATTCAGAGAATGAAAATCCAATTACCGATCATATGGATGACATTGCATCACGATTAGAGTCATTTATACCTGAAGCAACTTCCATATTTACATTTAACAAAGAACATAATTTGAGATCCGATCATGATTATTGCTTAACTGCATGTGATAGTTTTTCTACATCAATCCCTACAACATTCTTAATATCAGCAGAATCAGAACATCAATATTCTGAAGTCAATTGTCATTCTTCGTCTTTGTATGAATCAAGAACATTTGAAAATTTTCATTCTGATCATAATTATAGTAGGAAAAACGAAGAATTTGATTCGAAAGCCTTTATCAATGATAATATTAATACAAATCCAAATTAGCCATTAAGTCAAGTGAATGAAAATAACTTAACAATAACAAATAATGACAATGAAATTCAACAGCATTATATTGGTGATATGATCGTTAAATGTCGTCATTGTAAGGCAAAACATTTTGTTGCTGAAAAAGTTGCTAACAAATATTATTCTTTTAATGATTGTTGCCGCCATGGTGAAGTAGAATTAAATCAAACAGACCCTCCGGTATTGTTAAAATCATTATTTTCAGGAACCCACGAAAAATCACAAAATTTTTTTGATCGTATTAGAAATTTTAATAGTTCATTCTCTTTTGCTTCTTTCAATGCTAACTTAACAGATCTTTCTTCTCAAAGACGTGGGCCATATTGTTTCAAGATTCAAGGACAGATATATTATCAAGTAAATACTTCATTATATCCGTTGCCAAATGAGTCTCCTAGCTACGGACAGTTGTTTTTTGTAGATTCTTCTGAATCAGCAGAATATAGATCCGAAAGAAATTTAAATTGCGACGTTGATCTTTTGAAAGAAATCGATTTGACATTACGTCAGCATAACGTTTTTGCAAAGTCGTATGAAATGATGAAAAACGTGTTAAAAGATAATTCCACAGTTGATTCAGAAGGTAATACAATTGAACCAGAATTAAATTTACTCTTTACATTAAAACCTGGAATGGATGCAAGGCGGTATAATTTTCAGAGAGTAAATGAAGTTGCAGCAGTTTTTTCAACGACTGCTGATGGCGAAATTCCAGAATCATATGTGACAATTCAGAATAAAGCAACTAAATCTTTACAATGTTTAAGTACTATGGATCCTAACACTGATCCCTGGATTTATCCTCTTTTTTATCCTTATGGTAATCAAGGTTGGCATGCTTCTATATCATATAAAAATAATACTAATCGAAGAGTAACCCGCGCTGATTATTATAAATATCATTTAGCAATCAGAGATAACTTTAATGTTTTTTTAATGGGGCGTCATTTATCACAACAGTGGGTAGTTGATAGTTACGTTAAAATTGAAAAAGACAGATTGAATTATTGTAAATCTAATCAAAAAAAATTGCGAGCTGAATCATATCAAGGCTTCATAGATCATTTGCAATCGCGAAGTTCTAATAACAATTTAAGTTCTAACATAGGTAAAATTATAGTACTACCATCAAGTTTTACGGGTTCTCCACGAAATATGATGCAACATTAGCAAGATGCAATGTCTATTGTTCGTAAATTCGGTAAACCTGACTTATTTGTTACTATGACATGTAATCCAAAATGGCGAGAAATTACAGAAAACTTATTACCAGGACAAAGTGCTTCAGATAGACCTGATTTAGTTGCTCGTGTACTTAATATCAAAAAAGATGCTTTAATTAATATGGTCGTAAAACAGTCTATTTTCGGTTCAGTCATCGCATACAATTGGGTAGTAGAATTCCAAAAACGTGGTCTACCTCATTTACATATGTTAATCACATTAACGAACAGTAGTAAAATAAAAACTTGTAAACAAGTTGATAAATTAATTTCTGCAGAAATCCCAAATTCTGAAAATAATCCAATCCTATTCGATATTGTAACAAAGAATATGCTTCATGGCCCTTGTGGGGATTGGTGTCTTATTGACGGAAAATGTTCTAAAAAATTTCCTAAAAGTTTTCGAAATGAAACAGCCCTGGATGATAATGGATATCCTTATTATCGCCGTAAAGACGAAGGAATAACATTTACGCGAAATGATCATGTATTTGATAATCGATACGTTGTACCGTACAATTCGACCTTATTACAAACTTTTAATTGTCATATTAACGTAGAAGTTGTATCTTCAATTAGAGCAGTTAAATATTTATATAAATATGTTTACAAAGGTCATGACAAAGCAGCAATAACGATAAATGGAACGTTATCAAATAATACTAGAATAGAAACAGACTCAAACGAAGAACGTGCTTCTCGCAGTGTAAATGATAATAATGTAAATGATTATGACGAAGTTCGTAATTTTGTTGATGCTCGCTATGTTGGTCCTGTAGAAGCTGTTTGGCGAATTTTATCAAAAAATTTACAAGATAAAAGTCATTCAATAACCCGCTTACCGGTACATTTACCTAATCAGCATAGTATTACTATTAACGACGATTGTGACGAAATTGAACTTCAAAATGCCTTACAGAAACAATCAATGTTATTAGACTACTTCAAATTAAATGAACGTGATCCTAATGCTTGGCAGTACACTTATAGTGACATTTCACTTTATTACGTTTTTAAAAAAGATAGTAATACAAAAATCTCAAATGGGATCCACGTAAGAAACAATTCAACGTTATAGGTCAAATGTATTCAATAAGTCCTGCTCAAGTTGAATTATTTCATCTAAGGCCATTGTTAATTCATATTAAAGGTGCTACCGGTTTTGAAAATCTTAGAACAGTAAATGGAGTCCTTTATGATACTTTTACAACTGCATGTCTAGCAGCCGGACTTATTGAAGATGATCAAGAATGGAGAAGAACTTTATCAGAAGCAGTCATATGGATGATGCCACGAAAATTGCGTTGTTTATTTGTTCGTATATTAATTCATTGTCAACCACCTCGACCAAATGAATTATGGAATGAGTTTAAAGAATCAATGTCAGAAGATTATTGTAGAAATTCAAGGTTAGAAGGAGAACAAAGAGCATACGTATATATTAATACTATGCTTAATCGTGAAGGTTACAGCCTTGCAGCATTTCCCGATATGCCACCGATTAGTGAAATCGATATGGAAATGATTAACCAAGAATCATTACAAAGTCTTCCACGAAGTAATTCACAATCATATTATGATAAACTTAACGTTCAACAAAAAGAAGTAGTCGATCATGTGATGACAATAATTAATAATGAATCATTGGAAGGATCTTCAAATTGTATTTACGTTGACGGTCCTGGAGGTTCCGGCAAAACTTTTATTTATAAAACATTGTGTCACATACTTAAAGAACAAAATAAAAATGTTTGTACTATGGCATACACAGGCATTGCAGCGACGCTTTTACCAAATGGTAAAACTGTACATAAAACATTTGGTTTACCTGTACCGATGTTCTCAGATTTATCTTCCAATATAAAGCCAAATTCTAAACAAGGGCAATATTTAAAAGAAACAAATGTTTTTATTTGGGATGAAGCGCCGATGGCACCAAGGTATGCGTTAGAAGTAATAGACCGAACGTTACAACATATTATGAATAACAATATTCCTTTTGGTGGGAAATTAATGATTTTAGGTGGTGATTTCTGGCAATTACTCCCAGTTCAGCCTAATGCAACTAAAAGTGAAACAATTAATCTCTCTATAAAATTCAGTTCTTTATGGAAGAATTCCCGTATATTTTCATTAACTCAAAATATGCGAGCATTACCGGAAGAGATTGAGTTTGTAAAGTTTTTGTTAAATAATGGTGACGGAACTTTTAACAACGTAAATGATGAAATAACTCTCCCTGATATGTGTTTTACATCAAATAACGATAATATGGTAGAAAATGTATACGGTAGAATAATCAGAGGTAAACGTTATGATGAACTTTCTACAGTAGTTATTTTATCGGCTAGGAATATAGACGTTGATGCAATAAATAAAGAAGTAATCGAACTTTTAGATTTATCAACTGAAAAAGTATATCCAGCTATTGACAGTACTGAAAATTGTGATAATGGAAACATGGATGAGACTATTTTACCCGAATATTTGAATACTTTAAATCCTCCTAATTTTCCGCCGTATGAACTTCAATTACGTAAGTATTCAATAGTAATGTTAATCAGGAATTTGAATTTGAGTGAAGGTCTTTGTAATGGGACAAGATTAATTATTTTAGAGTTAGGTAATAATATATAAAGTGCAAAATTCTATCAGGTGACAGATCTGGAGATATTGTTTTCATCAATAGAGTAGCATTGTATTGTGATAACACATATCCTTTTACGTTTAGAAGACGGCAATTTCCCATTAGAGTAGCATTTTGTATGACTATAAACAAAGCACAGGGTCAAACATTTAAAAAAATTGGAGTTGACCTCACGAAAGATATTTTTAATCATGGTCAACTGTACGTTGCTTTTTCACGAGTTCGGTGTTGGTCAGCTTTACAGGTATATTTCAGTCATGAAAAGCAAGATAAAATCGTTAAAAACATTGTTTATGAAGAAATTTTTGCATAAATTTTAGTACTATAATAAAAAATTTTATCTTTAAATTGATCTAAATTATTTTTTTTCCAATATTAAGGTAATTATACAGAAAACGTTTGCGAGAATTCAATAAAATTTCGAGTCATTCCACATAAGCATTCACAGCTTATTACGTCCCATTATATCTTAGGAAATTACTAAGAATTATAAATTTTTTATTTCTATTGGTTCCTATAATCAGCTTTGAAAAGCTATACTATCCTCAATACTGAATCTATATTAAGTATTTACGCGAGTAAAACGTATTTTCTTAAATAACCATTTGATAGATTTTATTCTATAAAGATCCACTATTCTGGAGTCTTACCATTTTCGTCAGCATTGGCTAATATTTATTTAAATATTTATTAGTGTGTATTAAGCCCAAATATTAATTTTTGAAATATCTGGGTGTTATTTACATGTATTATCAGGCGGTAAATATTACTTGAGTTGAGATAAAATATATGCGACTGGGTTTTTAGTATTCGTATATATATAGATATCAGTGAAATATTTTCCTGGTCATTAGTAAATAATTTTAATTATTTGTATTTGGAATAGTTTGTGTGATTATTATTTGTAAACAGAGTGTCACATGTGATTGATACCATAATTCAGAACTTTATTTATAATTATTATTGAGTTTTCAAGTAATTATTAGGATAATTATTGCTTTATTTTTTTGATCTTATTCTTGAGAAAAATGCAAAATATTTACCATTTGGGAAATTGAGACTTATTATAAGATTATTTATTCATTTTATCTTTTTAATATCACATGCGAGTGATATATTAAGTTATAATTAATGAAATAATATTTTAAATTATTATTTTGAGATTTGTATTTATTACTCCAACTATTTTTCTTTACTTCATTTCACGTGCGAGTGAAAGTATCATTTATCATTATTTACAACTTGATTTTTTCGGAAACTCACAGGCGAGTGAGTTATTATATTTAATGCGATAAATTATTTGCGCGGCGGATAATTGTTATTTATCCCGTATTATGAGTTACATAACCGTATTATTTATACCAATCGTATTCGCATTCCATTATTATTTTTTGTGAGTGACTCAGTATTTTCTTTTATTATATATTCAATATTGTTATTGATCTGTGCGATACAATTTGGTAAAGCAAATTATTATTTGAGGTATAATTAAATGCAAATGGTCATAAATCCGGTAGTATTTATTTTAATATTTTAATTATTTGCTATCTTTTTCTTGCTATCCTATTCCTAATTCTGAAATTTGCTATCCTGTAATTATTTTTCTTTTTCATTTCATTTTCTCCGTTGGTTTTATTCCTGGTTCTGAATTTTGTTCGTGGGACACGCGAACTGGCGCCCAACTAGGTTTTTCTAACCCAGCTTGAGCAGAGCTGCGGGTCACCGGAGATTCGGGACATTTCCAGGTGGGACATTTTGTGTTTATTATTTTATTTTCAGGTTTTTCGCCCAACGGAGAGCTATAACGGCTATCGAACGCCGAGCACACTCCACCGTGGAACGCGTAAAATAGAGAGGAACGTTTTAATTCAAAAAAATTATTTTGGAAGTTGCCAATTTTTTTTTCTAGTAGATATACATTACACTGGGACAAAAAAATCGACTATTTTTTTTTTCTTTCGATACTGTGAAAATATTATTCCTGATGACCAAAAAAAATTATTGTGTAAGTTTGAGCCCTTAATATTGATATTAAGAGATGTATCGTTGCGAATGTTAGTTTTTTCACAGAAATTTCATTTTTTACCGAAAACTCGTAAATCATCTATCTGAAAAATTTTAGCAATATATATTCTTAAAGGAAAATGGATTCCCTACAATAAATCTCTCTTAGTAAATTGACGTGAAACGCGCCATTTCCTTGTAACCGTGCCTTAAATATTGATTTGTTTATTAAATTCTTTACTTTTATTTTGGTTTTTTGTAACTACTAGAAATATTCAAATCATTGCCAGTCAGATACATATTTTTAAAGATAATTTCATAGTCTATAAAAAAGTTCTCTTGATATTTTTTGCTAAATTAACTTCTTCGAAAGTTGTTCAGGTTATTTAAGTCGTTTTTACTCAACTTCAACCTTTAATAACTTTCTAAGAAGTGAATTTAGCGAAAAATATTAAGAGACCTTTTTTGTAGAGCATTAAATTCCCTTCCAAAATATGTATTGTGACTAGACAAAATTTCAATATTTCTAGTAGTTACAAAAATCCAAAATAGAAACAAAGATTTTAAAAAACAAATCAACCTTTAAGGCTCGGTTACAAGGAAACGGCGCGTTTTACGTCAATTTACTAAGAGAGATTTATTGTAAGGAATTAATTTTCCTTCAAGAATATATATTGCTAAAATTTTTCAGACAGATGATTTACGAGTTTTAGGTAAAAAATAAAATTTCTGTAACAAAAACCAATAGTCGTAACGATACACCTGTTAATATGACTATTAAGGGCTCAAACTTGCACTATAATTTTTTTGGTCATCAGGAATAATGTTTTCACAGTATCGAAAGAAAAAAAAATAGTCGATTTTTTTGGCCCACTCTAATATATATATATATTAGGGTGCTTCGTTTGAGATGACTATTTTTTTTTTTCTAAGTCCCGTGTCAAAATATCGTTGTACACATTGAAAAAAAAATTCTCACTAAAGATGCGCTCTTAATTCTGATTTTAAGTACCCGCTAAATGAATTTGAAATTTTCCCATTTAATTAGCACGTAAATTTTAATTTTTTCATTTCAATTATCGATGGCTTCGCGGCATTTGAACATATTTGATCAGCCATTGGAGGAAATAACAGAGGAATATTTTCTCTTTGAAAGTGCTTGTAGCCAATTTATGTTTTGTAACCGGCCTCAACAGTAAAAAAAACCCGAGTCGAAATCTCAGGTCTGTTTTAATCGTAAAAGTTTCCAAACCCTTTGAAGTCTTATTTACCGCCTAAAACGAGACCTGTTTTAAGCGTAGATGACGATTTCGGAAAATAAATACGATCAAACCAGACCTGAGCAGTACCGTTTTGATCGTACAGGGTATCAAAAGATGTACGATTATTATTATTATTTTTTAACTCATTCATTATTATCATTATTATGTCTCCGACATCTTCTTTTTCATAGCCGCGAAAATTCGAATTATTTTGATTATTACTGTTATTGTCAATATATATATATATATATATATATATAATATATATATATATATATATATACCCGTGAAAAAATTTTCTGATATGGCCTGATATGGCTTGATTTCAGCGGTTCATATCAGGCCTGATATGGAAATTGGCCATATCAGAAAATATATGTACAGATAAGATTTGACATGTTCTGATATGGACATATCAGACTATATATAGTGAGATTAACATTGTTATCTCGGGAACTAAATTTATAGATAATTTTATAAAATTATGTATAACCTTGTAAAGTTGTATATGCAATAATTGTCATGAAAAAAAAAAAAAAAATAAAGAAAAAAAAATCCATCCAGGTCATGGGTTCGAACCCGAGTACTTCTGATTCAAAGTCTGATCTATTAACCACTCTGCCAAATCATGAACTTGAAAAGGTTGATTATATCTATTTGGATAAAATTGAAACTAAGAAAATTAAAGACATCAGATAAATGATTGATTTGGTTACTTGTATTATATTCAATTGTTATTGTTTATAGAGTAACGAGACCATTACCGGTATACCCACCAGTAACGGGGCAAGAACAACTTCTTTTGGTAAAAGAAAAAAAAAAAGTTCAAGATTTTTAAACTTATAAGTTTGAAAAAAGTATACATAAAAATTTAATAATAATCAAACTTTTTTCAATTTATAATCTCAATTTTTTATATTTAAATTCAGTACGAAAATTTAAAATTCTCTCAGAGATTTCAAAATTGATCTCGTTAGCTTATTGGAAAAATTTTTCAACAAAGTTTGTGCACTTTATACAATTTATAAATGCGGTAAATTAAAATATTTAACAGACTTCATAAGATTTTATGAATCATTATAAAATCGGTTGTTCCGAACAATGTTACGTTATTTGGTCATTTCTAAATTATTTTACCAAACGTATGTATACGGAAAACTCGAAAAAACTAGTATACGTGCTCATATCAGGGCATATCAAGCCATATCAAACCTGATCAAGATTTTTTTTGACAAGCATATTAAAATATATATACCCTTATCAAGTTATATCAGGTCATATCGAGACATATAAAAAAAATTATATACAAGCATATCAAGTCTGATCAAGACATATCAAATCTGATATCGACATATCAAGTTGATATGGCTCGATATTGCCAATTTTTATATCAGACTATATCAGAATATATTAAAAATTATATATGGGCATATCAAATCATATCAGGTCAGATATAAATATATCAAATTTTTTGATATGGCCATATCAGGTCATATAAGGCTTGATCAGAAAATTTTTTCACGGGTATATATATATATATATATATATATATATATATATATATATATATATATATATATATATATATATATATATATATATATATATATATATATATATATATATATATATATGATTTTATTCACTGCAGTGAGAATTTACAGGAATGGCAACATATTAATCTTTTTCAACTTTAACTTCAAAACAAACAGCAACTAATTGTTCGATAGGAATAGACGTAAAATAAGAATTATCATTTTAAATTCTTTTCTACGCTGTGAGAAACTGCAGAGTATCCACGATAAATAAATTATTGAAATATATTGTTATCAATTATTAAAGTTATAGCTTTTTGAATAGTTAGCATACTCATGTAAACAATACTTTCCGTTAGCAATTTTAATAAAAATTACTTTAGAGAAAAATTTATTTATAGATTATTAGACGAACCAACGTTCCGTAATAGATTTAATTTTGACACATTTTAAGATTTTTTCAGTGCACATTTTATTAACGATTAAATCCGTAAAAGTGTTAAATTAAATTACTTATTTAATTAATTTATTTCAGTTTGGGCATCTTCATTAGCTAATGACGAACAAATTACGGATGCCGATTTTATCGATGTTATTACTAAACTAACATCAAACAAAAAAAAATTAAAAAATAAATAATAATTACGTTTTTAAGAAAATTTTTGGTTCTATGAAAAAATGGTTATCTCCTCGTTTCAATTTCGTTCTAAAATAAAATAAACTAAAAGTACTTTTTATGATTTTTTTTATTTCGATTAGTAAAACTACATTACCATACGATGAAGTAAATATTTTACGACTAACTTATAACCCACTTCAGACAAGACCGCACCGTATCGGCCGTAGCGTAGGGGGTAAAGCGATAGTCTGGCGAGCGTTAGGTTGTAGGTTCGAATCTCGGGTAGGGCGAAAATATTTAATAAGTTTTATTTGATAAGTTTAAGCGTATGAGTGTAATATCTAAGTGTATTGAGTAATTATATACATTTATGAAGCGAATAAAATTCTCCTCTTCTGACCTTAAAACTATAACATCCTATCTCCAATTACGATCCAGAGTAAAAAAAAAAAATCAAAAATTTTGCTTCTTAATCCTGAATTTAAATCGCAAATAACATGATATTTTTTTTCACATTATGTATTTATCAAAATTAATTTTAATGAAGCATTATATAATTATGATCAATACATAATACAATTAATAATTATTACTAGCAATTATGAAAAATGTTATGCTATTTAAATGACAAATTATAAAAAAAAAATATATATATATATATATGCCTACAGTGGGATTCGAACACGAGTCACTAGGTATTATTAAATATAATATTACTATTATTATTATATTTCTCATTATTATTATTTCAGGTCTGGTTTGATCGTAATTGTTTCAGAATGGGACAAAACTCCTATGATTACGATAAAAACAGACCTGCGCCTATCGAGCAACTAAGAGCAGCAGGTCTGTTTTAATCGTGAAAATTTTCTGAAACTGACTGGAAAAAAAATACGATTAAAAAAGACTTGAAATTTCGACTCGGGAAGCCAATTTTTCCTCGAATTTCATGGTTTTTTTTTATTTTACTTGCAAATAACTAGCTTTACGACAAAATTGTACCTGACTTTGTTGTAGGGAATTTTAATCCCTAGAAAAAAGTTATGTACAAGAATACCGTAAAACTAGTAGTTTTCGAGATAAGTCCAATTAAACATTTTAAAATTTGAAAAATCGCTGTTTTATCAAAGAATTTAGTAGCGTTTAACGAAATCATCGCTGAAAACATATATAATGTATAAGAAGAAAATATGAAAATATATATGACACATCCATATGTAAGTATAAAAAGTATGAAACAATAATTTTTTACTGAGAGAGGTAGTAATTAAATAAGCTTCCGTTTATCAAACAAGAGCATTTGAGTTAAGTTAAGATAAGACGAAGGAAGTGTAACAGGAGAGGATTTCGTATAACATTCCGGAAAAAAATTTTTTCATGAAATTTCATGAAGTTCTATAGAATTTAATGAAATTTTACAAAATTTCAACAAATTTTGAGAAATTATACTAATGAAATTTGGTGAAATTCTGTGAAATTTGATATAGTTTCATAAAATTTTATGCAATTGTATATAATTTTATAAAATTCTATATGAATTTATAATAATTTATAAAGTTCTTATCATTGTTATTGAGATAACAAGAAGTTATTAGCATGAAAATTTATATATTATTGTGAAATTTTAAAAAGTTTTACAAAATTTTATGAAAGTTTATAAAATTTGAAAATAAACTTATGAAATATTATCAGAATCTGGGAGATAATTCTATGAAATTTTGCAACATTTGATATAATTTTGTAAAATTTCATAAAATTTTGTGAAATTTCGTGAAAGGCCATAACTTGGTTTTTATAAAATTTCATAAAGTTTCGCATAATTTCATAAATTTTTGTAAACCTTCATATTGGTTTATAAAATTTACAAAATTTTACATGATTGTTATGAAGATTCCAAGGACTTAATGGTATGAAATTTCATATATTTTCATAAAATTTTATGAAAATATATGAGGTTTTATGTAATATTATGATATTCTATAAAACTTCATGTACTTTTACACAATTAAAGTTTTGGCCTCACACGAAAAGTTACAAAATTTCATGAAATTTCATAAAATTATGTTAAATTTTATGAAAATTATCTGTTGGTTTCGAATTGATTTTCGAAATTATTTTTACAATTTCATAGTTCAATAAAACTACATAATTTCATGAAATTTTGAGAATTTTTAGAAATCAAAAAAAAATTTTTACAATACTCTTTCGGATCTTTGTAGTGAATATGTAAAATTTTTATGATATTTTGTATAATTTTACAACATTTTATCAAATTTCATAGAATATTATGAGAGACTTGAAATCGAAAGGACGTAGGTTCGAGCCCAGAAGTCACCAGGATATTTTCGTCAATAAAAATTACAATTAGTGTGTCACTGTGATGCCTCCACCGATTAGATTAATATGAAAGATTTAATTGCAGATTTTTTGCAAAACCTAATATTTTTTTTGAAAAATGAATGGTGACTGAAGAATTTTATAAAATTCCAGAAAATTTTATAAATTTTCATAAAATTTTATCAGGCCATTTTCAGCATAAAATTTCATGAAATTTCATTAGTGAAATTTTATGAAATTTTATAAAATTTCATGAAAAACTTTTTTCCCGGGATTATATATTTTCAATGATATATTAACCAGGATATATATAGGGTGTCCCAAAAGTCGCGCCCCAAATTTTAAATCTCGATAGAGGACAAAATTCTGAGACAAAAAGTCCTTTACCATTTGTTCACCTGACGAACAGGTAAATTGTTATTAATTAAACAAAGTAGCCAATCAGAAAAAAGCATGAGCGCAAAAGAGTAGAGTGGGGTAAAGAGTGAGGAGATCGGAGGAAAGCATCAACAGCGTAAGCGCTCGGCTGTCGTTCAGCGGCACTCACAACGCGTGGTGCACATGAATGACAATTGTATTTATTTTTTATTTTAATTTTCATGAAAATACAGTCGCGCGGAACAAAATTTGACCTTTCTTATCAACTGACTAGCAGTCAATTGACTGCCGACAGTTAGAAGGACTGCAGAGATTTTTTTTCTTTTTTTTCAAAAAATCGGCTCCAGAAAAAAATAAGATAAACTTTAAATTTTTTCTTATCAACTGATTAATAATCAGTCAACTGACGACAGTCAAAAGGATAGCGGAGATTTTTTATTTTTTAAATAGAGTCCAAAAAAAAAATAAAAATGAATTTCTTATTTTTTTATCAACTGACTAGCAGTCTATCGACTGCCACCAGTGACGAAGACAGCAGAGATCAGGGTGGCCACAAGCCGGAAAAACCGGGAATATCGGGAATTATCAGGAAATTTAAAGCAACCGGGAAATATCATGGAAATGTCAGGGAATTTCGAAAAGTATCCTGGAATTAAATTGCAACAGTTCAAAATTGAAAATGTTTTCAATAATACACTAGTTATAAAAATTGAGGGATATTTAAAAAATTTCAAATTTTTGAGTAATTCTCAACGAGTTTTAATTCGAAATAAAATGGTTGTAGGACAAAAACAAAAAAGGCATAATGTAGCTTCAAGTTTTCTGATCTGGTCTTGGAAATTTTTTATTATGTGCGGTTTTGGAGAAATCCTAAGAAAACTGTCAAAAAAGAAATTTACCAAATTTTTGCACGTTTTCCAAACGGTCTTCGAGCTTCAATACATTTTTTTCGATAATTATAATTGTTTTTTGATTGCTCGATAACCGTGCATAAAAAAAAAATTTTAAAACCAGATCAGAAAACTAAACACTTGCACCTACAGATTGCCTTTCCGTTTTTGTTGTAAAACCATTTTTCTTCGAGTTACAAACTGTTAAAAATTACTAAAAAATTTGGAATTTTTTTAGTATCCCTTAATTTTTGCAACTAGAGTATTTTGAATTCATTTAAATCATGGAATTTCTCACTCTCTAAACATGAATCAGTGAAATTTTTTAAAATTAGTGAATCTTCACCGGGAACCAGCTATAAGTTTACCACTGGTTGAATAAGTGGTATACTTATAGCTGTAGAAATAGTGACTATACACTGATTTGCAAGAATTTTACTACTTCATTTTTAAGAGAGTATTAAATATTTTAACTTACACATTCTTAACATCAAATAATCAAAAGTGGGCAATATTAATATATTTTATCGCCATTTTTTATGGGTTCTCGCATGATTTAGGTATCAAATTTAATTACTGAAATTGGAAATATAATAAAAACTTTGAATATCTAAATGATATGGATAAAATTTCTAAATCAGAAAAAAATGTAAAAAACTTTACAGGAAAACCGGAAAATGTCAGGGAATTTTGAAATCATTCCTTTGTGACCACCCTGAGAGATTTTTTATTGAAAACCCAGTTCTGCGGAAATAAAAATTGACTTTTTTTTTTCTTATCAACTGAATGACAGTCCGTCGACTGCCACCAGTGACTAGGACAGCGGAGATTTTTTTTTAAAAATCTCGACTTGCAAAAATAAAAATTGACTTTTTATTTTTCTTATCGACTGAATGACAGTCCATCGACTGCCACCAGTTATAGCAGAGATTTTTTTTTAAAAATCTCGATCTGCAAAAATAAAAATTGACTTGTTATTTTTTTTTCATATCAACTGAATAACAGTCCGTCGACTGCCACCAGTGACTAGGACAGCGGAGATTTTTTTTTAAAAATCTCGACTTGCAAAAATAAAAATTGACTTTTTATTTTTCTTATCAACTGAATGACAGTCCATCGACTGCCACCAGTTATAGCAGAGATTTTTTTTCAAAAATCTCGACCTGCAAAAATAAAAATTGACTTTTTATTTTTCTTATCAACTGAATGACAGTCCGTCGACTGCCACCAGTGACTAGGACAGCGGAGATTTTTTTTTAAAAATTTCGACTTGCAAAAATAAAATTGACTTTTTTTTTCTTATCAACTGAATGACAGTCCGTCGACTGCCACCAGTGACTAGGACAGCGAAGATTTTTTTTAAAAAATCTCGACTTGCAAAAATAAAAATTGACTTTTTATTTTTCTTATCAACTGAATGACAGTCCGTCGACTGCCACCAGTTATAGCGGAGATTTTTTTTTAAAAATCTCGACTTGCAAAAATAAAAATTGACTTTTTATTTTTCTTATCAACTGAATGACAGTCCGTCGACTGCCACCAGTGACTAGGACAGCGGAGATTTTTTTTAAAAAATCTCGACTTGCAAAGATAAAAATTGACTTTTTATTTTTCTTATCAACTGAATGACAGTCCGTCGACTGCCACCAGTTATAGCAGAGATTTTTTTTTAATAATCTCGACCTGCAAAAATAAAAATTGACTTTTTATTTCTGTTATCAACTGAATGACAGTCCGTCGACTGTCACCAGTTATAGCAGAAATTTTTTTTTAAAAATCTCGACCTGCAAAAATAAAAATTTACTTTTTATTTTTCTTATCAACTGAATGACAGTCCGTCGACTGCCACCAGTTATAGCAGAGATTTTTTCTTAAAAATCTCGACCTGCAAAAATAAAAATTGACTTTTTATTTTCCTTATCAACTGAATGACAGTCCGTCGACTGCCACCAGTGACTAGGACAGCGGAGATTTTTTTTTAAAAATCTCGACTTGCAAAAATAAAAATTGACTTTTTTTTTTCTTATCAACTGAATGACAGTCCGTCGACTGCCACCAGTTATAGCAGAGATTTTTTTTTAAAAATCTCGACCTGCAAAAATAAAAATTGACTTTTTATTTTTCTTATCAACTGAATGACAGTCCGTCGACTGCCACCAGTTATAGCAGAAATTTTTTTTTAAAAATCTCGACCTGCAAAAATAAAAATTGACTTTTTATTTTTCTTATCAACTGAATGACAGTCCGTCGACTGCCACCAGTGACTAGGACAGCGGAGATTTTATTTTAAAAATCTCGACTTGCAAAAATAAATATTGACTTTTTATTTTTCTTATCAACTGAATGACAGTCCGTCGACTGCCACCAGTTATAGCAGAGATTTTTTTTTAAAAATCTCGACCTGCAAAAATAAAAATTGACTTTTTATTTTTCTTATCAACTGAATGAGAGTCCGTCGACTGCCACCAGTTATAGCAGAGATTTTTTTTTAAAAATCTCGACTTGCAAAAATAAAAATTGACTTTTTATTTTTCTTATCAACTGAATGGCAGTCCGTCGACTGCCACCAGTTATAGCAGAGATTTTTTTTTAAAAATCTCGACCTGCAAAAATAAAAATTGACTTTTTATTTTTCTTATCAACTGAATGACAGTCCGTCGACTGCCACCAGTTATAGCAGAGATTTTTTTTTGTAAATTCAGTTCTGCAAAAATAATTAAAAAAAAAAACTTTCGATTTTCTGAAAATCTTGTACGCGAAATGGTAAACCCTTCTTTTTTCCTACGTTTAGAATATTTGGTGGCCCTGAAAAGGGCCGTTTGGTTTATTTTGAACGTTGGCTATTACTTGAGCAGCTGCTCAAACGTTCCGCCTCCAACCTGAATGCAAAGGCGACAGCGTTGTAACAAATCTGTCCTGACTTTTTCCATCATGTCAGGAGTAATGTTTAGGTACGCTACCTGAATTCTCGCCATCGTCTCGAACTGATCCTCTGGTTCTGTTCCGTAAACGATTCCTTTCATGTAACCCCACAAGAAAAAATCCAGAGGTGTTAAGTCTGGTGATCTTGGAGGCCACGGAAAGGGACCGTTTCTCCCGATCCAAGAATTGGGAAATGTTGCATTTAAGTACTCTGTCACCTGTCCGGCTGTATGCGTCGGTCCACCATCATGCTGGAACCACTGAGGACGCTCATCAGGTGGTCGTATCAGAATACGATTGCAGAATGCTACCCGCTTTTCGAAATCACCGGGTTCTAATTTTTGAACTTGAGTTGCATGGAACGGATGCAATTCTCTTGCTCGAGTTATCCGATTAATCGACGTGCGAGAAATCGCCAATCGACGCTCAAGTTTTCGGACACTAGTGTTAGGATCTTCAAGCACTGCCTCAACCACACGATCTTCGTTACGAACCGTACGTACGTCTCGAGGACGACCTACACGCTAAACGCTCCCTGGTAAAATATTTCCAGTATCCCGGAGACGCTGAACAGCACGGAGAATTACGTGATGATCTGGATGATGAGTACGATTCGGGAAACGCTCAGCATACAGTCGACAGGCATCCCTAGCGTTATAGCCACACTCACCGTACACCATAATCATGTCCGCATAATCCAAAGCAAAATACCGATTTTCCCGAGGCATAGTGAAACGTATTGTATCGTTAATGAAGGTTCAATAAAGACTAATAATATACTCATAGTTTGCATAAATAAATTTTAAAAACAATTGAAAACGATGAAAAGATAGGATAAACATCTAGTGGCATGAGAAAAAGATAGCGAATGCCTTGGACAAATCGACAGATTTCCCAGAAAAACAAAATAAAATAAAAGTATATTGGAGAATGCATAAAACAGTGAGGAGTAAGAAAGATAAGTAAATATTCAATAGCATTTAAAAAAAGTCTGGCGAAATTATTATAATGACGGAGGTAATCGACGATCGGCCTTTGAAGAAATGGCTGTCAGCACAATGCTGCTAGTAAGTTAATAATAGCATGAAAAAACAAATAATCTGTCGTAAAATTTATTAAACATAAAAATAAATAAAGATTTAAAACGTAAAAATAATATTTTGATAATTTTTGCAGGACAGATTTTATAAAAAAAAATCCTCTTCTTTCCACCCACCTGATGGCGGTCGACTGACAGATAGTCAGTGGATAAAAAAAATAAGAAATTTATTTTTATATTTTTTTGGACTCTATTCGAAAAAATAAAATCTCCGCTGTCCTTCTGTCGTCAGATGACTGATCGCTAATAAGTTGATAAAAGAAAATTCAAAGTTCATTTTATTTTTTTTTAATTCGATTTCAAAAAAAAACATCTGCTATAACTGGTGGCAGTCGACGGACTGCCATTCAGTTGATAAGAAATATAAAAAGTCGATTTTTCTTATTGCAGGTCGGGATTTTTAAAAAAAAATCTCCGCTGTCCAAATCACTGGTGGCAGTCGACGGACTGTCATTCAGTTGATAAGAAAAATAAAAAGTCAATTTTTCTTTTTGCAGGTCGGGATTTTTAAAAAAAAATCTCCGCTGTCCAAATCACTGGTGGCAGTCGACGGACTGTCATTCAGTTGATAAGAAAAATAAAAAGTCAATTTTTATTTTTGCAAGTCGAGATTTTTAAAAAAAAATCTCCGCTGTCCTAGTCACTGGTGGCAGTCGACGGACTGTCATTCAGTTGATAAGAAAAATAAAAAGTCAATTTTTCTTTTTGCAGGTCGGGATTTTTAAAAAAAAATCTCCGCTGTCCAAATCACTGGTGGCAGTCGACGGACTGTCATTCAGTTGATAAGAAAAATAAAAAGTCAATTTTTATTTTTGCAAGTCGAGATTTTTAAAAAAAAATCTCCGCTGTCCTAGTCACTGGTGGCAGTCGACGGACTGTCACTCAGTTGATAAGAAAAATAAAAAGTCAATTTTTCTATTTGCAGGTCGGGATTTTTAAAAAAAAATCTCCGCTGTCCAAATCACTGGTGGCAGTCGACGGACTGTCATTCAGTTGATAAGAAAAATAAAAAGTCAATTTTTCTTTTTGCAGGTCGGGATTTTTAAAAAAAAATCTCCGCTGTCCAAATCACTGGTGGCAGTCGACGGACTGTCATTCAGTTGATAAGAAATATAAAAAGTCAATTTGAATTTATGCAGGTCGGGATTTTTGAAAAAAAATCTCCGCTGTCCAAATCACTGGTGGCAGTCGACGGACTGTCATTCAGTTGATAAGAAAAATAAAAAGTCGATTTTTCTTTTTGCAGGTCGGGATTTTAAAAAAAAATCTCCGCTGTCCAAATCACTGGTGGCAGTCGACAAACTGTCATTCAGTTGATAAGAAAAATAGAAAGTCAATTTTTATTTTTGCAAGTCGAGATTTTTAAACAAAAATCTCTGCTATAACTGGTGGTGGTCGACGGACTGTCATTCAGTTGATAAGAAAAATAGAAAGCCAATTTTTATTTTTGCAAGTCGAGATTTTTAAAAAAAAATCACTGCTATAACTGGTGGCAGTCGACGGACTGTCATTCAGTTGATAAGAAAAATAAAAAGTCAATTTTTATTTTTCCAGGTCTGGATTTAAAAAAAAAATCTCCGCTGTCCTAGTCACTGGTGGCAGTCGACGGACTGTCATTCAGTTGATAAGAAAGATAAAAAGTCAATTTTCATTTTTGCAAGTCGAGATTTTTAAAAAAAAATCTCCGCTGTCCTAGTCACTGGTGGCAGTCGACGAACTGTCATTTAGTTGATAAGAAAAAAAATCTGGGCGTCGGTTGGCCCTGTGGGCCAGCCCCAAAACTTCCCGCGGTTTTTGACCTCAAAGACCTCGAAAACATTGGTGTAGATATATTTTCGAGCTCTTCGAGCTCGAAAATGCTATCATATGCGGTTGTTTTTCTACGATCTTCTCAAGCTCTAACAAGTTGCCAGTTATGCTGAAGTTTGAAAATTTAAGAATCAAGAAATGTTAATGAAGCGGTTTTTAGAATTTAATCCCTGATTATGTTCAATGAAATAAGTGTATTCAGGCAGAAATCAATGCCAGGGATTCGAATTAAGACTTCAATGAGTGTTGACTCATGTGAGATACAATGAAATATGAAATATCCGGGAAAAATATTGAAAACTACGTTGTATCGATTTTATTGTTTATATTATGGTTTAAACTAAAACCCAAGTTTGATGACATTATGTATCGAAAGTAACCACATAAGGGATGAGTTAGTATGACTTCAGAAACATTTTAGTAGGTTATAGTGTGATTTATCCAGGAAAAATAACATAAAATGTTATTTTTTTAACTTTTCAATGCCGATATCTTTCGAACTAATTGATCGATTTCGACGTTTGAGGTGGCAATCGGCGCGTTTTATTGAATTCTAAAGCTGATTCAAATTTGAAATCGATCGCGTCAGTCGTTTCGAAAATATTTAGAAAAAACCGTTTTTCACCATTTCTTTCTCCCGCGATAACTCTCGAACGAATTATCCGATTTTGATGTTTGAGGTGGCAATTGACGCGTTTTTTTGAGTACTAGAGCTGATTAGATTTTAAAGTCGATCGTATAAGTCGTTTCTGAGAAATCATTAAAAAACTAAAAAAAAAAATTTTTTTTTTTTCGAAATTCGCAGATGTTTTCGAATCTCTTTGATCAAATGATCTGAAGTTTTCAGGAAAGTTGATGGCCAACAAGCTCTTTCAATCGCCGCCTTAAACATCCAAATCGGTTCATTGGTTCAAAAGTTACAAAGAGTTTACATACATACACACACACACACACATACATACACACACTCGGACATCATTCCAAAAATAGTCAGAATAGCTTTCTAGGACCTTAAAATGTCGACATCTGATGGAAACTCGATTTTCGAAAATCGGGGTGAAAACGATAACTTCCCGAAATTTTCGAAAATCGTCGATTTTCTTAGCGAGAAGTTAAAAAAAGTCAATTTTTATTTTTGCAAGTCGAGATTTTTAAAAAAAAATCTCCGCTATAACTGGTGGCAGTCGACGGACTGTCATTCAGTTGATAAGAAAAATAAAAAGTCAATTTTTATTTTTTCAAGTCGAGATTTTTAAAAAAAAATCTCCGCTGTCCTAGTCACTGGTGGCAGTCGACGAACTGTCATTCAGTTGATAAGAAAAAAAAAAGTCAATTTTTATTTTTGCAAGTCGAGATTTTTAAAAAAAAATCTCCGCTATAACTGGTGGCAGTCGACGGACTGTCATTCAGTTGTTAAGAAAAATAAAAAGTCAATTTTTATTTTTCCAGGTCTGGATTTGAAAAAATAATCTCCGCTGTCCTAGTCACTGGTGGCAGTCGACGGACTGTCATTTAGTTGATAAGAAAAATAAAAAGTCAATTTTTATTTTTGCAAGTCGAGATTTTTAAAAAAAAATCTCCGCTGTCCTAGTCACTGGTGGCAGTCGACGGACTGTCATTCAGTTGATAAGAAAAATAAAAAGTCAATTTGTATTTTTGCAAGTCGAGATTATTAAGAAAAAATCTGTGCTATAACTGGTGGCAGTCGATGGACTGTCATTTAGTTGATAAGAAAAATAAAAAGTCAATTTTTATTTTTGCAAGTCGAGATTTTTAAAAAAAAATCACTGCTATAACTGGTGGCAGCCGACGGACTGTCATTCAGTTGATAAGAAAAATAAAAAGTCAATTTTTATTTTTCCAGGTCTGGATTTAAAAAAACAATCTCCGCTGTCCTAGTCACTGGTGGCAGTCGACGGACTGTCATTCAGTTGATAAGAAAAATAAAAAGTCAATTTTTATTTTTCCAGCTCTGGATTAAAAAAAAAAATCTCCGCTGTCCTAGTCACTGGTAGCAGTCGACGGACTGTCATTCAGTTGATAAGAAAAATAAAAAGTCAATTTTTATTTTTGCAAGTCGAGATTTTTAAAAAAAAATCTCCGCTGTCCTAGTCACTGGTGGCAGTCGACGGACTGTCATTCAGTTGATAAGAAAAAAAAAAGTCAATTTTTATTTCCGCAGAACTGGGTTTTTAATAAAAAATCTCTCAGGGTGGTCACAAAGGAATGATTTCAAAATTCCCTGACATTTTCCGGTTTTCCTGTAAAGTTTTTTACATTTTTTTCTGATTTAGAAATTTCATCTATATCATTTAGATATTCAAAGTTTTTATTATATTTTCAATTTCAGTAATTAAATTTGACAACTAAATCATGCGAGAACCCATAAAAAACGGCGATAAAATAAATTAATATTGCCCACTTTTGATTATTTGATGTTAAGAATGTGTAAGTTAAAATATTGAATACTCTCTTAAAAATGAAGTAGTGAAATTCTCGCAAATCAGTGTATAGTCACTATTTCTACAGCTATAAGTATACCACTTATTCAACCAGTGGTATACTTATAGCTGGTTCAGTGAAGATTCACTAATTTTAAAAGATTTCACTGATTCATGTTTAGAGAGTGAGAAATTCTACGATTCAAATGAATTCAAAATACTCTAGTTACAAAAATTAAGGCATTCTAAAAAAATTCCAAATTTTTTAGTAATTTTTAACAGTTTGTAACTCGAAGAAAAATGGTCTTACAACAAAAACGAAAAGGCAAACTGTAGGTGCAAGTGTTTAGTTTTCTGATCTGGTTTTAAAATTTTTTTTTATGCACGGTTATCGAGCAATCAAAAAACAATTATAATTATCGAAAAAAATGTATTGAAGCTCGAAGACCGTTTGGAAAACGTGCAAAAATTTGGTAAATTTCTTTTTTGACAGTTTTCTTAGGATTTCTCCAAAACCGCACATAATAAAAAATTTCCAAGACCAGATCAGAAAACTTGAAGCTACATTATGCCTTTTTTGTTTTTGTCCTACAACCATTTTATTTCGAATTACAACTTGTTGAGAATCACTCAAAAATTTGAAATATTTTAAATATCCCTCAATTTTCATAACTAGTGTATTATTGGAAACATTTTTAATTTTGAACTGTTGCAATTTAATTCCAGGATACTTTTCGAAATTCCCTGACATATCCATGATATTTCCCGGTTGCTTCAAATTTCCTGAAAATTCCCGATGTTCCCGGTTTTTCCGGCTTGTGGCCACCCTGATCTCTGCTGTCTTCGTCACTGGTCGCAGTCAATTGACTGCTAGTCAGTTGATAAAAAAATAAGAAATTCATTTTTATTTTCTTTTTGGACTCTATTTAAAAAATAAAAAATCTCCGCTATCCTTCTGACTGTCGTCAGTTGACTGATTATTATTCAGTTGATAAGAAAAATAAAAAGTCAATTTTTATTTTTGCAAGTCGAGATTTAAAAAAAAAAATCTCCGCTGTCCTAGTCACTGGTGGCAGTCGACGGACTGTCATTCAGTTGATAAGAAAAAAAAAAAGTCAATTTTTATTTTTGCAAGTCGAGATTTTTAAAAAAAAATCACTGCTATAACTGGTGGCAGTCGACGGACTGTCATTGAGTTGATAAGAAAAATAAAAAGTCAATTTTTATTTTTCCAGGTCTGGATTTAAAAAAAAAATCTCCGCTGTCCTAGTCACTGGTGGCAGTCGACGGACTGTCATTCAGTTGATAAGAAAAATAAAAAGTCAATTTTTATTTTCGCAAGTCGAGATTTTTAAAAAAAAATCTCGGCTGTCCTAGTCAGTGGTGGCAGTCGACGAACTGTCATTCAGTTGATAAGAAAAAAAAAAGTCAATTTTTATTTTTGCAAGTCGAGATTTTTAAAAAAAAATCTCCGCTATAACTGGTGGCAGCCGACGGACTGTCATTCAGTTGATAAGAAAAATAAAAAGTCAATTTTTATTTTTCCAGGTCTGGATTTAAAAAAAAAATCTCCGCTGTCCTAGTCACTGGTGGCAGTCGACGGACTGTCATTCAGTTGATAAGAAAAATAAAAAGTCAATTTTTATTTTTGCAAGTCGAGATTTTAAAAAAAAAATCACTGCTATAACTGGTGGCAGTCGACGGACTGTCATTCAGTTGATAAGAAAAATAAAAAGTCAATTTTTATTTTTCCAGGTCTGGATAAAAAAAAAAAAATCTCCGCTGTCCTAGTCACTGGTGGCAGTCGACGGACTGTCATTCAGTTGATAAGAAAAAAAAAAGTCAATTTTTATTTCCGCAGAACTGGGTTTTTAATAAAAAATCTCTCAGGGTGGTCACAAAGGAATGATTTCAAAATTCCCTGACATTTTCCGGTTTTCCTGTAAAGTTTTTTACATTTTTTTCTGATTTAGAAATTTCATCTATATCATTTAGATATTCAAAGTTTTTATTATATTTTCAATTTCAGTAATTAAATTTGACAACTAAATCATGCGAGAACCCATAAAAAACGGCGATAAAATAAATTAATATTGCCCACTTTTGATTATTTGATGTTAAGAATGTGTAAGTTAAAATATTTAATACTCTCTTAAAAATGAAGTAGTGAAATTCTCGCAAATCAGTGTATAGTCACTATTTCTACAGCTATAAGTATACCACTTATTCAACCAGTGGTAAACTTATAGCTGGTTCCCGGTGAAGATTCACTAATTTTAAAAGATTTCACTGATTCATGTTTAGAGAGTGAGAAATTCTACGATTCAAATGAATTCAAAATACTCTAGTTACAAAAATTAAGGGATTCTAAAAAAATTCTAAATTTTTTAGTAATTTTTAACAGTTTGTAACTCGAAGAAAAATGGTCTTACAACAAAAACGAAAAGGCAAACTGTAGGTGCAAGTGTTTAGTTTTCTGATCTGGTTTTAAAATTTTTTTTTTATGCACGGTTATCGAGCAATCAAAAAACAATTATAATTATCGAAAAAAATGTATTGAAGCTCGAAGACCGTTTGGAAAACGTGCAAAAATTTGGTAAATTTCTTTTTTGACAGTTTTCTTAGGATTTCTCCAAAACCGCACATAATAAAAAATTTCCAAGACCAGATCAAAAAACTTGAAGCTACATTATGCCTTTTTTGTTTTTGTCCTATAACCATTTTATTTCGAATTACAACTTGTTGAAAATCACTCAAAAATTTGAAATATTTTAAATATCCCTCAATTTTCATAACTAGTGTATTATTGAAAACATTTTTAATTTCGAACTGTTGCAATTTAATTCCAGGATACTTTTCGAAATTCCCTGACATATCCATGATATTTCCCGGTTGCTTCAAATTTCCTGATAATTCCCGATATTCCCGGTTTTTCCGGCTTGTGGCCACCCTGATCTCTGCTGTCTTCGTCACTGGTCGCAGTCAATTGACTGCTAGTCAGTTGATAAAAAAATAAGAAATTCATTTTTATTTTTTTTTTGGACTCTATTTAAAAAATAAAAAATCTCCGCTATCCTTCTGACTGTCGTCAGTTGACTGATTATTATTCAGTTGATAAGAAAAATAAAAAGTCAATTTTTATTTTTGCAAGTCGAGATTATTAAAAAAAAATCTCCGCTGTCCTAGTCACTGGTGGCAGTCGACGGACTGTCATTCAGTTGATGAGAAAAAAAAAAGTCAATTTTTATTTTTGCAAGTCGAGATTTTTAAAAAAAAATCACTGCTATAACTGGTGGCAGTCGACGGACTGTCATTCAGTTGATAAGAAAAATAAAAAGTCAATTTTTATTTTTGCAGGTCGAGATTTTAAAAAAAAAATCCCCGCTGTCCTAGTCACTGGTGGCAGTCGACGGACTGTTATTCAGTTGATAAGAAAAATAAAAAGTCACTTTTTATTTTTGCAAGTCGAGATTTTTAAAAAAAAATCTCCACTGTCCTAGTCACTGGTGGCAGTCGACGGACTGTCATTCAGTTGATAAGAAAAATAAAAAGTCAATTTTTATTTTTGCAAGTCGAGATTTTTAAAAAAAAATCTCCGCTGTCCTAGTCACTGGTGGCAGTCGACGGACTGTCATTCAGTTGATAAGAAAAATAAAAAGTCAATTTTTATTTTTCCAGGTCTGGATTTAAAAAAAAAATCTCCGCTGTCCTAGTCACTGGTGGCAGTCGACGGACTGTCATTCAGTTGATAAGAAAAATAAAAAGTCAATTTTTATTTTTGCAAGTCGAGATTTTAAAAAAAAAATCACTGCTATAACTGGTGGCAGTCGACGGACTGTCATTCAGTTGATAAGAAAAAAAAAAGTCAATTTTTATTTCCGCAGAACTGGGTTTTTAATAAAAAATCTCTCAGGGTGGTCACAAAGGAATGATTTCAAAATTCCCTGACATTTTCCGGTTTTCCTGTAAAGTTTTTTACATTTTTTTCTGATTTAGAAATTTCATCTATATCATTTAGATATTCAAAGTTTTTATTATATTTTCAATTTCAGTAATTAAATTTGACAACTAAATCATGCGAGAACCCATAAAAAACGGCGATAAAATAAATTAATATTGCCCACTTTTGATTATTTGATGTTAAGAATGTGTAAGTTAAAATATTTAATACTCTCTTAAAAATGAAGTAGTGAAATTCTCGCAAATCAGTGTATAGTCACTATTTCTACAGCTATAAGTATACCACTTATTCAACCAGTGGTAAACTTATAGCTGGTTCCCGGTGAAGATTCACTAATTTTAAAAGATTTCACTGATTCATGTTTAGAGAGTGAGAAATTCTACGATTCAAATGAATTCAAAATACTCTAGTTACAAAAATTAAGGGATTCTAAAAAAATTCCAAATTTTTTAGTAATTTTTAACAGTTTGTAACTCGAAGAAAAATGGTCTTACAACAAAAACGAAAAGGCAAACTGTAGGTGCAAGTGTTTAGTTTTCTGATCTGGTTTTAAAATTTTTTTTTTATGCACGGTTATCGAGCAATCAAAAAACAATTATAATTATCGAAAAAAATGTATTGAAGCTCGAAGACCGTTTGGAAAACGTGCAAAAATTTGGTAAATTTCTTTTTTGACAGTTTTCTTAGGATTTCTCCAAAACCGCACATAATAAAAAATTTCCAAGACCAGATCAGAAAACTTGAAGCTACATTATGCCTTTTTTGTTTTTGTCCTATAACCATTTTATTTCGAATTACAACTTGTTGAAAATCACTCAAAAATTTGAAATATTTTAAATATCCCTCAATTTTCATAACTAGTGTATTATTGAAAACATTTTTAATTTTGAACTGTTGCAATTTAATTCCAGGATACTTTTCGAAATTCCCTGACATATCCATGATATTTCCCGGTTGCTTCAAATTTCCTGATAATTCCCGATATTCCCGGTTTTTCCGGCTTGTGGCCACCCTGATCTCTGCTGTCTTCGTCACTGGTCGCAGTTAATTGACTGCTAGTCAGTTGATAAAAAAATAAGAAATTCATTTTTATTTTTTTTTTGGACTCTATTTAAAAAATAAAAAATCTCCGCTATCCTTCTGACTGTCGTCAGTTGACTGATTATTATTCAGTTGATAAGAAAAAATTTAAAGTTTATCTTATTTTTTTCTGGAGTTGATTTTTTGAAAAAAAAGAAAAAAAATCTCTGCAGTCCTTCTAACTGTCGGCAGTCAATTGACTGCTAGTCAGTTGATAAGAAAGGTCAAATTTTGTTCCGCGCGACTGTATTTTTATGAAAATTAAAATAAAAAATAAATACAATTGTCATTCATGTGCACCACGCGTTGTGAGTGCCGCTGAACGACAGCCGAGCGCTTACGCTGTTGATGCTTTCCTCCGATCTCCTCACTCTTTACCCCACTCTACTCTTTTGCGCTCATGCTTTTTTCTGATTGGCTACTTTGTTTAATTAATAACAATTTACCTGTTCGTCAGGTGAAAAAATGGTAAAGGACTTCTTGTCTCAGAATTTTGTCCTCTATCGAGATTTAAAATTTGGGGCGCGACTTTTGGGACACCTTGTATATATCCTGGTTAATATATCATTGAAAATATATAATCCCGGGAAAAAAGTTTTTCATGAAATTTTATAAAATTTCATAAAATTTCACTAATGAAATTTCATGAAATTTTATGCTGAAAATGGCCTGATAAAATTTTATGAAAATTTATAAAATTTTCTGGAATTTTATAAAATTCTTCAGTCACCATTCATTTTTCGAAAAAAATATTAGGTTTTGCAATAAATCTGCAATTAAATCTTTCATATTAATCAAATCGGTGGAGGCATCACGGTGACACACTTATTGTAATTTTTATTGACGAAAATATCCTGGTGACTTCTGGGCTCGAACCTACGTCCTTTCGATTTCAAGTCTCTCATAATATTCTATGAAATTTGATAAAATGTTGTAAAATTATACAAAACATCATAAAAATTTTACATATTCACTACAAAGATCCGAAAGAGTATTGTAAAAATTTTTTTTTGATTTCTAAAAATTCTTAAAATTTCATGAAATTATGTAGTTTTATTGAACTATGAAATTGTAAAAATAATTTCGAAAATCAATTCGAAACCAACAGATAATTTTAATAAAATTTAACATAATTTTATGAAATTTCATGAAATTTTGTAACTTTTCGTGTGAGGCCAAAACTTTAATTATGTAAAATTACATGAAGTTTTATAGAATATCATAATATTACATAAAACCTCATATATTTTTATAAAATTTTATGAAAATATATGAAATTTCATACCATTAAGTCCTTGGAATCTTCATAACAATCATGTAAAATTTTGTAAATTTTATAAACCATTATGAAGGTTTACAAAAATTTATGAAATTATGCGAAACTTTATGAAATTTTATAAAAACCAAGTTATGGCCTTTCACGAAATTTCACAAAATTTTATGAAATTTTACAAAATTATATCAAATGTTGCAAAATTTCATAGAATTATCTCCCAGTTTCTGATAATATTTCATAAGTTTATTTTCAAATTTTATAAACTTTTATAAAATTTTGTAAAACTTTTTAAAATTTCACAATAATATATAAAATTTCGTACTAATAACTTCTTGTGATCTCAATAACAATGATAAGAACTTTATAAATTATTATAAATTTATATAGAATTTTATAAAATTATATACAATTGCATAAAATTTTATGAAACTATATCAAATTTCACAGAATTCCACCAAATTTCATTAGTATAATTTCTCAAAATTCGTGAAATGTTGTAATGAAATTTTGATTGAATCGAGTAGAGAATTACTTATAATAATAATAATTACTAATAATTTTAAAAAATTTTATAACATTGTACAAAATGTCATACAATTTTAGCTAATTTGTATGTAAAATTTAATAAAATGTTAGAAAGACATTTTCCCTAGAGAACATAAAATTTTACAAAATATTTGGAAATTTTACCAAGCATTATAAAATTTCATCTAGAGCTGCGAAATAACACAAAATCTTATCCTTTAAAAAACTTTGTTTTTAGAATTAATTCAAATTTCATATGTTTAAATATATATTCTTTATTTTAAAGCACAGCAAAAAAGATATAATAATAAAAAAAAGTCCTTAAATTATTTACAGTAGTGTTTTTGAATAAAATACGGCTGTTTACAAAGGTAATCGCCGACTCTTATTGCATTGCTGATGTTACTTACAGATTTGAAATTACTTAATTGTAATTTATTTGTCATGTTAATCGGTAAAATGTGAGTTATTTTTACTCTTTGCTTTGTATTAATAATCATATTTGTGCAATTAATTTCATGTACTTCAAGTAAGAAATATAGTGTTCCATCAAATCTCCGAAAAAAATATTTTATAGTCCCATAAGTAACGGAACCATCAATGAATTCAATTCTCACTGTATAATCATTAGTTTTAATTTCCTTATACAATTGTGATGTATATTCAGAGTTACAAATTTTTGCTCGATAATAAACATGAAAATCTTCTGTGTCAATGTTATGATCGTTCAACAATTGTACTTTTGCTTCACTTAATTCAACAGTACTACTTTTGCCAATGAAATGATTTTCTTTTCCAATTGACAAGTGATTATGACCATGTTTATTCACTTCGCTGCGTAGAAATTGTATTCCCATGATATTCTCAGATTATTAATCAGCTCTTGACCCAAATGTTTTGAACCGTGAACACAATTAGCCAAGAAACCGTTTATATTTTTAAATGGGAAAGCTGATATAGCCCATAGTGGCCCCATCTCTTAACTATGAGCCCCAAATGTAATAGCTGATGAAAATTGTAAGTTATACTGCGATTACCATATAAAATTTCCGTTTGCTTAACAAATAATCTTAAACATGTATCTGCTAACGCTAAATCCTCATTAGTAATATTATCTTGAAGTAAAAGAGACAATCCTTCGACAAACAAAACCCAATGTTCAAAATATTTATTTTCCAGATATTTTTGCAGTGTTGGTAATGAAAAAAATAAAATCCAGTACAAAAATTCGTTTGCTTCAATCAATTTATAGTCAGTCAATGGTCTCGGCATTCGATTGAATGAAGATGGTGGTTTTATGCTAGTTATGAAGTCATTAATGTCTTTTATATTTTTTTTTATATTCCAAGAGCCTTTTTTATTTATCCACAAGTCTATAAAATATTTACCGACACCCAACAACGTACTATGCATATATTCTGGAAATACGCAGGTTCCTAAATCGATTAGTGGCAGTTTTGATATAACAGTTGTCCCTTTGACACCTTTACAGTGTTTTTTACCCAACAGAAGTGCTTTCTGAGCTTGTTTCTGCATTCTACGACTAGTTCTCATTTTATTAACTTCTTCGTAGTACGGATCCCGAGTCGAAATTCAAATTCTGTTTTAATTGTAAAAGTATTTAAATCCTTTGTAGTTCAATTTGCCGCTTCCCCAAACGCCTGTTTTGATTGTATAAGATGACGCAGACTAAAAGTACAACCAAACCAGACCTACAAAATGCTCTTTAATCGTAAACATTACCCACATTTTTATTATTGTTATTATTTTTTTAACATTATCTACAACGAAACCAGGCGTAAAATAATAATAATATTAATAGTAAAGATAGTAATAATGAGTATGTAAATAGTCTTTGAAATCTGCGGACGCGGGTTCGAGTCTTACTTTGAGTCACTTTTTTTTTTAAATAATAATAATAATATTAATAATATTGTTATGTCCCAGCCTGTACGTCAGATGACGTGGGCATTTACTTCTCTAATTACCGACCTGAAATCTAACTAATTATATCGAATATCGATAACCAAGTAATTTCTATAGTATTTAATTAATTATATAAAATAATATAATATAATCATATTATTTAAGATATTTTAAAGTTAAGGATATGAGTAATCGTTGATAAAGTTATTTTTCTATACTTTATCAAATATAAATAAGCGCTGACGCCTCGAGTAAATCCTCGAGACGTGCAGCTGCACAAACATCTATTTTGTTTAAGATAACTTTTGTTAATAGATAAGTGACTCATTTGTTAGTAACAAAAGCGGAGAGATCGTGAGAATTAAGTATTTTCAATAAATATTAGAATGGATCATTCGAGAACATGCGTTATCTCGAATGACCCCTCCATATGAATCGATGCGCGGGCCTGATGCCCAAGCATATTGATAAGAGCTACTCTAGTTTTTCTCGATCAAGAGAAGTCAGTCTGAAATATAGAATCTTTGAGAGCAGTCAGGCTCAAACTTAAATACTCAACTTCGTTCTCACCCTCTCGAAGTTATTGTTAAGAGTACATTAACAATTTATAAATTAATTCAACTGTATATTTTCACATCAATCAAAATTATATCCTTATAATTGAATAAATCGGATTTAGATATATAAAATAATATATATAATCAAATAACCAGTTTATTGCAACCACCAAATGGTGGCTGTTCAACCCATACTTAATAATTATTTATAATTATATGTAAGTTCTTATTACGTCCAATTTAAATCGACCGCTCAACTACGCCAGCGCCAAAACATCAACTAGGACACAACAATATTAATAATTATAATAATAATAATAAATAAATAAATCATTATTTTATAATACACTAATGGAAAAAATTAAAGGTTAAAAAAAAAATTCTAAATTTTTGGGTGATTTTCAACAGGCCGTAACTTCGAGAGAAATGGTCGTACAAGGAAAAAAAAAAAAGGAAATTGTAGCTCCAAGTGTCTACTTTTTGGATTAGAACTTTTTTTTTTGAATAGGAATTTTGATCATGTTACTGGAGTAATTTTTTCCTTGTAAACATGGGAAAAATACCCATGTCAACTTAGAAGAAATTATTCCAGTTACATGGAAAAATTCCTATACTGACATGGTGAAAATATCCATGTTAGCATGAAAAAAATTCCCATGTCAACATAGGAAAAATTACTATGTTGCATGGAAAAAGTCCAGAAGAAGATAAAATCACTAAAGTACCAAATATTTTGGTCATTTTGATCATTTAAGCTTTAAAGCGATAAAATAGGAATATGTGAAGGTATTACCGTTTACGAGAATAGAATTTCAAAGTTTCCAAAAAAATTTTGTGTAATTTAATAAAATTTTTTTTGTAGCACCTACGAATTAATCAATTTTGATTGTACTTAACAAATTACAAATTAAAAGCAGATGAACTTCGAACAGATTACATCCAAGAGCTATAAAATATTTTTACTATCATTGTACTTCACTTTAATTGAAAAGGTGCCATAATTATTAATGTTCTGCAAGTACATTCTTTTTTAATTTATACATTCGACTTGCATTTAACTTGTCATTGAACACGGCTTGTAAATCAACGAATGACCCATATTTAATGTTATGAAAATTTGAAACCATTAGTTTACAAATATTTTACTTTTATATGCATGGTAATTTCTACTTTGTTAACATGGAATTTTCCCCATGTTAACATGGGAAATTTTTTCATGTTGACATAGGAAAAAATCCAATGTTAACATGGGAGTTTTTCCCATGTTGAGATAGGAATTTTTCCCATGTTAACATTGGAATTATTCCTATGTAACATAGTTATTTTTTCAATGTTGATATAGGAAAATTTCCATTGTCAATATAGGAATAATTCCTATGTTACAAAGCAAAATTTACCATGTAACACAGCAACAATTCACATGTTACCATAGTAAAATTTACAATGCCAACAAAGGAATTTTCCCCATGTAAAATTGGAAAAATTCCCTTTTTTTACTTTCCGTGCAGGATTGACAACTATTTGAAGTTTGACTGATCATTATATAACACTGCTTGCAATAATAATGTTTGATTGCACTAATTGTTGGAGCTATGTCTTGTAAATATTCAAATAAATGAAATATAGTTTTTGGGAAATTATTACCAACAGGCAGAAATTTTTGGAGCATATTCAATGTAGCTTGCAAACTGGCTTTTATGCATTTATGTTTCATATACAATTCGAGCAGCATTAATATACTTTCATCTAGAGTCATTGAACTATATTTATAAAGCAATCGACTGAAGTCATTACAAATACCTCCTGTACCATTATCTTCACAATTGATTTTATCCACTGCGTGTAGAGGTACAGTAAATTCGTCTGTACTAGAAATACTGTCATGGTCCGAATCACTACAATTTTTTACGCTTGATGTATCATCTTCAGAACTGATGATCTCACAAGTGTCAACATCGCTGTCTTCACCAATTTTATCACTGGTCGAGTTAGTACTCATACTGCTGTCATAGTTCTCGATAATAAGACTATTTGTTTCTCTACTATTGTGGTCGGTATTTAATAGTTGTTGAGTATTAACTACGTCTGAACGATGGACCTCTAATACATTTGTTTCCCATCGAGTCAGTGTTCTAAGTGGAATCTAAATAAAAAGTTAAAGAAAGTATTGTTACGTCCTCGTCACCCTTCAACGCTTTTCCAACTATATCTACGAAAAATATCATTATTCTGGGAAATGCCCAGCATGAACAACTCATACGGACCATCCCCGTATGATACTTTCATAAAATTTACATCTTAAAATAAAAACGTAAATTTAACTTAATAACTATATGGGGCATTCCACGCCAAATCGGACGGTTTCAAAATTTATTTTTCCGATTTTCTTAATTTTTGGGTATTTTTTAGTACCCCTCAAAAGAGGCTTCCTGGTAAATTTTGAGATTTTTTTGATCAATGGTTTAAAAACTATCGAATTTTAGAAAAAACCGCTCTTTTTATGGTTTTTTGATCATAACTTTCGTAATAATGGTCGAAATTCAATGTTTTTTTTTTCAAAATTTTTGTTTTTAGATGGCCTTTAAAGAAAAAAATACAAAACAAATATACGAAATGATTTTAATCGCGATTTTTGAATTTTAAGTTTTCAACTGTGTTTTTAAAAAAAGATGCATCCTTCGATTTCCTTGAAAATTTTCTATTTTAAACTTCTATCCATTCTGCAACTTTTAAGCCCGGTCCGGTAGTGGGCCTTCCATAATTACTATTTTTTTCGATTTTTGAAAATTTGAAATAATTTTTTTTCGCTATAAATGATTATCAGTTCCGATTTTTGACACTGTATACTTGTTTTTTTTGCATATTATAAATTGATTTCAATATTTTTTGGTTTTGAGTAGGGATTTAAAAGCAGTAAGTAAAAGTTAATGCTATTTATGAGCAGTTATAATAAATGTTTTTATTTATTAAGAAGCAACTATTTCGAAGCAAAAGAAACATTAGATTTGCTATAAATTACAGCTAAGACCATTACAGGAGCTCAAAAATTCAATATAATTATTCGAAAACGCGCAAAGCATGAAATAATCGTTAATATTAAATTTTCGAAAAAACCCGGAAATAATTAAAATCGTTTCATGCTTTACGCGTTTTCGAATAATTATATTGAATTTTTGAGCTCCTGTAATGGTCTTAGCTGTAATTTATAGCAAATCTAATGTTTCTTTTGCTTCGAAATAGTTGCTTCTTAATAAATAAAAACATTCATTATAACTGCTCATAAATAGCATTAACTTTTACTTACTGCTTTTAAATCCCTACTCAAAACCAAAAAATATTGAAATCAATTTATAATATGCAAAAAAAACAAGTATACAGTGTCAAAAATCGGAACTGATAATCATTTATAGCGAAAAAATTATTTCAAATTTTCAAAAATCGAAAAAAAATAGTAATTATGGAAGGCCCACTACCGGACCGGGCTTAAAAGTTGCAGAATGGATAGAAGTTTAAAATAGAAAATTTTCAAGGAAATCGAAGGATGCATCTTTTTTTAAAAACACAGTTGAAAACTTAAAATTCAAAAATCGCGATTAAAATCATTTCGTATATTTGTTTTGTATTTTTTTCTTTAAAGGCCATCTAAAAACAAAAATTTTGAAAAAAAAAACATTGAATTTCGACCATTATTACGAAAGTTATGATCAAAAAACCATAAAAAGAGCGGTTTTTTCTAAAATTCGATAGTTTTTAAACCATTGATCAAAAAAATCTCAAAATTTACCAGGAAGCCTCTTTTGAGGGGTACTAAAAAATACCCAAAAATTAAGAAAATCGGAAAAATAAATTTTGAAACCGTCCGATTTGGCGTGGAATGCCCCATATATATATATATATATATATATATATTTCGGGGAGTGTACATATATATATATGTATATATATATATATTTATATATGCGTACATAAGATATATATATATATATATATATATATATATATATATATATTAGACTGTTTCAAATTAGGGGTCTATTTTTATTTTTTTGATGAACATTGAAAAATCGAAAGGGTATTTTAAAATATGGTGACAGTTAAAATTTGAGCTCTTAATATTGATATTTAGAGGTGGCTATCGATAATTTTCGATTTTTCATTTAATAACATGGTAAAAAATACATAACTTCCGAAAAAATCAAGATACAAAAAACCTCTTCTCAAACATTCTGTAGCAAATTTACTGATCTACAAGAAAGGTCTTCTATGATTTTTGCATAAATTCAACCATTCACAAGATATCCGAGGTCAAAGTTTGATAGAATTCAAAGAACTTGTTTTTGCTCGTTCTGAATTTTATATCATGTCAACTAATGAGAATTCAGAAATTCTTAATATTGTTTGTTCATAGAAAATTGAATGCTCTACAAAAAAAGTCTCTTATCATTTTTTTATAAATCCATCTGTTCAAAAGTTATTGGAGCTTGAAGTCAAGTTAGAGTAAATTTCGAGATCTTTTTACTCTTCCGGTGAAACTATCGGACTAATCATAAAATATTAATGAATCTATTTTGTAGGCAATTTTATTTCCTACAAAATATCTCTGATGATTTTTTTTTGAATTCGGCATTCTTTTCTAGTTATTTCCATTTTAATGTCGAGCTCTTAAATTCGATCAGAACACTTTTTTTAGGAGCTTGGCATTAAAATGGAAATAACTAGAAGAGAATGCAGAATTTGAAGAAAATTTATCATAGGTAATTTGTAAGAAATAAAATTGCCTACAAAAAAGATTCTATGACATTTTATGATTAGTCCGATAGTTTCACCGGAAAAGTAAAAAGATCTCCAAGTTTACTTCGAGCTCTAATAACTTCCGAACAGATAGATTTATCAAAAAATGATAAGAGACTTTTTTTGTAGAGCATTCAATTTCCTACAAAAAACTATATCGAAAATTTCTGAATTCTCATTAGTTGATATGGTATAAAATTCAGAACGAGCAAAAACAAGTTCTTTGAATTTTATTAAACTTTAACGTCGGATATCTTGTGAATGGTTGAATTTATGCAATAATCATAAAAGACCTTTTTTGTAGATCAGTAAATTTGCTACAAAATGTTTAAAAAGAGGTTTTTCGTATCTTTATTTTTTCGGAAGTTATGTATTTTTTACTATGTTACTAAATGAAAAATCGAAAATTATCAATAGCCACCTCTAAATATCAATATTAAGAGCTCAAATTTTAACTATCACCATATTTTAAGATACTCTTTCGATTTTTCAATGTTCATCAAAAAAATAAAAATAGACCCCTAATTTGAAACAGTCTAATATATATATTTATATATAACTTTTATTATTATTAAGAAAATGCATAAGAATATATTAAAAGATAAATAATTCTATAGGAATTCTCTATTAAGAAATAAATAAGTTTAAAGGCAAATATTTATAGCCGCACATATACAAATGACATATGTACATATACATCATAATATTGTGTATATGTACGTATAGAAGTATATGTGTGGGTATAAATATAATTAAAACGTGTAAAAATCAATTCCAAAAAAAATAATTATTTATAATTAAAATTAATTTGAATACGAATATTAAATTTAAGAGAATAATACGTGCATGTACAACATACAAAAAGCTTTGCATGTATACAAATATCTTTTATATACAATTAAATTTATAAATTTATTTTTTTTTTTTTCATTTACCTAATATAAAATTATTGCATGTATGACATACATACATAAAACATTTAACATGCAGCATGCATAAACATAATTTAATTTCTAATACACCATCTTTGTACGAAAGAAAGCATACAAGTAGGCGAGACAAAAACATGAGTGGGCGTCAGGAATACCATGTGGTAACCTGAGTACCGGGCGGAGTAAAACAATAAGAGCAAGGCCCAAGAATAAAGGAAAGAAACGCCCGCAGCCAGAGTAAGCGACCAACTTACTCTCGCTGCTATCCTGATACTAAAAATCGAGAAAAGACAGTTCAGAGGGCTGTAAAACCCTCAAAATTAAAAGTAAATTTACCAAAATAGTAAATTTGATTATTGCCTAGTATCTATCACATTTTGGCTTTGTAACATTTAAAAATTATCTATAATTTTAAATGATTTATTTATTAATATATTTATCAGATGACGACAGCATCTTAAATTTGTTTAAATAAATGTGATTGCTTATAAAGCATATCGTATTTATTTAAATAAATAAAGATTCCCGGTATTCCATCTCCGATAACGCCGGAAGAGCTGGATCATCGATAAAATTTTTGACGAATAAACAATAACTATGGGAGAGTGTTTCTGCGTCTTTTCTCATAGCCCCTACCATGGGGGTCCATCTAAGATTACAATGTAAATAAAAGTCACTGCAGCCGTTAATTAATCAGTTCGTTTTTACGCTTCGTTACTGCCGGGTGTGACCCTGTTTTTCCTTTTTTTTGAGTTTCGTACAAAGTACAGTTTTCGGGTGTGATCCCGTGTTTTTATTAAGAGGAATATTTACAAGGATTTTTCAATTTTCATTTCAAATTATTTACAAGGAGTTCTTGAATTTTCATTTCAAATTATTTACAAGGATTTTTCAATTTTCATTTCAAATCATTTACAAGGATTTCTTCAATTTTCATTTCAAATTATTTACAAGGATTTCTTTAATTTTCATTTCAAATTATTTACAAGGATTTCTTCATTTCTCATTTCAAAATATTTACGAGGATTTTCATCATTTTTAATTTCACTTTGGGAGAATAACCTACAAGGACTTCAATTTTCATTCAGCATTTCATTCTGGGATTATTTCAAGGATTCCGATAGTAAATTATTTTAATTAACGTTAAAAGTAAAAATCATTGTTTTCCCCTGCGTTAAAACGGGTGCAGTGACCTTTATTTGTGTTGTGAATACATATGGGCATTTAAAACAAATAAATTAAAATATTACTCGAGGAAAAATTATAAAATTTTTGGTGAATTTAAAACAAGTGTGTGAATTTTAAGTTATAATTTCGTTTCAGTCTCTTTTTTTCCCGCAATAACAGGTAACGATTTTTGATTTTTTAAAGTATGCTCTCTTTCCTTTTCTTTTACAAAAATACAGAATTTGTGAACAATTTGTGAAACAATTGTTTTTTTTTCTAAAACTCTAAGTAATTTTTATGAATAAACGTAATAACTCGACTTTTGCATGTCAATTTTTAGAACAGACCTTCCACACAAACAATAATCGTTAATTTAAACAACTAACATCAACTTCTAAATAATAAAATCTAATAAAATCTGAGGTTTCGTTAGTTAATTTAACCTAGTTGAGTTATCCGACGGACAAAAATCGGAAGTTATTAGATCGAGGAAAAATATCATTATTTTAATTTGTTTAATTCAGAAGCGTTTTGGGAAAAATATTATAATAAAACATAAAAATTTCCTAGAGAAATTTTGTTTTATAATCATTATTTTCTTTTATTTCGTTTGATAACTCAATTAAATTACAAGGAAAATTTACAACGTAAACATTCTTTTTTTATTATTTTACTACTAAAATTTAATCCAATTAAATTTAATCCAAACTTGCTTATAAAAGTCTTTCTTTTTCTTAAATTTGTTCGAATCAATCTGAAATATATTAAATAAAATTTCTTTTATTATTATTGAAAGCATTGATAATTTGAATTAAAACAAGAAATTAAACATCAAAAATGGGAATTTCCCTTTTTACAAATTTTATTTGAGAAAGTTTAAATTCATTTCTATTTTTCTTTTTTTTTATATAATCAGTTGGCAGTATTTAAATTATAATTTTCTTTTTCCCAATGATTATTGGTATGTTTTTTTGAATTTAGATAAAAAGGTTTCTACCCTTTTATTTTTTTTTTATGACTAGAAACGTATCAATCATTATATAGTTGGAAATTTATTATATTTAAAAGGCCTACTCAGAGAATTCGCTGACTGATTAAAATTTGAGCGGGAAGAAGTTCTACCCAAAAATCTAGTTTTTTTGGTATTATTCATTTAATACCAACCAATTTGTCTTTCTTTATATTTTAAGGTAAAATCCACTCAACCTGACAATTGAATCTTCCGTTTTCCATTTACCTATTCCAATTATCCCAGAAAATTGCTATCTCAAATTTTTCCAAAATACACAATGATGATGGATAGCAATCCGAGATCGACCTGGGTTGGTCAATGATCATTTTGTTAGTTCGCTGAGTGTATCTAAAATTTCCTGTAAAACCATTACTACCCTCTTACCTCTAAAACCATAAATATAAAGAATTACAATCAGTTAGTCAAGTAGACATTTACTCATTTCATTTTTTTTTTTGTGCACTACGAGACAGTGAGTGAATTCTGTGTTACGAGGTCAGAAACAACTGATTACTTTACCTTTACCTCATAATTTCTACTATTATTATTTCTGAGAGCGTCTTTCGAGACAAATATCGTTATTAAAATGTTTTCGAACAGAGTCAATGGCGCCGAAATTACGTCGGCCTAAGGGCTCTGATCCTAAACCTAAATACTGTGAGTGTGACTCCTGTACGGACTATGACAAGTTGTGTTCTGGTGAACGTTACCACCAACCGCTAATCAGACCTAATTTGTCCTTCGTTAGGAGTGACATTTCACTCCCAAAAACCTTTAGGATTAAGAAACTCAAATATAAATTGATCCCGATCACTGAGGTTGAGAGACCCATACCTCTCATCTACATTGGGGATGCAGATCCGAGGTTCCAGTTTTATTCGGATAAATTCCTGTCCGGACCTACTCAGTTGGAGCCGTACATGGGGGTTCCTGACGACCACGTTGAGTTGATAGTTCTGGAATAATTCTTAAAGAAAAAGGTACCCCTTTCTAAAACGGTCCCCTTTTTCCACCAATGTAAGAATAAAATTTTTAATTTATTTTAAAAGATCAGGGATTATTCCTAGGAATCTGTAGATTCCTAAAATATCAAATCTCTTTTCCCCATAAGTCCCAATTATCACCGGGACGTAACAGAATGAGTATAATAATTTTAGTAAAATATTAAAACTTTATAGAGTTTGGAGCATAAACTTTTTCACTCATCTCTATATAAAATTGTATATATTTCAAATTTTAATTAATTTGGAAAATTCAAGATTAACAAATTAACAATTAATTCATTTTTAATACTATAACTTCTTGGCATTTAAATGGCATATTAATAAATATATAACATATATTAGTTGTATGTACACATATATCTACCTCAACCTGAGGATCTTTTTCCCAAAGCTTATATTTTTTAACTTCCCGCTAAGAAAATCAACGATTTTCGAAAATTTCGGGAAGTTATTGTTTTCACCCCGATTTTCGAAAATCGAGTTTTCATCAGATGTCGACGTTTTGAGGTCCTAGAAAGCTATTCTGACTATTTTCAGAATGATGTCCGAGTGTGTGTATGTGTGTGTGTGTGTGTGTGTATGTATGTAAACTCTTTGTAACTTTTGAACTAATGAACCGATTTGGATGTTTAAGGCGGCGATTGAAAGAGCTTGTTGGCCATCAACTTTTCTGAAAATTTCAGATCATTTGATCAAATAGACTCGAAAATATCTGCGAATTACGAAAAAAAAAAAATTTTTTTTTTTTAGTTTTTTATTGATTTCTTAGAAACGACTTATACGATCGATATCAGAATCTAATCAGCTCTAGTACTCAAAAAAACGCGTCGATTGCCACCTTAAACATCAAAATCGGATAATTCGTTCGAGAGTTATCGCGGGAGACAGAAATGGTGAAAAACGGTTTTTTCGAAATATTTTCGAAACGATTGACGCGATCGATTCCAAATTTTGATCAGCTCTAGAATTCAATAAAACGCGCCGATTGCCTCCTCAAACGTCAAAATCGATCAATTAGTTCGAAAGATATCGGCGTTGAAAAATTAAAAAAATAACATTTTATGTTATTTTTCCCGGATAAATCATAATATAACCTACGAAAATGTGTCTAAAGTCATACCAACTCATCCTTTATATGGTTACTTTCGATACATAATGTCATCGAACTTGGTTTTTAGTTTAAATCATAGTACCAACAATAAAATTGATAAAACGTAGTTTTTAATATTTTTCTCGGATATTTATATTTGATTGTTTCTCACATGAGTCAAAACTCATTTAAATCTTGATTTGAATCCCTGGCATTGATTTCTGCCTGAATACACTTATTTTATTGAACATAATCAGGGGTTCAATTTTAAAAACCGCTTCGTTAACCATTCTTGATTCTTAAATTTTAAAACTTTAGCATAACAGGCAACTTGTTAGAGCTTAAGAAGATCGTAAAAAAACAATCGCATGTGATAGCATTTTCGAGCTCGAAGAGCTCGAAAATATATCTACACTAATGTTTTCGAGCTCTTTGAGATCGAAAACAGCGGGAAGTTTTGGGGCTGGCCCGCAGGGCCAACCGACGCCCAGATTTTTTTTTTTTTGGAATCTCATTTTTCATTAAAGGGCATGCTTAATTTTATTTGAAATATAAGTTCAAAGCCGCAGAGTAGACATCTGAAATTAATATTTGTTTCATAAATGATATTATCACAAATTGTTATAAATATATAAAGTTTATTTATATTCGTTTTACCGTTGTCACTGTAATGGCTTGATAATGTATTTAAATGATATTTTAATTAATTCGTCAACTTTACGTGATGCAAATTAACTAATAATTTTTTATGTAACGAATAATTTACGTATACGCCTATAGTACGTCGAATATACAAGCAAAATAACCACACGACAAAATAACCACTTGACAAAATATCCGCCGACAAAAAATCTGTAGACAAAATGTCCCTAAAAAAATTCAATGATAATATGACTTATTATTATAATCATTTGTAATTTTGTAATAAGTATTTGATAAATTAAAGAATAAATGTTTAAAAAAATATGATTTTATTAACTTTCTTTTACTGGTATTTTAAGTATGAAAAGTTTGATAAGATGAATTCATCCCTTAGTTACGTCAGTTTCCAAGATATTCTGTCCGTAGATATTTTCTTGCACATACAAAAAATTCTTAGAAAAAGGGCGCTATCTTTCACATCATTTTATAAGTGGGTATATTTTTGTAATTGCACATACACAAAATTCGTGAAAAAAGAGCGCTATAATTCACACTTTTTTATGTATGTACCAATCATGTGTATTTTCGCATAAAAGTATTCGATGAATTGAAGGTAAATGTTGATAAAATATCATTTTAATAACTTTCATCTACAGTTATGTTATCTATAAAAATTTCGATCTTTTGAATTCATTTTAAGGATATTCTGTCTGTAGATATTATTTCCGTAGATATTTTGTCGTGTGGTTATTTTTTCGTGTGATTATTTTGTCTATGGATATTTTGTCGCGGATAATATGTCGCGGATATTTTGTCCGCGGATATGTTGTTACGCAACCATATATATATTAGAGTGTCTCAAAAAAATCGAATATTTTTTTTTTTTCAATGAACCTTGAGAAATCGTCAGAGTATCTCTGAAAGAAGATCCTCTGAAAATATGAGCTCTTAATTTTAATATCTAGAGGTAGCGTTTTGGAATTTTCTATTTCCCATTTAAATAACATAGGAAAATTTCTTTTTAAACTTTGGAATTTTGTAACGTGATGACGAGCTACTTTATAAGTAAAATCAATCAGTGACTTTATGGGAAATTAGGTGCTCTACAAAAAAGGTCTGATTGACATTTTGCGTAAGTCAAGCCGCTTCAAAGATATCGAGCCTCAAACTTCAGACTGTTAAAATTACAATTTGTTTTTTTCTTAAACACAAAAAAATCAATTTATATGGATTAAATACCCATAATTATTAACTTGAGAATAAAAAGATGCATACATTTAATAGAATGCATATCCGGAATTCTTCATAATTTGACAAATGCTAATTTTTATTGATTTTTAGCGAAAAATATTTACTTAAATAAAAAATACTGCACAAGTTTTTAATAAACTATTGATTAGGGTGCTTCGTTTGAAACGACTATTTTTTGTTTCGCTCCCATCCTGAAATTTTGTTGGAAATACCCCCAAAAAAATTCCCTGAGAGTTTGAGCCCTCAATATTAAGTACTTTCCCAGAGCAGGTGAAGATTTCCTTTTTAAAATACACATATAGTTAGGTTTTTATTTATTAAACTTCTATAACTCCGCGGCATTTTATGATATCATCTTGCCCAAAGTCGGGATATTCTCACAATTAAATGTATTACAAAATTGCCCGTTGTCGCGAAGTCGTAACTCATACGAGTGGGCTAGTACGGGCCACTAAACCGAATTTTTTCATAGAATTCTTGTTTTTTTTCTCAACAACAAGACCTACAGAAAAAATGTATGGAACAATTTTATAGGAAGTCAAATGTCCTACAAAAAAGGTCCTTAGCACCAAATCACTGAGATCGATATTTTCTGAGATATTAATTATTGAAGTTTACGTAGCATTGAATTCCCATAAAATGTCGAATTGAATCTTAGAAAATATTAATTTTTTATTTGACTAATCTTTCAGAAAATATCAATCTGAGTGATTTGATGCTGAAAACCTTTTTTGTAGGAAATAAAATTTTCTATAAAATTGTTCTATACATTTTTTCTGTAGGTCTTGTTGTTTATGAGATAATGAGAGAAAAAACAAGAATTCAATGAAAAAATTCGGTTTAGCGGTCCGGATTACCCCACCCGTAGGAGTTACGACTTGGCAACAACGGGCAATTTTGTAGTACATTTAATTGTGAGAAAATCCCGACTTTGAGCGAGATGATATCATAAAATGCCGCAGAGTTATAGAAGTTTAAATAATAAAAACCCAAGTTTACGTGTATTTTTAATGGGAAATCTTCACCTGCTCTGGGAAAGTACTCGATATTAATATTGAGGGCTCAAACTCTTAGGGAATTTTTTGGGGGTATTTCCAACAAAATTTCGAGATGGGAACGAAAAAAAACAATAGTCGTTTCAAACGAAGCACCCTACTGCTTATATTATGTATTAATAATCCATTTTTATTAATAATAATAGATTTATTGGTTTATAAATATTTTTCGCTAACAATCAATAAAAATTAGCATTTGCCAAATTATGAAGAATTCCGGATATGCATTCTATTTAATATATGCATCTTTTTATTCTCAAGTTGATAACAATGGGTATTTAATCCATATAAATTGATTTTTTTTTGTTTAAGAAAAAAACAAAGCGTAATTTTAACAGTCTGAAGTTTGAGGCTCGATATCTTTGAAACGGCTTGACTTACGCAAAATGTCAATCAGACCTTTTTTGTAGAGCACCTAATTTCCCATAAAGTCACTGTTTGATTTTACTTATAAAGTTGCTTGTCATCACGTTACAAAATTCCAAAGTTTAAAAGAAAATTCTCCTATGTTATTTAAATGGGAAATAGAAAATTACAAAACGCCACCTCTAAATATTAAAATTAAGAGCTCATATTTTAAGAGGATCTTCTTTCAGAGATACTCTGACGATTTCTCAAGGTTCATTGAAAAAAAAAAAAATATTCGATTTTTTTGAGACACTCTAATATATATATTAGGGCGTTTCAAAAAATAAGAAATTTTTTTTTTCTTCTCGGAACCAGGTTCAAAAGCTTAATTTAGATATAAAAATACGCCTGTGATAATTAGAGTTCTTAATATTAACATTAAGGGGTTCCGCATCTCACTTTTCTATTTCCCGTAAGAATAACATGGAAAAACTTGTTTTTGCGTCTTCTGATTTTCATAACTAGCTAGCTATGCACCGTAGGAAAAATTTGCAGATGTAATTTTGTAGAGAATTGAATGTTCTACAAAAAAAGTCTCTTATCATTTTCTGATAAATCCATTTGTTCAAAAGTTGTCAAAAGCAGATGTCAAAATTTAAAAATATTTAAAATTTCATCTTCATTTCAGTCATAATATTATTTAAATTAAATATATTTATTCGTTTTCAGTTAAAATTTGCAAATATTGAATAATTTTTACCCTGATAACACGAGTTGGTCGTGAAAAAGTTGGACATTCATTAGTTTCCAACCAACTCGACGACAAGTTATCGACAACTTCAGCTTTTACAACCTTTGGCTACAAGTTACCGCCAACTTTGTCAGAAAGTTGGCGCCAGTATGAAGTCACTATTGGAATGAAAGTTCCTGAGAAAATTGAATGCAAACTTACCGTCAACTTTCTCAGAAAGTGATCGTCAACTTATTGAATTTCCAACTTTTGCCACCAACTTTCTCAGAAAATGTCTATCAACTATTGGAGGTACCAAGTGTTGGCGGTCAACTTAGTGTCCAGTTGCAGCTGCAAGTTTCTCGTCAGTTTCTCGTCAACTTGGCTATCAGGGTAGGTGCTTTGTACAATTTAAATTATTTAATGCGTCTAAGAGGTAAAAAGACTTCATCCGTGCGTCGATAAGTTAGTGTTTATTGACGATGGTAAATTAGCGTAACACATTATCAAGTGCATGATAATAGAGGTAGCGCCTCAATATATAGATATATAGACATAATGACAACTAATTTAATTACTATATATATATGTAGCGCTGCTACAATAATTACGATCGATCACTTTCGGCAATCTACGCCGAAGATCGATTTTTCCATATTCCGTCTCTACCTCATTCGTAGAGACACTAGTCAATTACAAGATACACCGCTGAACTGCGTACACGCATTCTAGCGATATTCATTTTGTATAATTTCTTTTACTGTGTTAATTACGTTGGTTAAATAAAACATTTATTCAACATTAATCGTTGGTTTAAACAATTTATTTATTATATTTAAATTTCCCCTTAACCACTAAATTGGTGACCCCGACGTGATCTCTTTTTAAGGGAAGCGTCGAACACGTGTATTACACAGTGTATAAAATCTTGCGAGTTCTCGTGTCGTTTTGCCGCGAATATTTTGTCGCGTTGCCGATTAACCCGAAACCGCGATTTTTATTCGCAGTTATTTTTGTGTGAATTTATTGTTGAATTAAATAGTGCAGTGATTTTTTTTTCATCATTGTGCAGTTTTTCTTTTATCACCGCTGGTGCATTGCTGGGCATCTTATGGACGTTATGCCACATCAGTGTTGATTCGAGGGACCTTTAGTGCGAATCGAATAGTGATAAAAGTTTCGCGAGCTGTGATAAAAAACTATAATTAATTTTTCGTATAGTGTCACGTATAATTTTCTCTCCGTTACCGGAAATACCACAGGGGATTAAGCCGATACACCGGCTGCACATTCCTGAGCTATGCGTCATCGATAATCTTTCGGTAGCACAGTACCGAATTAAAGACATTGTTGACGGGTGATGTCAGACTCTGGAACGGAGAGTGACAAGAAAATAAAATAATTATAAGTGCAGGTGATATTATTATTATTGGAAATATTATTTTTATTTTCTATATTTCAAAATGTACGCATCCGCTGCAGAGGAAATCGCTGCTTTGCGCAAACAACTTGCACTATTGACTGCCGAGGTTAGCGAAATGCTCGCTCAGGAGAAAATTCCGAACACACGATCCAGAGCACACCATCGTCCTTGGAAAGTGAAAAAATTCGACTATTGCTGGTATCATTTTAAGCATGGTAAAAATGCCCAATCTTGCGCTCCCGGCTGCAAATGGCAGGGAAACGCAAACGAGAATCAGTAGAGGCGGCTAATGATTCTCAATCGATTTCTCGCCGCCTGTTTATCCGAGACCGAACTACAGGAACGGAATATCTTGTCGATTCCGGCTCCGATTTATCTGTCTTTCCACGTGGCTGGCTGAAATCAAGCAGTACACCCATAGGTTACCAACTGTATGCCGCAAACGGCTCGATTATTCAAACCTATGGTTTAAAGTCGTTAAAATTAAACCTTGGACCTCGCCGTGAATTCTCATGGAATTTCATCATCGCTGACGTCACTAAACCGATTATAGGTGCAGACTTCTTAAGTTATTATGACTTATTAGTGGACCTGAAACGCAAATGCCTTCGTGATGGCATCACCGGTTTATTGACACCCGGTAATTCTCACAAAACATCGGCAGAAACAAATATTAAAGCAGTCGATGGCAATTCTGCGTACATGGAATTGTTGAGAGAATTCACCGATATTACACGACCTGACGCTACTCAGCGTCAAACTAAAAAGCATTCGACGGTTCATCACATTCGAACGTCACCTGGACCGCCAGTTTCGTGCAAAGCAAGACGCCTGGCTCCAGACAAGCTTAAAATTGCACAAGCAGAATTCCGCGAAATGATCGAAGATGGTATTTGCAGACCTTCCAACAGCGCCTGGGCTTCGCCACTTCATTTAACGCAGAAGAAGTCCGGAGAATGGAGGCCATGCGGTGATTACCGACCGCTTAACGATCGAGTGCTGATTGATAAATATTCATTGCGTTATCTTGATGACTTTGCCGCATTTTTACACGGTAAAAACATATTTTCAGTCGTTGATTTTGCGAAAGCATTTTTGCGAATACCCGTTTCACCGGAAGATGTGCCGAAAACGGCGATAATTACACCGTTCGGACTGTTCGAGTTCCGATTTATGACGTTTGGGCTTAAAAACGCAGCTCAAACGTTTCAACGATTCATCGACGAGGTCACTCGTGACCTTGACTTCGTTTTTCCGTATGTTGACGATATCTTAATCGCATCCAACGACGAGAAGCAGCACATGGAGCACCTAAAAACTTTATTCGAGCGTCTCCGTGAATACGGACTGGTAATTAACGTATCGAAATGCCAGTTTGGTCTACCGGAAGTAAAATTTCTCGGCCACATCATCACCAAAGATGGAATTAAGCCGTTACCGGAAAAAGTCGAGGCTATTGTTAATTTCGAGCCTCCTACCACCGTAAAAGCTCTTCGTCAATTTCTCGGCACAGTGAATTTCTACAGAAAGTTCATTAAGAACGCTGCAGAAATTCTAGCACCGCTCAACAAAATCCTGGAAGGACCCAAAGTCAAAGGCTCTCATCCAGTCAACTGGACAACCGAACTTCAAGAGTCTTTTAAGTCAGCTAAACGCGCTCTCGCGGATGCTACTCTGTTGGTACACCCTAAAATCGATGCTGACTGGGCAATATTCACCGACGCATCCAAAATCGGAATTGGAGCCGTTTTACAACAACAAGTGGATAACAACTGGCAACCACTGGCATTTTTCAGTCGAAAAGTGCCCCCGTCGATTCAAAAACTATCGACGTACGACCGCGAGTTGAACGCCATCTACGAGGCTGTTAAATACTTTCGGCACATATTCGAAGGCCGGCATGTTACGATGTACACTGATCACAAGCCGCTTCAGCACGCTTACAAACAGCGCACCGAAAGAGCATCGCCTTGGCAATTTCGTCGACTCGATTTCATCGGTCAATTTACCACCGATATTCGACATGTGTCGGGTAACGACAATATTGTCGCTGACACATTGTCACGTGTCGAAGCAGTGTTTACTGCCATTACATCGGAAGAACTCGCCGATGCTCAGAAGCAAGATCTCGAGCTTCAACAACTGCTGCAACAGACAACCGCGTTGCAGCTCCGACGAATCAATTTCGACAACGGTTTAGCATTGTATTGTGACATTGCGTCAGGTACGGTGCGACCTTACGTTCCAGAGCCGCTGAGAAAGAAGGTGTTTAATTCACGGCACTCGCTAGCTCATCCTGGAATCAAGGGTTCACTAAAAACGATCTCCAAACGATACGTCTGGCCATCGATAAATAAAGATTGCCGTGAATGGGCGAAATCTTGCATCGAGTGCCAGAAGAATAAAATTCAAAGACACGTGTCATCGCCGATCGCCAGTTTTCAACCTCCAACTGAGCGATTCGAGCACATACACATCGACCTGGTGTCTTTAAAATCGTCAAGAGGTTTCAATCAATGCCTAACGATCATCGACCGATTCACGAGGTTTCCTGAGGCTGTCCCGTTATCCAATGGAACTGCAGAGACGGTAGCACATGCACTATCGCTGCACTGGATTTCTCGTCACGGAGTACCGAAACGTATAACATCGGACCAAGGACCGCAATTTGAATCGTCGTTATTCCAATCGTTACTGAAAATGTATGGAATAAAATACCAACATACTACGCCGTATCATCCGCAAGCCAATGGTCTTGTCGAACGTCTACATCGTCAGCTCAAATCAGCACTTTTGTGTCATAAAGAGTCATGGTATGACGCATTACCAGCCGTTTTGCTCGGCTTACGCGCTGCTTGGAAAGACGACATCCAGACGACCCTGGCTGAATTAGTATACGGTGAGCCAATTCGTTTGCCTGGTGAGTTACTCACTCCCAGTAACAAAACTACGCCTCACAACATTGTCAATACCTTAAAACGTCATTTTAACTCATTGGCACCGGCCGAAATGTCGCGTCACGGCAAGCATTCTGTTTTCTGTTTCAGGAACCTTAGTACTTGCAGTCATGTACTGGTACGGAATGACCAGGTTGGACCATCTTTTACAGCGCCGTACGAAGGTCCATATCATGTAATAACTCGACACGATAAATACTTCATTGTCGATTTCCGAGGACGACAAATCGCTATTTCAGTAGACAGATTGAAGCCGGTTTACGAGGCGAATTCAGTCGACACGACGACGACGATAGCAAACTCCCCGACGGACAACACAGCAACCGAGACTAAAAAACGCCGAGTCCGGTTTAACATTTAAAAATTTACACGATTTAATTTTTTTTACTTGAAAGTTTTTTTTTTTTTACAAAGTAAGAATTCACCACTGTATTATACTCATTCATTTCTTATTTATTTATTCATATCATTTGTGAATATTCCATTACTTTAATTATCGTGTATTAAATTTAAAACAAAAAAAAAAAAAAAAAAAAAAACAAAGGGAGTTCTGTAGAGCTGCTACAATAATTACGATCGATCACTTTCGGCAATCTACGCCGAAGATCGATTTTTCCATATTCCGTCTCTACCTCATTCGTAGAGACACTAGTCAATTACAAGATACACCGCTGAACTGCGTACACGCATTCTAGCGATATTCATTTTGTATAATTTCTTTTACTGTGTTAATTACGTTGGTTAAATAAAACATTTATTTAACATTATTCGTTGGTTTAACTAATTTATTTATTATATTTAAATTTCCCCTTAACCACTCAATATATATATATATTAGGCTGATGCGAAAAAATGGACTATTTTTTTTTTTCGATATCCTCCGTGAAATATATTCGGAGAGACAAGAAAAAACGCCTGTAAAAATCAGAGCTCTTAATATTATTATTTAGAGGTCACGCATCGCAAATTTCTATTTCCCGTTTAAATAACATGGGAAAATTTATTTTTTAAGCTTTGGAATTTCATAGCTCACGGTGGGAACAATACTTTCAAATGTTCAAGACATATTCTTATGGAAAATTTGACGCTCTATAAGAAAGGTCGCTTGTAATTTTTTGATATTTTTATTTCTTCAAAAGTTATTCGAAGTTAAAGTTGGATTGACGATAAATTTCTACAATTTAAGACGCAACCATCAACTTTATGGGAAAATTTTATAGGACATTTTTTGAAGAGCATTTTATTTCCTACAACTTATCTGAAAGAAAATTTTCGATATTTCTTACAAGTCATAAGTTATTTGCAATTACCTGGAAATCTTCTTGAAGAATCCAAATTTTGTCGCTTAAAATTAATTATATTAAAATTTTTAGTTAATTGCACATAACTTACGACTAGTGAGAAATATCGAAAATTTTCTCCGAGATAAGTTGTAGGAAATAAAATGCTCTTCAAAAAAGGTCCTATAAAATTTTCCCATAAAGTCGATGGTTGCGTCAAAAAATTTAAAAATTGTAAAAATTTATCGTCAATCTAACTTTAACTTCGAATAATTTTTGAAGAAATGAAAATATCAAAAAAATACAAGAGACCTTTCTTATAGAGCGTTAAATTTCCCATGAGAATATGTCTTGAACAGTTGGAAGTATGGTTCCTACCATGAGCTACAAAATTCCAAAGCTTAAAAAATAAATTTTCCCATGTTATTTAAACGGGAAATAGAAATTTGCAATGCGCGACCTCTAAATATTAATATTAAGAGCTCTGATTTTCACAGGCGTTTTTCCTTGTCTCTCTGAATATATTTCACGGTTCAAAAAAATCGACAATTTTTTTTTTTTTTCAAAACCCGCAGTGAAATATCTTTCTAGTCATGAAAAAAGAAGCATGTGGAAACGGGAGCTCTTAATATCAATTTTGAAAGGTCGCTAATCGTAGATTTCTATTTAACGTTTAAATAACACGGAAAAAAAAATTGTTTAACTTTGGAATTTTACAACTCATTTTGGAATCAACATGTCGGGGTGTGAGATACATATTTTTGAAGGAAATTGAACGCTTTAAATAAATCGTCTCTTATGTTTTTTTTTTTTCAAGTCTACTTCTTTAAAAGTTATGCGAGTTTAAAGTTCAACATGTAATCAATTTAACCTTTTTTTCTTAAATTGTGGTACAAGAATAAAATTCATCATTGAAAAAAATGATTTTACAATTTTTAAATGGTATAGATAATAGATTTAAGTTTAACACGATTATTTTCAGTTTATAATGTTACGTTCTGGCTCTAATTAAATTTAAATAAAAATTTTAGGAAATTTTTTTTTTGAAGTCTCGAATTATTTATTCGCCACGGTAAGCGAATAAACGGTTCGACACTTCTTAGAATCATAAATAAATAATAAATTAATAGATAGTTGCTTTGTTGGCGATATTATTTTATTAATCGCCAACAATGTAACGGAAATCTCTTGCGATAAAAAAATCGCCGTGGCTCGCGGATAGTCTAAACAGATGACGACGCATGAGACCCGGGCCATGACGATTCTCTCATTGGAAACCTGAGATGCAACGTTAACACTTTTTATAATGTATAATACCAAGGAGCGACAGAATCAAGTCAGTCGATCACAAGATCTAGTAGAGCTAAGAACTCTACACAAGCCTGCTGACTTGATCCTGTCACTCGGACTAAGGCAAAAATATATATCCGTACTTTATCGAATACGCACTCCTTATTTTAAACCAGGGTTGGGCAAAAATAGTATTTTCATCACTATTTTTCGCTTAAATAATTAATTTTTCAACTAATTATTGATTTATGAAAAATTATTACGAATTTTTTCAAAAAATTCGTATTTTTTTAACTTGTTTTATTAATTATCTCGAAATGAAAAATTTTGGTAATGAAGATTTAAATTGAACCAAAAATTAAAATTATCTGCAAAAAAAATTTTAATTGCAAAAAAATTCAACAATTATTGATTTTATAATTAATCATTAACACAGTATTTATCACTTTGTTCACAAATATTTCTAATTTTTAGAGAAATTTCATACTCATATCTGATAATTATTCAATTGAAAAGCAATTAGATAATTTTTTTTTTTAATAATTTTAATTTTCTTAAAAATTAGGATCACATTTCCTTCAATTAATAATTTTCAAAAAATTAGAAATTATTCATTACTAATTACTAGTTACTCCGAAAATTAGAAATTATTTGTTACTAGTTATTAATTACTTCAAAAATTAAAAATTATTTTTTACTAATCCGTGCTAATTCGTAGAAAAACATTTACGTTAGTACAAATTCCAAAATGAAATTATTATTTAATTTATATGAAACGAAATATACATACGACTAAAGTAGATTACCATAAAAAGTTATGACCAAATTCCTTTTAAGTTGAATTTGAATTTTAAATCAGTAAATAATTTTATTTTTATTAATTTAACCCTTTAATGACAATGTGAAGGATCAAATTTTATAGTCAATAGAAAAATTTTCCTATCTCTAATAAATAAAAATATTTAATATAAAAAATATTTAAAAATAAAAATAAATAAATAAATAAATTAAAGTATCTAAACAGAAAAATATGTGATATCTCTATCAATTGTATTGGAAAAGTTGTAATTCAAATCTGTTATTTCTTCTGAGGATTTTAACAACTGGAAAAATAATTAATTTATTAACAGATATTAAAATACTTTAAATGTGACTTGCCATCATCAATCCTAATATTTTTCAACTATTATAATAATTCATTTTGATAAAGACATATTAAACAGAATAGGAAATACCAACGCAATATGGAAATTTATTTTTGTTATTACAGGAGGAAATACTTAATTCCAAGTGGAAGATTCCCTGTTCAGAAAATCTCCAGTCCAGTAGATTCTCATAAATTTCCATAGAGATTTTATAAGAATGAATGAGTTCTATGAGAAGTGCTATAGTTAAGTATAGAGCCTTATACATACAGCTATAAGAATCTATCGGATTTTCTAAGCAGGGTTAATAGTACGCGGAAGAAATTTCAAATTATTTGCGAAAGTTTATTACTTCTCAATGCAAACAAATGTCTTATTTTTCAGAAAAACTAAACAATGAACCGAAAAAAAACTCCTTATTTGTCTAATAAGTTAATAATTAGCCGAAAATAAGCTTAAATTCTTCAAAAAAAATTAGTAATTAGCCAAAAATAAATTCTAATTTTTTAAAAAAAATTAGTAATTACCTGAAAATAAATTCTAATTTTTTTAGAAAAATTTGTAATTAGTTGAAAATAAATACTAATTTTTAAAAAAATTAGTAATTAGCTGAAAATAAATTCTAAGTTTTTTAGAAAAATTAGTAATTAGCCGAAAATAAATTCTAATTTAAAAAAAAAAATTAGTAATTTGCTGAAAATTTTTGCTAATTTTTTGAAAAAAATTATTAATTAGCGAACAAATTTTTCTAATTAAAAAAAAAATTATCAATGTTTTGTATGTATTGTTAATTGTTTGGGTATTAAATAATTAGCCGGTACATTTTTCAAATTTTTGTTAAAAATTCGAAAAATTTTTTTTCTAATTTCCAAGCTTCAAATGAGTTCGTAAAATCATAATTTAAAAGATAGATTTTTTTTGTAATCAGTAATCGATCTTCCATAAGTTATAATTTTTTTTTCAATTAATAATATATCGATGCATAAATTTTAATTAAATTCATTAATTTTTTTTTTGTGTTGAATTATTATAAATTTATTGAAAAATCAGTAATAATTACATCATTAATTATTATTTTTTTTTTTTAATTAAATAATTAATAATGAAAATTTTTTTGTTTTGCCGAACACTGTTTTAAACTTTGGGCGCTGTTACCGGCAGCCTAATAATCTCATACCTCATATTAGGCGCTGCTATCGGCAGCCTAATACTCTCACCTGTTTGTGGGCGCTGCTACCGGCAGCCTATGGACCTCCGCTCCGCATCCCAAAAATTCATGCCAAGAAGCTGAAGGTCAGGCAAAAAGGCCTAGTTCCGCCGGATCATTCGAACGATCCACGAGGATCTTGGTCGTTCAGTTCACCAACGTTCCCGTCGAGAGATCGTTGCCGAGGAAATTCTCCTCGATCCGGTGACGTTGGTCGTTCCAAAACCGGTTAACGAGTTACCAAGTTCTGGTATCGCGTCGAGTGAAGTTCGTGACCCGTCGGGCTCTGGTGGTATTTTTCAACAGCTGGAGTCACTCACCCTTACGGAGGAACTGGGTCTTCCAGGCTCGTCTTGTCCAGAAGAAGCATCAAGGGAGAACACAGTCTTCTGGACTGGTATCAGTGAGGGTTGGCAGTTGATTCCAGTGGAAGTTCCATCCGTCCACCCGCCTAGTGGGAGCATCCCTTTTCACGACCCTCGTTACGGGTATTATTCTGAGGCCTATTTCAATGCCACCGGCAGGGACGAGTATGCACCAGCGGAGGCGAAGAAGGGGACGCAAGAAAGGGATTATTTGGGCAGACTTATGGGGCCCATAATCTCCACCATGGTAAGTGACTAAACTCTTCGCATAAAATCAGCGAAGGTCAACAGCCGACGTACTTGGGGTGTATCGACACCCTAATGACGTCAACCTGGTCAATAAAAAATTATTCTGTCTGATAAATAGATAAGCCAGAATGTAACAATAAAATTTACAATTTTCACTTCAGCTATCAAAACTATGAACAATGAAATGCTACTAACAACAATTAAATGTCAATAACCCAATAAAAATTTGAAAAGTGAAATATCTTTAAATTATTATACATCAAAATCGTAAATACAACAAACAGCTAGGAATCAAAACAATAATTGAACAACAGTACCAAAAAAGTAAGTTGATAATGCGGCACATCTCTATTTCACCAGTAAAAAAGTGCACTACATTTCCCACAAAACACAGTTGGTCGATTTTAGACAATTTTTTTTTTTCTATAATATGTTATGTCCAATTAATTTTTTTTATTAATTTATTCTATTTCATAAATAAATTTATGAAACTCCTCTTTACAGAAGCACGCGAAAACGCAGCGTCAGTTTTACCACCATTTATGCGTATAAAAGTAGAGCGACGATTCTTGCAATAACGATTGACGAATAAATAAAAACTTGTCGTCATTCTCCACCAATGACGATAATTTAATTACTCCCATCAAACATCAATCAAAAGTTTTTAAATAGCCTGAGCACCATGGCTCAGGGCCTTAGTTGTTGATCAAATTTTCAGATCTCGAGTCCTACGATCCGCTAGTACGGTTTTGTGGTTGTTGATCAGATCTTTAAATTTCGAGTCCTACGGTCCGCGTAAACGGCGTCGATAGCCCGTAATCTTATTGCAAAAATCTGTCCTAGAGAAAGCAATAAGTAACCGTCCTTAATGAAAGGTACTAGGCCGATAGTCATATCGTGTAGCGGTATTATTTTATTAACAGCGGTTTATCTTAAATTTAGATTCAGTTAAGTTGTAAATTGATAAAGGTACTAGGCCGATATTTTCATATCGTGTAGCGGTATTATTTTAATATTTACAATTATTATAAAATTCCGTCCGGCTCGATCGAATAGTGACACAAAAAGCAAGGGTAATTATTTTCCGATCTCGGGTCGAGATAATCTGCGCATAAGAAGCCATAAGGCTAAACAAGGACGCATAATATATTCTAAAAGTATATTAAAAATAATAATCATCAATTAAATGGTTTTGCATCTTCAAAAGTGGAATCCATTGTTACAATTATAGTGTACAAGTGCTGTAATTGAGAAGTTGAATAAAAAGACAAAAGATCATAATCTTAACTGAGTGAGTTCATTCGAAAATAGCATATAAGACTCTATCCTACTACCCCAGCAGCGCCCATTCAACCAAGTCCTCCAGGAGGAGGCCGAGTGAGCTGCAAAGTACTGGAGAGATACTGCCTGCCTTGCTAGAAGAACAGACTCAACTCAAGGTAAGTGAGAGATAACTTTAAATACCTTTTCTCTCTTTTGATCGACTAATAAATGCAACGTAACCAAGCTCGAAGGCGTTTGGGTTCACACTCTTCGAAAAACCCACTATAAATAATAAATATAGGAAGTGACAATTTTCCTCGTATTCTTAACTGTTGTCCGCAACCTCCATATCGCTCGTTAAATTTTTCTATCGCTACCAAAGGGAGAAATCCCGGATAATTAATTTAAATTACAGCGGCGGACATAACTATAACAGGGCTAAGCTGTTACTCTGGTCGTCCTTAAATTTACCTTTTTAAGGGCGCCACTGAAAGTGATAACGGCCTCCTAGAGCCGGATCTTAGATCATCAGGGTCGGTGTAATTTGTTTAATTGTAAGAGAAGGATGAGGAAGGATAATTTATAAATAATTAATTATTTCCAATTCACAATTTAATCCTTTTATTTAATTAATAACCTTTTAACCTTATGACCTTTTATAAACCTTATTGACCTTTTATAACCCTTATAATTATTTACCCGCAATAAATTCCTTAATCTAATTTATTTACATCACGCAATATTTATTCCTTATTAAAATTGGCCAACTACCTTTGGCACTATCACACACTCTCACACACAATATTTTGCCAACTACCTTTGGACTTTTATCACACACTCACACACACAATTATTTAACTCCACGCGGTCAACGAGACCCTCTACGTGGCTAAAACCTTAACAATATACTCTCGCGCGGTCCCCTGGACCCTCTACGCGACTTTAACACAATTTCACGCGGTCACCTTGACCCTCTACGTGATATAAAACCTTGTAATTATTAATACACGTGGTCCCCTGGACCCTCTACGTGATATAAAACCCTTATCAATTAACGCACTAACTTATAACAATTATTTACAACTATTTACTTGATTATCACAATTTCCATAATTATAATTTTCACTGACTCACAATTTTACCGATATAAAATTCCGTTACATCTATTTCCTCATTAAAATTACTTTCAAAATAATTATTTATCATTTAAAATCACTAATAAATTCCAACAACTAATTTCTTATAAACGATATCCTTTCCTTATCAACGAATTTTGTTAAGCCGGTTTTGTGAGTTAAATTATGTGACCGCTCAACAATTTACCACGACTTCGATATCACAATACTCAAAACTCAACCTTTGTTTTCCACGTTTTACTTTATGACACTTATAACGTTTATAAATTTATTCATTGATTTTAATTGATTTATTAATGTAATTTACTTATAATTAATTTAATCTTAAATTTAGTGACTAGATAATTTTGACTAGAACGCAATTGATTTTCCGGCGAATGCTCAACACGACCTGCCTGGAATATTCCAGAAGAACTTTCCGGCGAGTGACTTAAACAACCTGCCTGGAAATATCAAAGCTAATACTTGCTGAGTCCGGTTTTCTAATTATTTTATTACACGATAAATTAACACGACAATACTTGCGAACACGACGATAAATTATATGTTATAATTAACAAATATTCCAGCTCCCTGCCTGGAATATTCTACAGAATACCTATTGCAATTTACGTTGATTCTTTTCCGTCGGTCGTTCTGCATTCGGCGTCTTTGTCCATGTCTTGTTCTCTCTTGTCCGTGTATTAAGTTCTCAACCGTGTATGCCAGGGTAACCGGGTCGTCTCAAATTTTCCGCCTTGTGTTAACCTTCTCGGATCCAATTCTCGTTTTCGCCAAAACGCTCGAACTCTCCTTCAACCTGCTATTCAGACGCAATCAGTTCTTAATAATAAAAGGTACCGGCTACCTGCCTGGTATCTTGTAACAATTGAATTTATTCTATCGCTTGGTTCCACAATCAAAAACTCAAGCTCTCAATTAAATAATTTACCTAATATATTTTATTCGCAGCGTCTAAATGTCAGCGTCTATAATGGCGTCTATGGTGTTGGCTTCTCTCCCAGGTTGGATCGCTCCGGTCACAAGTCTTGTCTTGATGGATGCCCAGTCCCATTGGCTCTCGGTCTTCGTGTGCGTCTGGGTGGTTACCCGGTCCTGCCGACTCTGCTGCTTCTTTGCTTCTGTCTTCCACTTTTATTAATTTCACTCGATAGTTTTCGGCCATTATCGGAAAATTCCCCCTCTGCCTAATTACGATTGGGCCTCGTGGATTAGCATTTTCATTTAGCGCGCCCGGCGACAAGTCGAAAAACTTAATTAATTGCTCCTTTGGGGTTGCAGGTAGGGTAATTGACCAACCGCGAAAAATCACGATTTTGGTTGATAATAAAACTCAATTTACCCCGTTACATAACAAATAATGATGGAATGTTTCAGAAAAATTAAAAAAACAAGGTAAAATTAATTCCATGTTGAACTTTAAACTCGAATAACTTTTAAAGGAGTAGACTTAGAGAAAAAACTTAAGAGACAATTTATTTAGAGCGTTCAATTTCCTTCAAAAATATATATCTCTCACCCCGACATGTTAATTCCAAAATGAGTTGTAAAATTCCAAAGTTAAAAAATTTTTTTTCCATGTTATTTAAACATAAAATAGAAATTTATACTTCAAAATTTACATTTCAAAATTGATATTAAGAGCTCCCGTTTTCACAGGCTTCTTTTTTCATGGTGAGGAAGATATTTTACTTTGGGTTTTGAAAAAACAAAAATAGTCGATTTTTTTTAATCGGTCTAATATATATACACACACTAGGGTGGCTCATTGGAAACGACTATTTTTTTTCGCTCCATTGACGAAATATTATTCTAGACATAAAAAAAAAAATTTTCCATCAAATTTGAGCCCTTAATTTAAATTTTAAGTACTTGTTAATGAATTTGAAATTTTTGCATTTAATTAACACGTAAATTTTAATTTTTAACTTCCCGCTAAGAAAATCGACGATTTTTAAAAAAATTCGGGAAGTTATTGGTTTCACCCCGGTTTTCTAAAATCGGGCTTTTATCATATGTTGACGTTTGAAGGTGCGAGGATGCTATTCAGACATTTTCAGGGCGATGTCTGTATGGGTGTATGTATGAGTGTGCGTGTGCGTGAGTGTGTGTGTGTGTGTGTGTGTGTGTGTGTGTGTGTGTGTGTGTGTGTGTGTGTGTGTGTAAACCTCTCATATCTTTTTAATTAATGAACCGATTTAGATGGTTTTTGCGGCATTTGAAAGATTCCTTCTGAACTTAGATCTTCAGTAAATTTTAGATCATTTAGTCAAATAGGCTCTGAGATATTTAAGAAATACGAAAAAAAAAAAAATTTTTTTTTTTCGTTTTTTTCGGATATTTTGAAAACTGTCCGATCGATCAATTCCTATTCAAACGCGACCTCAAAAACCCAAATCGGCTCATCCGTTCAAAAGTTACAGAATATTTACATGCATACGTACACTCGGACATCATCTTGAAAACAGGCAGAATAGCTTCCTAGACCTCGAAACGTCATGATCTGTTAGAAATTCGATTTTCGAAAATTAGACCGAAACCAATAACTTTCCTTCTTTTTGGAAATTTTTAATTTCTTAGCGGGAAGCTAAAAATTGGCTAAATTAATAGTGATCGAGTTAGTGACCTCGGTGATTTGGCGTGAAATGCCCGTATATGCATGTATGTATGTATTTTAAGGCCCTAGAAAGCTATTCTAATTAATTTCAGAGTAATGTCTGTGTGTATGTGTATGTGTGTGTGTGTGTGTGTGTGTGTGCGGGTGTGTGTGTGTGTGTTTGTATGTGTGTATGTGTATGTATGATTTAAGTAGATAATTATTTACTTTCAACAGCCGTTAGAACATCTGTGGGAATAGCTTGCCAATCTCCTTTACCGGTTACAGACATTTTTTTTAGATTTTCTTTGCCAATTATACTATCGAGCAGTGCCCGGGTCAAATCACTGGGAATCGCATTGTTGTCTATAATAATCTTAAGTTTGAATTCTTCAATCCATACTAGTGATCCTGGTACTAATTCAACCTATTCAATAAAATCATTTGAATAATAAACGATCAATATAGTTTATTATATAAATACAAAATGAACAATATTCAAAAAATCAAAATGAAAATATAAACCCGAAATTTGCTAAGTGATGGTCGTGAAAACTAACTAATGTAAAAGACGTTAAGTCCGACCAATATCATTCGTTACTCATTACAACTGATTAATGCGTATGCATAATTCCTATAAATAAATTTTATGTAAAAAAAATAATTGTTCGTCAATCTAAATATTTTAGAGTATGATGTATCAAAGAATTTTACCTTTAATTAAATTAAATTAATTTAAATTAATTAAATTAAATGAAGTTATATATTTTATGTATTATTTTCCAAATCAAAAAACTTATCATGGGTCAATTAATATTGTCTTTGAGCAACTTTAGGGTCATGTGGTGATTAGTTAATGGTACATCACAACTTTTAATGAATGACTATAGGTACACTCAATACCTTTCGTAACAAATTAATAAGAATTAATTATTCACATTATTCTCCAAATAACAATTTTGTGCTAATATTTAAAACGGCAAAAAATAAGTTTTTAAAAAGAATGATTTTTTATTTCATTTACTAAATTATATTGAGTTGTTCAATCTCGCTTTAACCAAAAAATTTTATGTAGAAAGTAAGTTTAAATTTATGAAATTTTGCTATTTCCGGAAAGACATGAAAAAAAAATTTGTTGTCTCTTAGACACTTTCAGTTATAACTCCCTTCAATTATAATTTAAACCACTATGGAACTTGGTAACGGTTTAGTTAAGCAATTTGAGTCAAATCAATTTTAGAAAATTATTAAATTATCAATAGATTCCTACAGATTATAGTATATATATAGATCTATATAGTCCTATAGGAAAATGTATATTGACTTCGTTTAATCAGTAAAGTAGAAATAAGTATTCAGATAGAGGTAAAATAACGAATCTTTAAGGTAGTGGTCTGGTAACTCGGATTAAAAAAATAAAAAATTTTTTTTTTGTTCAATTCAAAAGTACAATATATTGAGAATATACTGTGAAAATTTCAAACTGAAATTCGAAATAGAAACGAATATTCAAGAGTTTTCAAGAGCACCTCATCGTTGCGCACCAAAGGTTACTGAAACCTTGAAAGCGTTTATCTCGGAACAACGTTTTCACGGTCAGCCCGGGTCAAAACTTTTTTTTCTGTTTAACCTATTGGTCTGAAACTTAAACTGGATATTCTACATACTTGTAGTTCTCTTCGTAACTAGGATAAATTTTTTTCATCCCTAACTTTTCCTATAACAGCCCTTTCTATGCGAAAAAAAATTATTTTTTTTTAAGTCCACCATTTTTTTATTTTTCAATAAAATCTCATAATTCTAGTTCCAGCGAAAATGACATATCTATAAAATAAGATTATTCAAGAATTTTTGATTTCAAATGTCCTCTATTTAATTTACTCAAAAAAATTTTTGTTTGTTACCTTCAGATATAAATATAAACATATTAAAAATGCAAAACTTTTGATTTGTCCCGTCTAAAAAAAGGCCCCTAAAAAAGCATGGAAAACGGCGCGAGTTACCCGACTACTACCTTAAAACGGTCAACCCTGTGAGACAACCCCAAAACTTCTCGCTGTTTTTGAGGTCCTTCAGCTCAAGAACATTAATCTTAATGTATAAAATAAAAAAAAATAATGTCTCTCCGTGGTCGTCTACGAAAATTCAAAAAAATAAAAAAAAATTAGGCAGTGTTATTTTTTAAATTTTTCGTCACTAATATCTTCTGAAGTAATCAATCGCTTTTAATATCCAAGAGAATATTTGACGCATTTTCGGAGCTCCTGGTGCAAAACTAAAGATCGTAATGAATCGGTTCAACGATTCTGATAAAGTTGAAAAAAACACTTTTCTTACATTTTTTTATTAACAATATGACTTAAACAAATGATCCGATTTCGTTAGTTCAGGTAGCATTCGATGCGGATTTTAAGGTGTTAGAGTTAATAAGACTGTGGCGAATCTGAGCCCTCAGTCCCGCCTCTCGAGAATGGAATTAAGACGAGAGTGACTAACACGCCGCTCTACAGTCAAATCCTAGAAACCATAAACTAGCGCCAACGGGATACCAACAAACTCAGGGATACTCACTAGGGTGTGCCATTTTGAAGCGACTTTTTTTTTTAACGAAAAAGGCTAAAACTCGCAGGAAGCTGAGAAAAGAATCCTGTTAAAAGCGGAGCTCTTAATATTAATATTTAGAGGTGCCTATTTCTAAGTTTCCATTTCCCATTTAAATAACATGGGAGAAAAAAAAATTTGATTTTTTTATTTTTCTAGCTCAGCATTCGCACCTCATAAATAAGTCCATAAAATAATCTCATAGAGAATTTAACGCTCTACAAAGAAGGTCTCTTATCATTTTTTGATAAATCCATCCATTCAAAAGTTATTAGAGTTAGAATTCAAATCTATAATAAATTTCCAGATCTTTTTACTTTTCCAGCAAAACTATCAAACTTATCGAAAAATGTCATAGAACCTTCTTTGTAGACAATTTTACTCCCTAGAAGTTATTCGACTAAGGTTTTTTCAAATTCCGCATTGTTTTCTAGTTATTTTTATTTTAATGTCAAGCTCTTAAAAGAAATAGTTTTCTGATCGATTTTAAGAGCTTGACATTAAAATGAAAATAACTAGAAAACAATGGGGAATTTCAAAAAACTTTATTGGAAATAATTTGCGGGATATAAAACTGTCTATAACAAAGATTATACAACATTTTTCGATAAGTCTGATAGTTTTGCTGGAAAAGTAAAAAGATCTGGAAATTTATTATAGATTTGAATTCCAACTCTAATAACCTTTGAATGGATGGATTTATCAAAAAATGATAAGAGACCTTTTTTGTAGAGCGTTAAATTCTTTATGAGATTATCTTATGGACTTATTCATATGAGGTGCGAATGCAGAGCTAGAAAAATGAAAAAATAAAATATTTTTTTTCCCATGTTATTCAAATGGGAAATGGAAAATTAGAAATAGGCACCTCTAAATATTAATATTAAGAGCTCCGCTTTTAACAGGCTTCTTTTCTCACCTTCCTGCGAGTTTTCAGCCTGTTTTTTTGTTGAAAAAAAAAAAGTCGCCTCAAAATGGCACACCCTAATATTCACGCTACAGCTTTGGCAACGAATATACGTAATAAATAGAAAAAAATTCTAAGTATTACAATACATGTTTGAATATTGTTTATAAAATAAAGTTTGTATTTTTCTACATATGTTCACTTGCAATTATTTAAATTAGTGGATAAAGTTAATGTTAAATCCACAAGACTTTGAAATCAATCCATAAAGTATGATAAAACTTATCAGAAAAATAATTTTTGTCAAAAATTATATTTTTAGAATAACTCCTAACAAACTTTTACAAATAAAATCGATTTCCCACTAAATCTACACAGTGATAAGCCGCGTCAAATGCCGTATCAAAGATTTAAATTGGTTAATCTTTTTAAAAGTTATGATATTTCCACATACACATATTTATATATAAATTAAGGCATCATCTTCAAAAACGTCAGAATAGCTTTATAAGACCGTAAGACACCGAATCTGTTCAAACCTAGAGTTTCAAAAATCGTACAAAACCATTAACCCATTTTTTTTTTTTTTTTAAATTATGAACTTTCTTAACATAAACTTGAAAAATTCTTCAATTTCAAATGCATGAAAAATATAGATATTTAAACTTCCCACCGAGAAAATTGAAAATTAAAGATAAAATAAAGAAGTTATTGGTTCCCGGCGAACTTCCGAAAACCGAGTTTTAAACAGATCTTGATATTGTGGTCCTAGAAAGCTAATAAGACTATTTTTGAGATTACACGATTTGGATCTCCGATACGCAATAAGAAGCGACTCATTACTTTCTAAACTCAATGAGAGATTAAGCATACTTCTCAAAGTTCATTTCGAGTTATTCTAAAAATAAAATTTCGAAATAAATGTTTTATTCGGATATCTGTTATCATATTATATTATATGAGTTGTCTTCAAAATCTCATTAGCTCTAAAACGCAATTTTTCAAAAATATTTTCTGAAAAGATAATAAATATCCAAGTCTTTCAAAATTTTGTGAGTTCTTCTACTGTACTTTTTAGTATCGAACGAATAAATGATAATTATTTTTCCGATATTAAAATTTTTTTTTTTTTTGTTAGAAAACCTAAGAAACGCGGTGATTTACCGCTGCCGCGAGTAAACTCGAACGTTAAATTTGTTCAGATTTTCTGCGCAGTGTTGTCAGTGACCACCAGCTAGAAAAAATTACAGTTGTTTAGTCGTATAAGATTGTGTGGTTTTAATTTTAAAAAATCATCGTTATGATACTTCGAAACACCGCATTATTAAATCTATGGCGGTAAAATGCCGCGGACTGGGAACGAGGGGTAACGAGATCGCACGACGGACGGAGGGTTAATCACCGAAATCAGAACATTTGCTCGAGAGATATTGTTAATGAAAATATTTAAGTAAGTGATTTTTTTTTTATTTCAAATTACATTCCAATCGTTGAACTGATTGATTAAAATTTTTTTAGCACCAGAACCTTCGAAACTGTGTCGAATATTGCCTTGGATATCAAAACCCATTGATTAGTTCGAAAGATAGCAGCCACCAAAAATTCAAAGAAAGACAAATAAACTATTTTTTTTCAATTGTCGTATATAAGAAAAGACATAATTTTTTTTAAGCTTGAAAGAACTAAAGCATGAAAGGAAAAGTATTCATATTTCAAGATTGAAGACTTTGAAAACAGCCGGAAGTATCGAAGCTGACCTGCCGGATCAACCGTTTTCCAAACTTTACTTTTCGACACAATATAGTGTGAACGTATGTGTAAATAATTATACTGATAGAAAATACTAAATTGTATGCAAACCATGCTATCTATTCTCGGTCTAATATTATTGTTATTAATATTCTTATCAACATCTTTTTTTCATTAAGATCTGATTCTAGATTTGAATTATGAGATGGATTCGTGTCATCATTAATTTCTAAATCCAAGCTTTGGTAACCATCCACTTCTAAATTCGAACTTATATTTTCATCTGCATGTAAGTTTGCATTTTGATTTTCTCTCTTTTCAGGGTTGGGATTATTATTCTCATTAACGTTGGAACCAACATGAGTAGTAATACTCAAATCATTGAGAATTGGAACGACCTGGTAAAGGGAACCATCAGTGAATGCGTGTAGAGATTCTAGCCGTTCTTTATTAGCTGTGGAGTGAAAAATTAAATTATTATCGAAGTGCAAAATCATTGTAAAATCATCAAAAGTAGCATTCTAAGTATGTGTACAGCATCATGACATGAATGAATCCCATGTAGTTTATAGGTATTGAAAAAAATGTTTTTCTTTAATTTTACAACAAAAAATAAATACATGTCATTGTATATATCTTAAAGTGTAGCACTTCAGAGCAGCTGTTTTAAATCAATTTTCAAATAGTTTCATTATTCGCAGGAAGATTAAATAAGAAATCTGTTTAAATTAGAACCTTTAGTATTAATTTCAATCGTTGACTTATTACAATTTTCTATTCGCATTTGAACAACGTGTAAAAAAATTTTTTTCGATGGTTTTCAAAAAATTCAGGAAGGTAATGTTTTCACCCCGATTTTCGAAAATCGAGTTTTCATCAGATGTCGACGTTTTGAGGTCCTAGGAAGCTATTATGACTATTTTCAGAATGATGTCCGAGTGTTTGTATGTGTGTGTGTGTGTGTGTGTGTGTGTGCGCGCGCGTGTGTGTGTGTGTGTGGGTGTAAATGGTCTATAACTTTTTAACTAATGAATCGATTTGAATGGTTAAGGCAGCAATCGAAAGAGCTTGTTGGCCATCAACTTTCCTGAAAATTCAGATCATTTAATCAAGTAGACTCGAAAATATTTACGAATCACGACGAAAAAAAATTTTTTTTTTGTTTAGTTTCTTATTGATTTCTCAGAAACAAGTTGAACGATCGACTTCAAAATCTAATCAGCTCTAGAACTTAATAAAACGCGTCGACCATTGCCTTAACCATCGTAACCGGTTAATTTGTTCGAGAGATATCGTTGGTGACAGAAATGGTAGGAAACGATTTTTTTCGAGTATCTTTGAAGTGACTCATCCGATCAGTTCCAAAATCTAATAGGCTCTAGAACTGAGCACACATTTAAGAAAAGAGGCTTCCCATTTACAGTACATTGGCAGAAATTTACCATTTCTTCAATATCCGTGTCCGTTTGAAAAATACACGGCATTCTTTTGTGCTAAGCAGGCACAATTGTTGAGTAGCTTACGTATGTTGGAAGCCGGGCTCAATATGTGACTGTATAAGTAAGTCAGTGCGTACAGAATATGGATGTCAATGTGTGGGATTGTTTACCCTGCAAGTCTGAATTCAACTTTGATTTCAGAACTTAAAGTATTTGACTATTTAGAATGAATAATATTTAATTTTCAAATTTTGGATAAGAGTTTACTTATGAGATTTCTGTAAAATTTTAACAAGACACCAACGGTCTCCGAATTTTGCTTTATACTTTCCATTGATATATTTTACTTCTGAATCGAGAATTATGCTAACAGTTTTAGGTGTTTTTCCAGTCCAAAGAACTAGTACGAACTCCATACTGATATGTAATTTTTTTTTTATAAAATTTAATGAAAATTATTATAAATGCAAAAATTTATATAATTAACAGATATCAACTTTGTCAACTAGATAACAAGTAAATGAACGTCAGCGAATATGAAAGAATAACTTTGATGTCAGCGATAATTAATGAACAACACTCGCAAAGCTGCTTTCAAAAATTTTTGACTGCATTAAATCTATAGCCTAAAAGAGAAAATATATAATTTTTTTAAACTGACATAATAATAATAATGAAATGCTTACAGTAATTAAATGATAAAAAAATATCGGTTCACAATTTAAAATTATTCCAACAAGCATTTGATAATCGATCTCATTTAACAAAAATTATAATTTTTGATGTTGATAGTTACGTTGTCATGGAGATGAGTATAAATAGAGATCTTGATTGCAAATAGCTCATATTAGACAACTTCAAGTTGTTGAATACATCTTATATGGTGATAATGACTTTTCTGATGTCCATTTACGTTGCGAATTGACGGAAAGATACATTAAAATTGTTACGTCAAGTTGGCTGCAAAGAGTTAGGGCCAGTTTTTCAAACCAGGTTTATTTTCAACCGGGTTCAAATTAATATTGCTAGTACATCTATACATTCCCCTGTTTAAAATATCCGATAAACTTTTATAGCTGTATATATAAGGTCTTATACTTTAGCATTTCTCTTAGAAATCATTCATTCTTATAAAATCTCTATCGGAATTCATAAGAATTTATCGGATTTTATGAGATTTTCTAAACAGGGAAATAATACCTCTGATTAGGAAAAATTTTGAAACGATTCAAAACAATTTAAATCGACAAATGTATAGATATACACTTAACATGGATTGAATCATTTTTCTTAATCAGGGATATAAATATGCCAGCAATAATAATTTGAACCCGGATTAAAAATAAACTCGGTAAGAAAATCTGGCCCTTAATGTTTAATTAATCGACACGATATTTCCTACATCTTTCCATCAACTTGAAAGTTAGTTATATTTTTTGGCTACTTTTCTGCAACTTTTGTGCAATATTTTCCCTTAACTTGTTTGCCAGAAGTGGCGACAAATTTACGCCAACTTCTAGTGCGAGTTGTACTCAAATTTTATTCAAACTTTAGAATATATTTTAGTAAGCAACAGTTTATCGTCAAAATGATGGAAACTGTTGCTAAGCACACGTTTGCTTAGAAAACCTAAAAATTGTTATACGAAGTAACCCCACATAGTCCGGTTGACCGAATAAAACTTTCGATAAATTTGATGATAAGCTTTTGTGAATTATGAAATATTTTAACGTTTAATAACAATTTTAGTTCAACTTGCATTACGAAGTAGCATAAATTTATGCCCGCTTCTGAAAGACAAGTTAACAGACAGAGTTGCCTGAAAGTAACGGGAAAGTAGCCGAAAAACAAAAGTTATTATTTTTAATTTGACAAAAAACCAGATCTATTACTCTACCATTAATGGAAAGTTGCTTGCATAGTTAACATGATAAATGATATTAGACAAAATATAAATTTTATAATCCCATTATAGATTTTCTTCTATCAGTTCAATTTGATTGAAATATACGATCACAAATTTTGCTAAATTCTGAACTGTAAACGATTGCCGAGTAGATCGAAGTATGTTCTTCAAACCAGAAAATGACCGTTCGGTTTCACACGAAGTAGTAGGGGCATATGTCATACTGTGAACGTCTTCTATTGTCCATCCATCAGGAATATCAACATTTTGCACTCCTTGGAGTACTTGATATATATTTATTAAATCAATAGAAAACCCCGTATTGTTCAACAGCACTGTGTACATTTTGTCTCTGATATTTATAGAGATCGCCATGTTACCTTGTATTATTCCACCAACTTCTGTGATATTATTAATTGACTTCTCTAACGTCATTCCTCTACCTTCTAGTCGCGTAATAACTTCTGTGATAATATGGTAGTTTTCATGAATCGATCGAAATTCATTTTCTAAATTAGGTACTATCCACAATTCTTTAGCACGTTCAACTGCGGCAGCGTCTTGTTCCAATGCTTCAATTACTCGCTGAACTTCCAAAAAATGATTATGGTAATATGTTGCTGCGTTAAGCCATTCACCCCATCGAGTAATTACTGGCTGAGGAGGAAGAGGAATGTTTAGGGCCAATGCATTAAATAAATGCTTTCTTCTTGGAGACTTCACGAATACGGCTTTTGTTTCAGGTATCACATCATTTGTAAGTCTGTAAGTTCCGCGGATGTCTTCAGCTACTCGGTGCAATCCATGCGCTAGACAAGAAACATGGACAAGTTTTCGATAACCATAATTGGTTTTGAGAGTTTGTCCTGCTGCCATCATATATGGAGCTGCATCCGAAACAAATAGCAGAACTTTTTCCCGCCGAATCCCGTTCGACCAAAGTATTGTTAATGACTGCTCTACAAACATACAAATTTCGTTTGCATTACCTACTGGAACCTCAGCACAATGGATCATTCGCGGTATTCCTGGACAGTCAGAAATAAGTGGTGCGATGATCGCAAGCGTAATGAAACGTCCTTGAGTATCGTTTGTCTCGTCAACTGACAAATAAATAGGATTATCACCCACTTCATCTCTAACATCCTGTATCTTCTTAGAATAAACTAAATCTGCGTATGTTTTTCTTAATGTTGAAGCCTCGGGAATTTTCCGTTTCATGTAATTTTCTAAGAATCGCACAAACTTATCGTTGTTCAGTTTTTCAAACGGAATATCAGCTGCCATAAATGCTTCTGCCATATCATAAAAAAATGCATGGGTCTTTGATGTACATTCATCCTTAGCATCTTCACTAGTCTCTGAACGACCAATTTGAAGAGCTGTGTTTGTTTGATGTAATTTGGAATTATGATGCCGACTAATATTTGCTTCAGTAATACAGTTCAGTTTGACTGTACAATATAAACACATAACATGGTCTTCAACAAGCTCATAAATTCCTGCTGGTATTAATAACACATTCAAAATATCCGCCCATCGCTGAGCAAGAGGTCGTGCTGGTCTCGGCATGGGTGAAATCGGAATAAATATAAGTTTATCAAAAAATACAATAAAAAATTAATACAATCAATAAACGCAGATAATGAAACCTCAGAAAAATTAATTAGATTGAAAAATGAGATAGTAAAATTAATTTTATACACTAGCAAAAAGAGTAACGATAAAAATTATAATTGAAGCTTGACTGTTAATAACAAATAAACTGTAATAAGATGAGCTAACGATTTGACGTATAAGTTGAATGAAGTAATTTGAGAAAAAAAAAAGTTGAGGATTGAAAAAGTTGAAAAAAAAACTGTTCTTTACGGACAAATTCAAATTATTGGTTTGTTAATAGTAAAATAATTGTATACTTTATAGGCAAATGTGTGAGTTTTGTAAAAAAATTTTATTCTTCAAAAATAAATATTGACATAGTCTGCTACTGAATGTCTTTAAGAAAACGGTACAAGGTGCGCTTCAATAAATTTTACGAGCCGCAATTGATATCTAATAATTACATTTTTATTCTTATACTCATATGTACATAATATAAAGTTCCAGTGATTTTAAGAAATTAAGTTGCAGTAACTGTTTAATTTATAAATGAGCAGTTTTTTACTCAGGTAGATAAGGAAAGAGTAATGGGTGTCCTATAGAAAAGTTTTATAGCCTTAGTTACCGTCCAATAAATTTTTAGTACTCTCATTGTTATCAGTCACTTTATATTGTGATATGAAGTTTCCATGACTTTAAGAAATTAGGTTGCAGCAGTTGTTTAATTCATTAATGAGAAGTTAATTACTGAGGAATATACTAAGGAGTGAATTGCTGCGAAAAATTTCTGAGATCCATCCGATTTATTTTTTGCTTAAAATTACGTGAATTTGCAATCTCCGTCTGCTTGAAAAGCGCGAAAAGTACTGCGTTAAAAGTACAGCAAATATCATAATTAATCATTGTATGGATAGACATCCATACTTAAAGACAAACTAGAGATTTTTGTAGCTGGCTGAGACCCATATAACTTATTATAGAACACATTCACTCTCATAAAACCCTTGGAAGTATTTATGAAAATCTACCACAATTTATAAGATTATTTAAAGCAGAGATATACCATTGCTTTTTACATTTCCAAACCCAATGAGTCACTAAAAGTTATCCTTTACCCATTTTCGGGCCAGAGCATACTATTCTGAACAATTAAAAATGCGCACTGCAATTTTTACAAAGCGATAGATGAAATTTCCTGTTAGGATTTTTCTCAAACTATATAACAAAAACAATAGAATATGCAAAATCAGAGTATTTAACAAAATGTTTGTAAAAATTCAAATGATAGGAATAAATTAAAAAAATTATAATTAAAAGAAAACGTCTACATTGAATATATAAACGGCCCTGGTTGAGAAATCCGATTTACTTCAATATGATTTGATTGAAAATTTCCGATTGGATTCTATTGAAATTAATCGGAAATTTCCAAAAAAATATATAATTTTCCGACTATAACCTATGAAATCTTATTTAAAATTTTTATCGGAATTAATTGGTACCACTCAAAAATTAATAACAAAATAAAAATATTATTTTCCAATTGGACCCGATTCACTTTGATTAAAAATTTTGAATGGGATTTAATCGGAAAATAATATTGTTATTTTTATGCACTTTTTCCGATTGAAACCGATTTATTTCGATTAAACTCAACCGGATCTCAATTGGATTTTAGTCGGACTCAATCGGAATTCTTAACCAGGGCAAGTCTACTACCCATGCAAAGTCGCCAAGCTTTGAAATTTTCCCGCAGATCGGCTGATGCCTGGTTTTCTAATGATTGGCCAACGAATGGCTAACTATTCTGGCCCGAGCATGGTGAGTCATTGGCAGCCGTCTTTTTGCTTATAAAAACGGTGCACAATTAACCACCGTTTGTTGGCCAATGATTTGATCAAGTGCCCCTGATACCAAGCTTTGGCCGATGATTGATTGTCACGATTGGCCAATGCTTGCGACTGCCATGCTTGGCATACCGTTATCATCCGATATTTAGCCATTCTTCGGCCGATGCTTGAAAATTGGCAGCTATTCACGACCCAGTAATGGGCCGATTCTTTTTCTTTGTATGGGTAGGTATATTTCATTGGTGATGCTAGAAGGGTAAAAAAATTAATTAAATAAAAATAGACCAACAAAATACTACAATAATGAAAGTTCAAAAACTTTTAACACTTACATCATATTTTTTAACAATTCTATTGTTAGACTAATAGATGCCGATGCTGAGCATGTTAATGTAAATGAAATTTCGGAGATTAAGTTAAACCCCAAGCACTGTATGGAGAACTAGTTCTGTCATTCATCGTTTACTAAACATGAAAGGAATAACTATCGTGGATTACAAATCCCGGCACTAATTTTGATATTTGGAGTGTTTATGTTCATAGCAGCTCGCCAACCTTAGCAGATCCGCATTACGGTAAATTACCGTATTTTGATTAAAAAACCGGCTTGAAGGTTAATCAAAATTAAGATTATGTATAGAGAATAGGATGTGCCGACTCGTTAATGAAGAGTGACAAGAACTAGTTACATAACATTATGTGGTGATCGAAAAACACTATGAAAATAGAGAGTTGGCATGATTTTGAACAGATTTTAGTATATTGTATTACGATATATCAGGGAAAATTGACATGAATTGTCATTTTTTAAGCTATTCGTAGTCGATATATTTTAAACTAATCATCCGATTTAAATGTTCAATGTAGAAATTGGTGCGTTCTATTAAATTCTAAACCTGATAAAACTAAATATAATTGATTCCATCGCTTTAAAGATATTCACGAAAAACCATTTTTTACCATTTATTTTTCCAACGATACCTATCAACCGAATTAAACGATTAAGATGGTCGGCACGGTAGTTGACGCATTTTATTAGGTTCCAGAGCTGATTACATCTTGAAGTTTATCGTTTTAGTCGTTCCTGAGAAGTAAAAAATAAAATACTATGAAAAAAGATCTGGGCGTCGGTTTGCCCTGCAGGCCAGCCCTAAAACTTCCCGCGGTTTTCGAGCTCAAGGAGCTCGAAAACATTAGTGCGAATGTATTTTCAAGCTCTTCAAGCTCGAAAATGCTATTACATGTGGTTGTTTTTTTATGATCTTTTCAAGCTCTAACAAATTACGTTTTATGCTGAAGTTTGAAAATTTGAGAATTGAAAATCATAATAAACAAGTGGTTTTAAAATTTAATTAAATTTTTAAAAATCATCGATTTTCTTAGCGGGAAGTTGTAAAAGTGCTTTGCGTACTTCGCAAATTTTTTCGAGTGTACTTTCTCAAATAATCAGAAATTTCCAGGACAATTTGCAGCTGACAAACTCTTTCAATTGCCGTGAAACTCAGTTACATCGGTTTATTAGTTCAAAAATTATAAGAAATTTGCACACACACGCACGCACGCACACACACATACACACACACACACGCGCGCGCGCGCGCGTGCACAGAAGCATACAAATAGACACTCAAATGTCATTCTAAAAATAATCAGAATAGCTTTCTAGAACCTCAAAACTTCGACATCCGAAGAAAACTCGATTTTTGAAAATCGGGGTGAAAATAACTTCGCAAATTCTGGAAAATTTTCAATTTCCACAGCGAGAAGTTATAAAAACCGAAGTTTTTCAGATTCGGTATGACACTGGCTACAAAATCGGCTATTGATATTGATTTTAACTAATCTTGTTTATAAAAATCAACAAAAATTAAAACAATTGAAAAAAGGGTTTTTTTTCGCTGTTATTGAAAAAAAAAATATGTTGAAAATCAACATTTTAACATGTTAATACGGCTTCCAAATTACAAAACACAGTAACTGACAAATTTTTCAAAATCGATTTTTTGGTATTTTTAGTTCCAATGGAGTCTCGTGAACTTGATTCAATACATATTTCCAAAATTTTTTTTTCTTCAGTTACTGTTTTTTGAAATTGGGCAGCCGAATAGTCTATTTTGTAAGTACTCATGTGTAAAATATGTGGTTAAAATTTCAAAAGGGTCGGACCACGAACTCCAGAAAAATCGTGTGAATATGAGAGTTTTTTGAAATAATATAAGTAACGAGAAAATCCAACGTTACCGGAAAAAAACCCTGCGTAACTATTTTCCATAAACAAAAAATGATTGCAACTTATTCTTTACCCAGAATCTGGATTTGAATTGACCTACGAGCTTCTAATTATATAAACATATAATGCATCAAATTTAGTTGCAGGTATCGTTCTCTGTGGCATTATTTTTACTTGTAATTTCAATATAAAGAAGTTGGCATAGTTTTTTTCTCTGTACTTAATCCAGGTTTCAATTAATTGACGAGCGGTTAGTAGCCCAAAAATGAACAACATTAAAATTAGAGTTGAATTATAAATCATATAAATCTACGAAATCCTTCTACATAACTAAACTGAGCATTAGAATATTCACCAGATTTCGGTATTTGGAACAGATAGTGTTGGAATCCGCGATAGTCACTGTGAAATTCTCCAAGTACAGTAACCATAGGTTGCAGGACGATTCTGCATACAGGTGCCGGGCTTGTCTTAATTTCCAAGCTTTCATTTACACTAATAAATGGAGCATCAACATTCATTAGTCTGATTGCAGAGTTTTCGAAAAGTACAGTTTAAGTCTTAAAGGCCGTAAACCTTTAATTGCAATATTTTTTTATTCATTTATTTTGATTGAATTGCATATATTTTCTTAATTTTTGTAGCATCACCAATGAAATTCCTGGTTGGACTAATTTAATATATCTCTCGTTGCAGGTAGATTTTAAAATTTTTTTTTTCATTGTAAATATTAAAATGAAATATTAGCTTTTTTAAAACATAATTATTTTGTCAATGCTGTGTGTGAATTATACTTATTCTTTAGAGTGTAATTTTCCTATTAGCCATTTTAGCTTGAAATTGACAGTAATTTGACATTGGAATTGTCTGAAATTTACTACCTGAATTCGCTGACAATTTAATAGCAAAAGTTGGAAAGAAAAATTCGCGGTTTATTTTTGCTCAATTTAGAGGTAACTTTTACTACACGGAGAGAAAAAATGGGAATTTTTCCATTTTTGCTTGGGAAAAATTTCTTTGTTGGCATTGTAAATTTTACTATGTCAACATGTGAATTGTACCTAAGTCACATGGTAAATTTTGCTTTGTTACATGGAAATTATTCCTATATTGACAATGTAAATTTTCCTATATCAACGTTGGAAAAGAATCTATGTAATATAGGAACAATATAGGAACAATTCCAATTTTAACATGGGAATTTTTCCCATATTAACATGGGAAACATTTCCATGTAGACATTGTTGGGATTTTTTTAATGACATAGGAAATTCTTCAATGTCAACAAGGGAAAATTTCCCATATTAACAGAAATTATTCCCATGTTAACAAAGTACAAATTCCCATGTATACTGTGAAAATAGCGGTATTAAAAATGGACTCATTTTAACTCCACGCGGTGTTAAAATGAAATAACACCGGTGTAGGAGGCATAATTAGGTGAAGTTAAACCGGTGTGAAAGCAAGGTAAACTGCGTCAGCTTAAAGTATTAACTTTCAGACGCTCAGAAAACGCAAAAAAATTCTTGGCACACATACACACACACTCAACACACGAGCGCACACATATGTGCGCGCACACGCACTAAAACACGAGAGCACAAACACACGCACACCCACACACACACACACATAAACAAAGTAGCACACTCACGCGTATGAACAAACATGACACACACTCATACTCGCACTCATGCACACGCACACACACTCAAATGAAATTCTATTTTTGTATGCCTCAAAACCTTTACACATCTCTATTTTATCGCTTTAAGGCCTAAATGATAATAATGACCGAAATATTTCGTATTTTGTTGGTTTTAGCTTCTTGTTGACTTTTCTCATGCAACGTAGCAATTCTTCGTATGTTGACAAAGAAATTTTTCCCATGCCAACATGGATATTTTTTACTACATTAACGGAGGAAGTTTTTCCTTGCCAACATGGGAAAAACTCCAGTAGTGAGACAGGGGGGTTCACCCCTCCCCCAGATAACACAGTACCCTTCCTTATCGACCGCCACGGATACCCCCGCCGGTAACTTATCATATCTCCTGTCGGTAATTCGTACATATCTGCGACCGATAAGCGTATCCGCCGTTGGCAGAGTAGGTATCTATATTACCAACGGCGGCCAGTGTTGGTCAGCGGTCAATTATCATACGTATGATGACAAAATACTGTCACACTATCATCAGAGCTGATACCTTACCGTATACCAGCTCTGATGATAGCATGACATGTATTTATATGATGATCATTCTGAGGAATTATACATTCAAACAGGGGGTGGCACGAGCACTTGCGAGAAGCTCTTATGCCACTGCCATCTAGCGGTTCAGTTCTTCCCCCACCCCTTCTTTTTAGCCGGTAACGTCATACAGCGTGTCTGAACTCTCTTTTTATGAGGTAGAGTGGGGGAAATGAAGCTGCGCAAATGCTTGAACGATCTTCTGCGCTGTTGCTAAGCTCATATTTCAGACCAAGTGGGGGTAATTCGAACCTGCGCAATAGCGTCTTTTTACCCGATTACATAATCTTCTGCGCCTTTACTCGTTACTAAGCTCATATTTCAGTCCAATTGGGGGAATATGGACCTGCGCAATTGCGTCATTTTACTCGATTACATCATCTTTTACGTCATTAGACAGGTTTAAACTCGTTTTTTTCGGTAACTAAGAGGGGGAAGAAAGAGTTTAGCGGGTGGCTCTGGCACCCATATGCATCAGTCTGCCTAAGTTTTTTGAAGCAAAAACTACCGTTGCTTAATTAAAAAAAAATCTGTAAAAAGTGATTAATAAATGGACCCTCGAATTCTAAGGTATAGTAAAAAACATATTTATTTGAGAAAACTAGCGTGCATCTTTTCAACCATATTAATTAAACAATCTCTCACAGATCTCATGTATGCACCGATCTATGTGATCATTCAGCACAGATTGAGTTCGACGACGTAAGTGTTGTGAGTGAACAAGAAGACAATTACACTCGGAAATTAGTTACTCGAGAAAAAGAAATTGACTTACAGATCTTGTATTGGAAGAACTTATTATTATCATTCAAAGATCGTAAAGATTACGAGCAAGCGTGTCATAGAATTACATACGTTATAACTCATTTAATGTTCAAACTTAACTCTTCGAAATAAAGTGTAGACATTTCAAATGGATCAACTAAGTGAAGAAGAATTAGATTATCTAATAAACCGGCCACCACACGCTGTATTTGAAGCAGAATTATTAACACGTTATTTTGAAGAACCAATTCAAGACTATATAAAAAGGTTCGTACGTGATATTCATCTTCTACAAACTAATTTGAATATCATTCAAAGTAGACGTGAAAAAAACGTGTGTCCATACTGCTGTGCATTCAAAGACTCTGTAAAAAAAACTGCATCAAGTAATCGAAAGTATCGAGAAACTAGAAGAACGTATCAACAAGAAATAAAAGACAATGGAATTCATCAAAGATTTCGCAGGGTTCGTTATGCCAGATGACACCTTAGTAGTGAAAGAATTATGTGTAGTTGATATATATGAAAATTCCTCAAAATATAAGTGTAAACATTTTATCTTTCAACCACCATTGGAGTACGATGGAGCAATTATGCAAGAAACTTTTGATGAGAGTGGGTGCGGCCATGGTATCCGATGGGACTCAGGTGAAACACCATACGAAAAACTCCAAGAAATTATTAAAAATTTAGTGAGCAAAGCAAGTCATATTTATGTTGACGGAAAGCAAGAAGACAAATGGTCGACGATCATGACTGATTACTCCGCACAAATCATCGATATCCAACTAATGAGACATTATTCCTTTGAAAACGTGGATCGCTATAATAAGGAAAAATGTCCACTGAGGCTGTATCATCGTCGAAGAACACATGCATCTGCTTTTCAAAATATTCATCAATTAAAGCGTTGGTTTCTGGAATTCTGGGGTGACGAACCATCATACGAAAAATCCGTGTAAATATATTATCAACTGTCTGATTTGAAAAAAATGCATAAACGTGATATCGCTTGCCTTGATTATCACTTTCTTCTACGTTTTGCGAGGACCCAAATACGTCATGTCTACGATACTCTTCCAGTGAAATTACAGGATAATGATAAAATAACAGATTACTCATTTTGTATGGACCACTACCCAGCTACTGGTGGCAATTGGGATATCTGTGGAATATGGCTTTATCTATACCGAAAGTATTGCCCAAAGTGTATAAGTAATAGTAATCCTATAAAAATAATAATTCATAAAACAAGTTAAAAAAAATATACAATTTAATCAAACTTATGTATTAGGTTAAGATTATAAATAAAACAAATTAATTCATTGATAAAAAAATTTTTATTTATTTATTAAGATTATTTTTTTAATTAATACAGGTTCTATAATATATCTTGATCTTTCTATCCTAAGTTTAAACCTTTCTCGATCTCGAGCCATTTGCTCCCATTCACTTTGTCTAGCAGTCCTGTATGCATACCTCCATGTATACATATAATGTATAGTTGGTGTCAGATCAAATTGCACAACCATGTTTCAAGTCAATTTACGTACAGTGCTGCTGATGGGGTTATACTCAACGATTCGATCGTGGATTATTAAACAATAAGCTGTTGTGTTTTGTGGAAATTGATTTGTGGATTCAAACTCCAATCGAATGTCTACTGGTCCAGATTTAATTGCCTCATTCTGCTTGGAACAGTCTATGACACAGAGCGGAGCTTCTTGCAAAAATTTCTGCTTTGTTAACAGTGGCTCAGCCTCTTTATTATAGTATGAAGATTGGAAAACAGTGTACATATTATACAATAAAGCATACTGATTGTCGTTTATGTCCAAATTCAGATCCCCGTACGGATAACTCTGTGAGTTCAGGAATAACTTTACGTTACGAAGCGTACAATGATCAAATCGACTCGCATTCTTCCTTGCATCGTTTTTTCTTGCTGTTTGAAATCCGAGGATGACGTAACGTGGCTTCTCCAGTTGTGTTGATGTTTTGACAGCCCAAATATGTCTTGATGTCGCTGGTAACAGCGGATACTCATACAATTCCCAGGTTCGAAAACTAATTGAGATAGCCGGATCACTGGTAATATAATTTAATGCTTGAATTTTTTCCTTGTCTGATAGGGTGACATACGGCACAATCCACTCTATTTTTTGCAAAGTTAACTTTACTTCCTTAGCTCCCGCTGCATGTTGCACGTAAGCATTAATGTCACTGTTTGAAATCGTAAGAACTATCTCTAGCTGAACATTTATAAGGACTTTTAGATAATCTTCAGCAAAACCACTTAAAATATTCAGTGGAATCAATAAATCAAAGCTTCCTGCAGCGTTTGTTAATTTAACATCATCCTCCATCACCCAGCCAGCGTTCTCCAAAGCACTCAACTGATTTGGACTGAATGATACATAACCTTTCATCAGGCTTGTTATACCAACGTTACTACTTCGATCAACTTCAACACGATTCATAAGTAAGCAGAATTCTTTAATCATGTGGCTAATCCCCATATTAACCAAGTTGGTGGTGGCAGCGACAGCAGTATTATCACTCTTGGTAAACTTCCCGAGAATATGAAGTGCACTTTTGCTAGGAAGTATGCACAAATTTTGATTTTGGATTGTGATACGAACTTCATCATTGTTGTTCAAAGTCGACGATGCATACGGTTGATGAGCATGCAGTTCATAGTGAGCAGTTGACTCATCAAATATAGTTGGTCGTTGGATATCCAATATGTTAGCCATTATTTTTTATATCCTCGGTCACATACCACACCGCATTTATTGCCTTTCTCGTAACCGCTGTACGCTGTACTACCTTTTATGCTTGGTAGCGAATATTTATCTTTGCTATTTTTAAAATCTGTGCTGTATTTACTTTATTGGCTCTCTAAATACTTTCTCAAGTTCTTTGAAGCTTCGTTATTGGACATTATACTCAACAGCTCACCACCACCTAAGTCTTTCGACACGGGATTATGCAGCAGAAATTAAATTTTATTTCGTGAATCTTCCACGTGAACGTAGTCCTAGACTTTTCAGGAACAGCCTGTTCTGATGTGTTAATGCCTTGTGAGGTTTTCTTCGACTGATTGTGCTTGGCCATGTTGATAGCTTTTTATAGCCAGCACTACTCTTTGTATCATACACAATACCTATTTATATCGTTTTTCACATGTAATCTTATGGTTATAGTTTCACCCCTAAAATTTACTAATTTTCTATCCTGATCCATTATACGTAGTCTTATATTATATATAGCATCTGCGGTGATTGGAAGGTAAATGACGTGTGATGGCAACTCAACGATCTTATATCCTGGTGGTACGCTCGGAAAAAACTCATGAATTGTGTGAACTTTGTGTTCATTTATGTAAGCACCTGTGGTAATATTACACTCAACCCTTAAAGCATTTCGTTTTAGTATAGCCACAGGTAATTCTGATGAGTGAGTTTTGTTTGGTTGAAGCCGACGATTCTTGAAACCTAACAGTCGACCAATAGAATCTTTAGGTATAAAATTTATAACCTGATCACATTTGATTTTACTTCTTAGTTCATTATTATTTGCTCTTATACTGATGCTAAGTCTCGGCAATGACTTTTGTATGTATTTCTCAATATCTCTAATTTCATAACTACCGGTAGGTATTTTAATTACTTTTTCTTTAACAGCAGCGATTCTTTTGGAGATTATTTTCTTGGGAATCTCTTTTTCAGGTTGCACATCAATCTTTGGAGCCATTGAAACATCATCACTTCTCGTCACTATCGTAACATCTTGTTTTTCCCTCTTTCCACCAGGTTTATCGATATTTCCAACGTTGTTATCCTCAATGTCATTCGTATCTTCTTGTTCTTCATTATCCAGAGGATAAGTTACATAAAACTTATTAGCGCCAATGTCTATATTAGGTATCGAATTAAATGTCAGCAATTCTACAAGACCCAAGACATAATTTTTTTCCTCTGACAACTCGATTGGTGGAAAATAATTCGCCTCTAACACAGAGGATGATCCTGTCAGCGTTAACCTGAAAGACTCAGCCATGACTAATGTTCGGAGTAACTAGTCATGTCAATTTAAAGTTGTCCGGAAAGAAATTTTAGACACAAATGCCCACATATAATTGTGTCAAAGTTTTGATATCTTTTATGATTATATTTCACGCTACCAACATCGAGATATTTAATGAGGTCTTCCGGTGGTTGTAAATCACCAAAACTATCAAAATAAATTACATTATCACGACTTTTTTTGTACGCAACCCAATGAGTTCCAGGTCCGAATCTGTCATCAAGATTGACAATAGCTGATTAAAATTCTTTAGGTCCAGATTTTGGCAAATCGTTTCTCATGAAAACACCGCGGAAATTAGGTATCCTCAATGCCTTGGCGTATTTCATCAAGTCGATGTTTGTAAGTGCTCGATGTGGTAGCTCTACTTGTTTTTTGACTTACATCCTCTACCAACCGGTGGATATGGCCACAAATATAGACCCATACCACGTCTGTATGGCTTTAAGTATAAGCCTTTACCTACAGCTATCTCTTCCATTTTTGAATTATGTCTCTTGCTCTCCTCTAACTGTCTTTTGGCTGAACTGGCATCATTGACAGCCTTCGCAACCGCTGCAGCGCCACTAGCGAGAGCACCGGTTGCTGAACGACCTGCAAATAGGGGTATCAAAAATGGAAGTACACCACCGATTTTAGATGGAACTGGTAAAACACGTGGCTGTCGAACATTTTTCTTCCCACCAGATTTTTTTACCTCTTGTCGAGCCCCTTTGAGTGCCGATTTAATTGGATCACCACCTGCTTGCATAGCTTCCTTAGCAGCCGTTACAATTTTTCTCAACGCCACCTTGGGTCGTCTGCTGGTACTTTTCATCTTACCACTCTTTCTCCTCTTCTTACCCACCATTCTTTTCTTCTTACCACTGATTCTCTTCTTCTTCTTCTTACCACCCATGCTCTTTTTCTTCTTCATTCCCATTCCGAAGCGTTTTTTTACCTTCATGATTTTGTTTACACTCCGAGCAGCAGCTTTTTCTCCAATAGAAGCGTCTTTTGCTTGAAAACGTTCCCACGCTTTGTCTGCTAATATTTTATCAGCCTCGTGACGAGCTGCTAAATTTTCTCAATTTTTCGAGTAAGCAATGCCGTGATTCTTACACGCTGCATCCAAAGGATCAATGCCAGGATCACCACGAGCCAATCTCTTCTCTAACTTTGTTCCTGGTCCACAATACTGATAACCGGGTATATGAAGTTCAAAAGGTAGCTTGTTAATGATACTGTTGACAATACCTTTCCCACTAATACGTCCGCACTCCATCACAGTGACATAATGACTGATAATAAATCATTATAAATGATCTTACTTATAGTCATAAGAAAGAGTTGTCACTGTTACAGTGAACCGTAAACATGGAGTTTAAAAAACACCACGCTCAATTACCTGTGATCAATTTCGATCAAATTGTTCAAGGTACAGGAGTACAAAGAATCAAAAGACATGGAGCTCTACTACCAAATAGTGTACGGGCAGTGTTTTGTGGTCCATCAAACTGTGGTAAAACAAATGCCTTATTATCACTTATTATACACCCCAATGGTCTGAGATTCAACAACATTTACCTATACTCAAAATCTCTCAATCAGCCGAAATACAAGTTCTTAGAGGCATTGCTGAAGCCCATAGAGGGTGTAGGATTTTTTCCATTCAATGAGCACGAGGATGTGATTAAACCTGAAGATGCAAAACCCAATTCACTGATGATATTTGACGAAGTCGCTTGTGAAAAACAGGATCACATTAGAGCTTACTTTTGTATGGGTCGACACAAAGACGTAGACAGTTTTTATTTGTGTCAAACATATACATGGATTCCTAAGCATTTCATACGTGATAATGTAAATTTTTTAGTTTTGTTCCGTCAAGATGAAATGAATTTAAAACATGTATATGACGATCATGTAAATACGGACATGTCATACAATTCATTCAAAGAACTATGCTCTGCATGTTGGAATGATGGTAAATATGGTTTTGTGGTAATTGATAAAGATAGTGAGCTCAATAATGGACGATACAGAAAAGGATTTGGCTGCTTTATTAGTATAAATTAAAGTGTAACTATTAATATGAATCATATATCTAGTGAACTCTAATACATCAACATGAAGCCTGAAGAGATTTCAAAACAAAAAGATGTGCTGCGTCAGATATCTGAAGCAAATGACGCAATCAGACGAAAGCATAAAATGCTGAAGTTAGGAAAAGATAGCGCTGAAAAAGCTATGGGTGAAATGTTCAAACCCATAGTTACACCGTTGCAGAATCTAGTTGAATCGTCGAAACAAAAAATTAAACAAGAAGTCAAGAATGAAATTAAAGAAGTGGAGGTAACAGAAAGGGACAATTCAACACTCAACAACAAAACAGATTTTAATGATACAGGTCAATATGATAGTTTAATTTCTGATGACGATGGGACTAGTAGAACTCTTAATGAGAGTCAAATAAATTCCTCTGCTTCAAGTACTCCCGCTAAACCGAGCAGTTTAGTGTAATCCTATTTAGGCAAAGTGTATAGAAGAAGTAAAGAAATAGGTTTGAGATATGGCGATCGTCGGCGGTACAATGATTTTTACATTGGCGATTCAGAAATAAATTTTGAAGAAAATACATTTCATGTTAAAGATCAGGAATACCCAATAACTCCTGGTTTATTGGAATTGTTGTTCGAAAAATCACCCCACGATGCAAGTGTTACACAAGATGATAAAAATAAATACCTTGAGATCATTAAAAATACAAACGCTTATAGAAAAAATTACAAATCAGATGGTAGTATTTATGAAGACTCAACAATAAAGTTTAATAATTATATTGCTGATTTTTGGTGATCCTTCAGATGATAATAATGCAGCAACATTGAAGTTTACGCGTGATCTTGTCCATAAAAAATTGACTTTAATGTATGATAGTATGAAAGATGATCTGTCCGAGATCATTTCACTTTTGCATGCTAAAGTGGTAACACTAGACTCTACAGTCGTCTCATTAAAAAAAGAGGTTCAAGAACTAAAATTGAGGTTAAAAAAAACAAGAAAAGAATCACTTGATGACAATACCCGGCGTATATAGAAATTGGAAGCTAAAATTTTTAACGATGGAGGACAATAAGTCAGTAATAGCTTATGAGCTCCATGAACAAGCTCGTAGAAATTACCTGCGACGACATGTTAACATCCGTGGACGATGAAACCTGGCAGGCAAATTTAGTTGAAATTATCCCATACGCTACATCAAATAAAGGAAATAAATACTTGCTGACGGTGATAGATATATTTTCCAAGTACGCTTGGGCTGTACCAATAAAAAATAAAAGTGCTAGTGATATTATGAATGCAATGAAATCTATATTCCAACAAGGACGTGTTGCAAAAAATCTTCATGTCGATCAAGGCAGAGAATTTTACAATAAAGAGTTCAAAAATCTTATGAAGCAGTATAAAATTAATATGTACTCTACGTTCAGTAACCTGAAAGCATCCATATGTGAGCGTTTTAACCGAACACTTAAAACTAATATGTGGCGTCAATTCTCTGCTCGTGGTAATTATAGATGGATCAACATGCTAGAAGAATTGTTAAATACTTATAATAATACTAAACATCGGACAATTAAAATGAAACCTGTTGATGTAACTGTTGCTAATGAAAAAGAACTGTTTAAAACTATAAACAAACCTCTTCAAAAGCAGAAGCGAGTACAAAATTCCAAGTTCAAAGTTGGAGATAAAGTTCGAATTAGCAAACACAAAGATGTGTTTGAGAAAGGTTACACTGCTAACTGGACGACAGAGATTTTCACTATAAAATCTGTACAAAATACGGTACCTACGACCTACAGACCTGTAGACTATCAGGATCGGCCTATAGAAGGTGGATTCTACGATGAAGAACTCAGCAGAGTTAAATATCCGGATGTTTACCTAGTAGAAAAAGTTATAAAAACACGTGGAAATAAATTATATGTAAAGTGGCTCGGCTTCGATAACTCTCACAATAGCTGGATAAATAAATCTGATCTGTAAAAAAAATGTATTATATTTTTTCGAAATAAAACAAAATAATTTTTTTAATTATGGATATATAAGTTTTTATTTTTTACTAGCCTGAGTTTTATAAAATATTTTTTACATTTTTCGTCTTTTATTTGGTCTCGGTATAGTCATAATATCATCTCTTGATACTTTGTAACCCCATGGTACGGTATCAGTACTGTTTAACAGAAGCTGACGTTTGTCATCTTCCCAACTTAAAGCTATCTTATTTTGAACTATTGTACTAACACTATGCTTGTTACTTTTAATTACATATTGTTTCTTACTTAAATTCACATGATCTTCTAAACATCGTTTGAAATCTTCAAAAGTGATAGTTCGCAAAGTCGGACGTTTAACACCTTTGGCTCGCTTTTTTACCTGATCTTCATTATAAATTTTAAAAGCATACAACTTTGCTCTAAGTCCAATGAATTCAGTCATAATTTTACCATTATTCTCATCTTTCATCAGACCTAAAACTTTTTTATTAACTAGTGGTATATTGTAAACATTATCAGGTGGATAATCAGAGGTGTCAAACTTGGCGATATCACGTTTGATGATCTCATAGATGTCTGGTCCAATAAAATGGTAAATAAGACTATCAGTGTCAGTATACATTAATTTTGATTCATTGTTTGCAAAATTTTGTTTCACATAATTATAATGAAAGTCATATATGTAAGTTTTTGATAAATCGAATATACAAAAACCAACATAAATTGGTTTGTCAAAGCGTACTTTTGCCGCCTTCAATTCAATAATTATCATATTCTCGTCAAAAATAGTAAGACTATGGAAATAAGGCTTACAAATATAGTCAGCAGCGCCATATCTACCGGCCCATCTTGTTACTATATAAATCTCTTTGTATTTTCTAACATTTTTCATAGTCTTACCAAATACAGCATTATTCATAAGTTTATAAAAGTCTTTTTCAAACTCATTTTTAGCAGCTTTTCTACAATCTGTATTTTTATCTATATATGACTTGAGCCAGAGTGACTGTTCGAATTTTAAAACTCTGTGAATTTTTGTTAATTTTAATCCTAAATCTAAACATTGTCGTAAATTCTTATAATGTATAATATAATTTTTTTATCATATAAAGTTGTCGATAATTTAGTATACTTGCTACCCGGTGGTGCAAAATCCCGTGAAAAAATTTTCTGATATGGCCTGATATGGCTTGATTTCGGCGGTTCATATCAGGCCTGATATGGAAATTGGCCATATCAGAAAATATATGTACAGATAAGATTTGGTATGTTCTGATATGGACATATCAGACTATATATAGTGAGATTAACATTGTTATCTCGGGAACTAAATTTATGGATAATTTTATAAAATTGTGTATAACTTTGTAAAGTTGTATATGCAATAATTGTCATGAAAATAAAAAAAAAAAAAAAAAAAAAAAAAAAAAAAAACCATTCAGGTCATGGGTTCGAACCCGAGTACTTCTGATTCTAAGTCTGATCTATTAACCACTCTCCCAAATCATGAACCTGATATGTAAGGTTGATTATATCTATTTGGATAAAATTGAAACTAAGAAAATTAAAGACATCAGATAAATGATTGATTTGGTTACTTGTATTATATTCAATTGTTATTGTTTATAGAGTAACGAGACCATTAACGGTATACCCACCAGTAACGGGGCAAGAACTACATTCTTTTGGTAAAAGAAAAAAAAGAAGTTCCAGATTTTTTAACTTATAAGTTTTAAAAAAGTATACATACAAATTTAATAATAATTAAACTTTTTTCAATTTAAAATCTCAATTTTTTATATTTAAATTCATTACGAAAATTTGAAATTCTCTCAGAGATTTAAAAATTGATCTCGTTAGCTTATTGGAAGAATTTTTCAACAAAGTTTGTGCACTTTATACAATTTATAAATGCGGTAAATTAAAATATTTAACAGACTTCATAAGATTTGATGAATCATTATAAAATCGGTTGTTCCGAACAATGTTACGTTATTTGGTCATTTCTAAATTATTTTACCAAACGTATGTATACGGAAAACTCGAAAAAACTAGTATACGTGCCCATATCAGGGCATATCAAGCCATATCAAACCTGATCAAGATTTTTTTGACAAGCATATTAAAATATATATACCCTTATCAAGTTATATCAGGTCATATCAAGACATATAAAAAAAATTATATACAAGCATATCAAGTCAGATCAAGACATATCAAATCTGATATCGACATATCAAGTTGATATGGCTTGATATGGCCAATTTTTATATCAGACTATATCAGAATATATTAAAAATTATATATGGACATATCAGATCATATCAGGTCAGATATGAATATATCAAATTTTTTGATATGGCCATATCAGGTCACATAAGGCTTGATCAGAAAATTTTTTCACGGGATGTTCAGGACATAGTGGTAAATCTTTATGTAGATCATGCAATTCCTGAGGATAATGTAGATCAACTTCTAATACATAGCCAACGCTATCGATGTCGTTGAAAAATTGATCTACGTTATCGACGTCAAAAGATAGATCGTCAGGCGGGTAAACCCATTCAAATGAACCTTTTGGTAGCGGCATACTCATAGCAGCACCATACAAATTATTCACATCATAATACATTAAATAGGATTCAGCTTTATTAGGATCAAAGCTGGATCCCATGTAACGATTATTGGCCACTGCATACCTATTTGTACACTGAGATACACCACCTCTGATACCTTTTTCAATAAAAAGCATTATTTCAGGACCGGTAAATAACTGGAGTTCAACATTTGTATATTTTAACATCGCATCGAAAGCAAGTCCCGGCGCTGTATAGTAATGTAAAGGATCTAAGCTATAAGTAGCCATACAATCATGTCTGAAATTTTGAAATCTGTCAGCTAAACGAAGTACATCTGTTTTCAAATATAAATCTGAATATTCCCCTAATGTTTTAATATCAAATTTATTTTACACTAATTGAGCAAGAGAATAATCATTATCAGATACACCATCGTTCGATAATTTAGAATAAAATGAGTCCTGATCAGGCAGCTGTTTGTCAATAAGTTTGTCAATATCAGTTACGTACTCGTATGGGAATACACCCTTTCGGGTTACTAATTTAAATTTTTCGGGATCATTGTAATGTTGTTGAGTAATTTGTTTATCACAATTATTCAGATTAGATGCTAATTTGTCAAGACTAGAAGCCATAAACCTGAATGAATCTATAAAACGTAAGCAAACTGATGTGTTTTCGACATTACCACGAAAGTTACCAGTAAAATGACAGTGATCGTAGCATTTATCTGCAGCAGAAGTTATAGATCTTTCACAAATATGACAAACAGTTGCTTGCTCATGACTCTCTTTTTGTTGTCTCGACAAAGGTTTCATAGCAACAGGATTTTTTAAGTATGATTCGACTACTAATGCTAAACATGCTAATTTTTTTACAAACCACTCAATGCAGGTTTGTGATCGATTCAGTTCAAATTTAGATAAATTGTTATTATAACTACAATAACGATAAAATGCGATACTATGTGGCATATGTTTGTCAGAATTATCATTTTCTTGAGGCTCAAGTATACATTCTAGGTCTGCATAGACAACAAATGGTACGATATCTCTATACTGATAATTTTTAAACTTTAAAATTTTATTTTCTTCAGTCGGAAATGTCATGTGAATTTTATTTAATGCGAAACAGTCTTTTTTATGATCTTCAAACGATTTTTCCAGTTTAAAATGATTTAAGCATCGGTCACAAAAAAATAATTTGCTTTTCGAAGCTGACATCTGACTTTCAACTAATCGCGAAAGATCTTTAATAAGAGCAAAATGATATATAGGCTCATAATCTTTATACTCATTACTTGTCATATTTAAATTAACATTAGCTTGTAACATTAAAAGATGGACTGTTTGTCTATTGAGTTTACAATATTTACTTAAATATAATGGAATTATCGTACTTTTCTCAGATTTTTTCTTTGTAAAATGAGATTCAATACCATATACATTTATTGTTAAGTCATTTAATCTTTCAAACTGTGGGATATGCTTAAGCGTCATAGGAAATTTAATACCTGTATATTTTAGGACAGCACTGTAATGAGGATACGCCGATGTTCTCTCAGGATGTCCAGTGTTAGGAAGATAAATTGCAGCAACGACGCTCCATAGAAAACAGTACTCATCGAAATTTTCTATGTTGAAAACAGCTCGTTTCATCTGTATATCTCGAGGAAGCCTCACAAAAGTTGAAATCCCTCCTTGCAGAGGTGTGTATTTTGACATTGTTACCACTAGATTGGTAATCTCCGTCAAACTCCACCCTGAATCCTTTTGATTAAATTCTTCCAGTTTTTTTAACATTTTGTCGTATACAAAGTCCACATACCACTCAGCTAAAGATGTTGCAGGTAAAATTGCTCGACTCTTGGTGTTGAATGATTTAACTTCTTCTTCAACTGATGTATTTTTCCTGAATTTGCAAAATAGTTCAACGTTTACTTTAACACCTGCCACGTTTTCCAGCATTTCTTGGATTTTATCCAGGACAATGTCTCTAGAGACATCCAAAAAATCTCTCAAGTCAGTGTGAGAGCGGTTGATTATCGATCCTGTCTTAATGTTGTTGGAAAAAGCGTTTTCGAGATCTTGCCATTTAATAGATGGATTATTTGCACTTAAATCACCACCTGCTACCTGTCCACTTAATTGTAGAAACTGATTACTGTACCAACAAAGAACTGCTATGTTGGCTTGTACACTTCGTCGGACTTGAACGGTAGTATTAGGATCTGTCAGGATTGTATTAAAATAGTCTATTGTATCATTGCAAACACTGTAACACCTCTGGCATTGCTCTTCATCCACCGCCTCCGATTGCAAATCATTATATGATTGTGCTACTGTATTTACTAAATCATGGAGAGCTTTAACTAAACCTCGTTGAGACATTTTTTTGAATTGTTCTATTAACACTGTATTTTAAATCACAAACACTCGTGGAATAGGAATAATTATTTTGTATAAAAAAAACTTATGATGTGTTCACACAAAGATTTACACTTCAACTATAAATTAAGTGCATTCTCACAAGCTATTTAAGCTTTCGACTATAGGTATAATGTCATCAAAGTTTCTGTGTATTCAAAACGAGGAACACACAGACAATAAAAATAATAAATCCCATAAGTATAATACTGAGTATATCAAATATTAATGATTTACTTGGGTGGTATAGATTGAAAAGAAAAGTATTTATCAACGATCGTTTAGGATTAAACACACAGAGTAAAAAAATACATAATAAATTTTTAAGATTTATGAGTATCAAATATCGATGCTAGCACAAATCTCATTAAGCGGTAAAATAAAAATTGTTTTCTTCCGGTGATAGAGTGATCGATGACAGATATGTTATATTACATAGGAGAGTGCTTTGAAAATTATTTACTTGGGTGGTACAGATTAATAAGAAATCTAAATATCAATAACATAAACGACCGTTTAAGATGAAGAGTAATAAAAAATGTTTTAATTCCGGTTATCGATGACAGATTTAAAACAGAGAGTTAAAGAATGACACTGCAAGTATCAAAGATCGATGATAGTACGAATCTCATTAAGCGGTGTCATAAAAATTGTTTATTTCCGGTGGGTATGTTGGAATTACATAGAAGAGTGTTACATATCAATAACACCATCAATAGCTTAAAAAAAAAAATATGTGAATTAAGGTATCAAATATAAGATTTATTATAAATATACGATTTGGATCATAAAAAAATGTTTATGTTGCGTGAATCGTAGAACGAAGATGTAATTTAATATATATTTACTTTAGATCGTGAGATCGATAATGATAATGTCTTTTGAAATGGTATATGTAAAAAAATAAATGAAGTTATTAAAGGCGGATAAAACTGTAAGTCGATGGAATATTTGTATGAGTTGGATAATACAGTTCTAGTATCGATTTTTCAGATAGATGGCAGAGTAAGCATGATTCCCTATTTTATCGATACATTTAAAAATTTTCGGATGCATCTTTAAAATGTACATTTTGAATTGATATGAAAGTTTTTAATTGATATGAAAAAAGGGATTTTCACACAAATAGGATAAAAGACAAAGCAAATTACTATAGTGAATTTCATGGTACATAATATGTTCACATAGATTTTCAGGAAAAAGTTTTGTAATATAGAATTTTATGTATATTATTCCAAGTTAAAGTGAGACACTCATATCTATCACTACATGTTAGAGTGAGATGCTCTATGGGTGTTTCTCACACATGCGATCGTTTTATGGGTTTGTTTATTAATTTTTTAATCTCAACTGTGATTTCATTGTTGAGCTATACATTGATCTGTCATTATACAAAGTTCAGAGATCGTGAAAAGGTCGATGACAGTTGAAGTCAGGCTTTCAAATAGTATTTTTGAAACGGTTTTAGAAATTATTTTCTGGATTATACTGTTGGTGTTTTTTAAAGTGTTATTGAGAAAATATTGCTGAGTTCAAATTTTACTTGAATTGGTTTTTAAAATATACAGTGGGTGTTTTATCGAGTTTTATAAACAATTTTTGATAATAATATTGCTTCGAAGAATATCGGTTTTAAAATCTGCAGTGAGGGTTCATAAACAATTTTTGAAAAATATTATAAATTTGGAAGATTAATAAAGGAGCTTTAAATAAAATAATTAAGGTAAGTTAGTTGACTTTAGTTCGTGTATTATAGGTGGAGGATATTTTTTATGTTGTGAAATATGTATAATTTATAGATGGGAAACACATTCAGTTACAACATTGTCATCCCAAATTGGTGGATAAGATTTTCACGGTTGATAGATGGAGTTATGGACTTAATAGTCAATGCTTTGACAAGGGCTGTTCGTCGTGGAAATAAATTAGATGGAACATTATTCCGAATGGAAGGATTGATTGCAGAACTAAACATCGATCATAATGATCTGTGTTGGTGGTTCCGCATCCCTAACATAGATGCGAATAGAACGGATCTGCGGTATTATTACAATGCCACACGTGATTCACTCATTGGAATCTGGCCCGGGGTAGTTAATAAACTGAAAAACCCCAACCCTTCAGGTATTATTATTTTTTACACCTTATCATCGTTATATATATATATATATATATATATATATATATATATATATATATATATATATATATATATATATATTATTTTTTATTACAGATAATAATCTAAATGACTATTGCATCCGATATGTGGTGTTATTCCCGAAGCACTGGGTTCAGAGCTTCTCAGTGGATAGGTGAGGTATTTTATCGAGCCTCAGTTGTGGAATCGAATCTCGGCAAATGAACCGATCAAAGATTCCATTGTCACCTTTTTCAATGAGGAGGCTTCCTTGGAGATCAATGACGAAAAGGTCACGTGGCACTTTAGACTCAGGGATGGATCCCAGGATGCTCGAGATTATGTGATCGCATATGGGTTTATTCCACCAATTTTCTATACTTTGGGTGCAGCAGCATCTGAGTGGGAACACGAATTATTTCACAATCGTGTTGTTGATGCTGTTACGGAGGAAGACCTTCATTGCTCTGAGGATGCTGAGACTGTTATCCTCTCAGATCTTGAAGATACAAATATTGTTGATAATGATGATAATGCTGATACAGTCATACTTTCCGATCAAGAGGATGTGTCACCCATTTATCCAGAGGATGTGTAACCCGTTTATTTTTTTAAGTTTTATTGTAATAATTATATAATGTTAAATGAAGTATGGGACTTTTTAGTTTAGCCTTCTTAACTTAAGATTACGTCATTAATTTTATCGTTGGTAGTATTATTATTATTATAATTGTGTTTATAACTCATGTATAAATAAAATTTTTAACGTTTATTTTTAAAAAATGGGTGTATAATTAAATTTTTTGAACTTATGTACAAGTAAATTTTCTTCTATTGTACATGTATGAGTGTGAAACAGAAAATTTTTCTTTAAGAGAATTTCCGTAAAAAGTCCTTCAACTTGTGGTGTGTTTGACCTGTGTATGTCAGAGTGAGACGCTCTATGGTAAGGCGTAGGGTTCTCTCTCGCTCAAATATGCATTATAAGCTTGTTTTTGGTTTTAACACTTGAGTTTTATGCCTTGAGATTTTTTTTATGTATTAGTATCTGAGTGTTAAAATTAAATAGTTTATTATTCGTAATTAATTAATTTGATTCTGCAAGATTAAGCTCCAGTAAGTAAACCAATTATTCAAATCTTAAGAAATTGAAATTTGAAAGTGCATGTTAGGATAATTTTTTATTATTTGTTTGATGAGATTTTAAGTAATATGTTTAAACATTATTAATATTTATTCTTTGATAATTTAGAAGAAAATGTTTCATGAAAAACAGTTCAACATGTGGTTCGTTTGACTCGTGCATGTCGGAGTGCTGTACCCTATGGAGGGCGTAAATGTTCATAGTCTCTCTTATAAGTGTGTATTATGGGTATGTTTTGGTTTTTCACACTTGCTGACAAATCAAAGAATGCTTTCTTTCAGCTAGATTTTAATTCATAACCGTTTCGACAGTTCAAGAGTGTAGTGCTTGTAGAATTTTTTCTCATTTTAATATATTATATTCTTAAGTTTTTATTAATTTTTTCATCCAAAATGTAAGTATACGTGCATTGTGAATATCTAGATAAAGTTTTGGTTGTGATTTTTTTACGTTTTTTTCTTTTTTTATAGATTGAATATTAAATAATCTTCGTTGTCGTCGTCGCCGTCATCGTCATCGTCGTCATCATCCTAATCTTGAGAATTGTAAGTATCTAATTTATTGTTATTTCAGTAAGACTTCATGTAATCTTTTTGATTTTACAGGTTCGAATAAAATTATCATCAACTTTATAAAAAATAAAATGTAAGTTTTTAAGATTGATAAAAAAGTATTATTTTTTTTTTAATGTTATTGTTATTGTTTGTGTTACAGATTCAATATGATCAACGGAATATCCTATGGATAAATTTTCCCGAATGAGTGGACTGTCCATCCAATAGGGTTTATTTGGCGGGTTATTTTGCAGACCTTGCGGGAAATTATTGCATCGGATCAACAACTCGATGGGGCTACGGTAACTGTAAGTGGTGTACCCACAATCTTACGATTGTGTGATGAGCGTCTGTGTTGGTGGTTTTCAAAACCCGGGGACCTCATCATATCACCACACTTCTACACATTTAGCCCTAACCTCATGATAGAGCAGTTTCCTGAATTTGAGCGGGTATATGAAATGGAACTTCCTCCACTTTCTATAGCTGACGCTATGAATGGTAAGTTTATTCTATATCTCAATTTTTTTTTTTTTAAATATTTATTTTTATATAGTTTAAAATAAAATCTATGTATTTTTCAGATATAGTTCTGCTGAACTTAACGTATAGCGTGCTAGCCCGTCAAATTTGGGTGGACCAAGATTTGCAGGACTCAATCGCTGATGAAATTGCTGCTCTCGTACAGCCAGGTGTTGATGATCCTCATGGGATCATTTTCACGCTTGGTGGGGTGACAGTTGAATTGGATATATGTCCGGAGGCCATGTGCTAGTGGTTTCGAGACGTAGATGATCCAGACAGGATATATTTTGAAAGCTCGAACCTACTGACGCAGGGGCCTGTTGCAAATAATGGACCCCTTCGAATCTATTGGCCTGATGATGACGACGAGATAAGCTCTGATGAAGGCATCGAAGAACTGTCAGATTAGCGAGTAGTTTTTTATAAGCATTAGTTTTTTTAACGTTAGACTTTTATAAATTATTTTTAGATTTTTATATAAATAATATTCCATCAATTTAAATATATTTAGGATAGTTATGGACGGTTTTTAAAAATAGTTTTTTGATTTTTTAATATTAAAGTATTTTATACTTATTTTGGATTTTTTATGGTACGTTAAATATAGAGATTTATAATAGCCCTAATTCTTTATTTTTGAAATTTTTTATTTACTTATGTTACAATAGATACATTGTTGTGTTTATAAGATGTCTTTTTTAATTATATTAAATAAAGTTAAAAATTAATATTTTAATTACATTATTTGTAAGTGCATCTTTTAAAATACCCTTCCTTCTTAAATTAAGGTTGCAGTACCATGGTAATTATTATGTTTTATTACTATTTGTATTATTATTCCAGTTAATATTTTTTGATGATTATAGATATAACTAAACAATAGACATTCTGCGCATGTGTGGGTCTTTCTCATAATTGCCGGGGTTATATGTTTAAGTTCTCATCCCTACTTTTTTCTGATGAATTTTCTCGCTCTCGAAAACTTTCTAGTGCGCAGGTGTCTTCGATCATATGACTTTTTTTACGTAGAAGTAGAATCTCTTACTTACCCTATGATGTTGAATGTTCTACGGGTGGCAAGTTAGGTTATCTATTACTATATTAAATTTTCTCTTAAGTGTATGATGGTAAGTTTAACTCGAGATAAAGAAACTTTTTAACACTGATTTAAATAATAGGTTTTTTTTCGTGTTTATTATCTCACAATTGTTATGAAAGATACATAGATATATAATAAATATGTGTGAAATTCACATTTAAAGTATTGCTACCCGAATTTATACTGGAACTGGTGATTGGCAGACACAAATTCGAATTTGTTGTACTTGGTCCCAAGAAATTTGAGATGAAGCGAGCCTTCGGCTGCCATTTCGCTAAGGCTTTTAAACTTGTTTTCGTCGCCCATGAGTTCGTTGCTTGTCCGGTTTGGAAAATAGATACAGAATTCATTGTTTAAATGTGCAATGACTTTGGGCCCGTACTTCGTGTTTATTTTTTTTATCTCGGTTATTTGATATAATTTGTCCACTTCCAATTCTTGCATTTTCTTGTTTGGCAAAATGTTTGCTAAACAGTTGACTTTATTGATAGCTGAGAGATCGAATTTTGACACTAAAAGATAGATAAAGGAGAACATGTTATAGAATTATAGGTGAGAAGTATCAGTGGATGCTCGAATAAAAAATAGTACTTACTTGTGAAGTAGTTTTGTTGATACAAATGAAGACTTAAAATGATTTCACTTATGTTATACACTTTTTGTGAGAACAACGGTAGTTTTTGCTTAAAAAAACTTAGGCAGACTGATGCATATGGCTGCGAGAGCCACCCGCTAAACTCTTTCTTCCCCACTTAGTTACCGAAAAACGAGTTTCGACCTGTCTTATGACGTAAAAGATGATGTAATCGGGTAAAAGACGGAATTGCGCAGGTCCATATTACCCCACTTGGTCTGAAATATGAGCTTAGTAATGGTTAACAGCGGAGAAGATGATGTAATCGGGTAAAAAGACGCTATTGCGCAGGTTCGAATTACCCCCACTTGGTCTGAAATATGAGCTTAGTAACAGCGCAGAAGATCGTTCAAGCATTTGCGCAGCTTCATTTCCCCCACTCTACCTCGTAAAAACGAGTTCAGACAGGCTGGATGACGTTACCCGCTAAAAAGAAGAGGTGGAGGAAAAACTGAACCGCTAGATCGCAGTGGCATAAGAGCTTCTCGCAAGTGCTTGTCCTACCCCCTGTTTGAATATATAAATCCTCAGAATGATCATCATATAAATACATGTCATGCTATCATCAGAGCTGGTATACGGGAAGGTACCAGCTCCGATGATAGTGTGACAGTATTTTGTCATCATACGCATGATAATTGACTGCCGACCAACACTGGCAACAGTCGGTAATATAAAGACCTACTTTACCGATGACGGGTACGCTTACTGGCCACAGATATGTACAAATTACCGACAGCAGATATGATAAGTTACCGACAGGGGTATCCGCGGCGGTCGGTAAGGACGGGTACTGTGTTATCGGGGGGGCCCCCTTTGTCTCACTACTTTTCCCATGCTGACAGAGTAAAAATCTCCATGATAATATAGGAATTCCAGAAATTTTAAAAAGTGAATTATTAACATGTCTACGTGGAAATTTTTCCAATGGTAATATGGAAGATTAGACTGTTTCAAACAAAACAACTATTTTTTTTTCTTCATTATATCGAAAACATTGTTGAAAATGACGAAAAAAAATATACTGTAAAAGTTTGAGCTCTTAATATTGATATTAACAACTGCTGCTTTGCAATTTTCTATTTCTCGTTTAAATAACAGGGAAAAATTTATTTTTTAAGCTTTGGAATTTTGTAGCTCATGGTGGGACCAATACTTTTAAATGTTCAAGACATGCCCTCATGGGAAATTTAACGCTCTCCAGAAAAGGTTTCTTAGAATTTTTCGATATTTTTTTTTTTTCAAAAGTTATTTAAAGTTAAAGTTAGATTGATCATAAATTTTTACATTTTTTAAATTTTTTGACGCAACCATCAAATTCATGGGAAAATTTTATTGGACATTTAGTGTAGAAAATTTTATTTCCTATAACTTATCTAAACAAAATTTTCGATATTTCTCACATGTCGTAAGTTATAGAGCGTTAAATTTCCCATAAGGGATGTCTTGAACATTTAAAAGTATTGGTCCCACCATGAGCTACAAAGTTTCAAAGCTTAAAAAATCAATTTTCTCATGTTATTTAAACGGGAAATAGAAAATTGCGATGTGGCAGTTGTTAATATTAATATTAAGAACTCAAACTTTCACAGTATTTTTTTTTCGGCATTTTTAACATTATTTTCTATGTACTAAAGAAAAAAAAATAGTTGTTTTTTTTTGAAACAGTCTAATGGAAAACATTCCTATAATATGTGGATGAAATTCATATGAAATATGGTTGAATTCTCATATTTCCCTAGTATAATTTCCCATGTTAATAAAGGAAAATTTGCTATGCCAACATAGCAAATTTTCCTCAGCAAAATGAAAAAAATTCCCATGTTTTTCTTTCCGGGTAGAAAAAAAGTCGGTAATGTTCTTTCTTACCATTTTAGAAGGTAAGCAAATTTATACATAAAAATGTCTACAATTCAGCGGTAAAAAAAGACTTAACAATTTTCAAGTCAAACTAACAATAAATTGATATAAAAATTTGCTTAAAAATCAAGGACAAATTTTATCTAGCCAACTTTTGAAGTAAATTTGCATTTTAATTCGGGTAGTAAATTCAGCTTAAATTGTACAGCAAATTGTATATGAATCGTCTTTAAAAAGGGAAAAGTCCGAAGTTAATAGACATTTGATGAAAAATTCAAGAAAACTTTTGTAAAGTAAATTTTTGCTATAGCTAACTGTGCTATTAGGATGAATTCAATTTTATTAAAAATTATTTAAACAGATGGGATGGTTTTCAAGAATTTGGAAATGTCTGACCGTTAACTAAAATTTTTGAACAATCTTAATAATAAAATACTCTGTGTGTAGTTAATAGAAAGTAATAAATTTCTGAAATTAAATAAACCCTTAGTTGAATAAAACGTTGAATAAAAAATTATAGTTCAACCAAAAGTCATTCCAACTCTCGAGGCCAGTTTTGTAATCTGAAAATTCACAAATTCGGGATTAAATAATTATCGAGTATGTATCTGTAGATGTACATGGAGCATTCCACGCCAAATCGGACGGTTTTAAGAATTTTAATTTTCACTTTCCGTCAATTTTTTATATTTTTCTGTACTTATCAAAAAACTCAGCATCCTAAATTTTGAGATTTTTTTTATCATTGGTTCCAAAGATATCAAATTTTCAAAAATACTGCTCGTTTCATGTATTTTTGCTTATAACTTTTTGAAAAATAGTTTACTTAAATAAACTCATAGTATGAAAAAGTTTCGTTATTCCATGTACTTTTAGAAAAAAAATACGAACAATTTTTGAGAAGAACTTTTCCGCGTTATTTTCGAGTTTTAAAATTTTAAAGTCGTTTCCTGAAAATCATGCATATTTTGATTTTCCTGAAAATTTGTGACAACAAACGACTATCTGTTCCATAACTTTTCAGGGGGTTTCGGTCGTGGGACCTCCGTGGCTACTATTTTTTTTCGATTATTGAAAATTGAAAAAATTTTTTTTTCGCTATAAATTATCCATACCGTTTTTTGACCCTATACACTTGTATTTCTTACATATTAAAAATTGATTTCGATATTTTTTTGTTCTGAGTAGATATTCAAAAGCAGTAAGCAAAAGTTAATGCTATTTATGAGCAGTTATAATAAATGTTTTCATTTATGGAGAAGCAACTATTTTGAAGCAAAAAAAAAAACAATTTATTTGCTATACAATTCAGCTAAGACCATCACAGGAGCTTAAACATTCCATATAATTAGTCGAAAAAGCGACGGATCTATATTTACTAAGAAGTACTCTAATTCATAAAACAATCGTTAATTTAAAATTTTTAAAAGAACACGGAAATAATTAAAAATGTTTGTAATACAGTTTCGTCGCTTTTTCGACTATACATATATATATATATATATATATATATATATATATATATATATATATATATATATATATATATATATGTAGCGACCACGTCATCACTTATATTATTTAATATTCATAATTTCGGATAAGTCCGTCAATCATCGATCGTCATCGATCGCCGAATATTTTCCCCCACGCGGATACGATATTCGGTAGCTACAGTTCACACAAGTACACGGTACAGTACACGCGTACAATTAGAGAGCTACACAGCGACTAGCTAACACATTTATATAGTGCAACTTCTAACAGGGTAAATTATAGCTAATAGAGAATAAATAAATTTGAATTTGAATTTTGTTTCCCGCCGATAACCGGCCAACGACCTCGTATGTTGCGAGTTAGTGTTGTGACTAGTCACCGGGTGTCGCATGGATCACTACGGCCCGTTCGTTCGTCATTTCCTAGTCTAAGATAGTGTGAATAGGTTTCCGGACTAGTGGACGGGAGTGAAAAGATATAATGGACTGCGGAACGGGAAAACATCAGAGTTGGACAGACTACAACAGTGGCAAGACGCAATTAACAATTCAGGTAAATATATACGTCCGTTCACGCTTTACGTGGAACGAGGCGATTAATTATTAATTAACATTTAATTTGGTTATTAATTATTAGGCTTTTAGGCCGATAGTTACAATAATTAATAATTTATAGAATACTAATGCGTACTGTTCATTGACAGATTATCAATTGTAAAAGATCGTAGTAAGAGACTGAGGAAGAGCAGAGAGAGCGAGAGAGAGACCAGAGAGTAAAAGCCAGACCTACCAGGAGGATCAGCAAGAATACATTCAGTTGCTGCTGTAAAATTAAAAGGTAAAATTTATAATTAGTCAAGGCCTCTCATAATTATTAGAGGGCCGAATTAATTATAAATAAATTACTTAACATCTTTCTGCGGGTTCAGTAATATTATATTAGTAGCTTTAGGCCTGTCGGCTGGGGTTTATCCTCGCGTCTCGAACTTTCTGTCGCATCTTTTGCCGCGCGTTCGCCATTTTGTGTAACTCTAAATTTATTATATTCGAGGCCTCTCGGCTGGAATAAAATAAATTTCCGCGTCAGTTGTTCATAATAAAACTTCAATTTAAATTCAATATTAATTATAAAAGTATTCCAGGCCTGTCGGCCGCCTCGAGTAAATTATCCGTGTCGTTAAAATCGCGAATTCAGGCCTCGTGACGCCATTTCCCGGGCCGAATATTCTAGTCATTTCTAAACGTAATTCTAGTCGTAAAATTAGTCTTAAAATAATTTTAAGTAATTTTAAAATAAATATAAATTAATAAATCTTAAATCAAAAGACGCTAGGAAAATTACGGTAGAATAGTCGTCAAGTAAAACAAGCACGGATTATTTTGTCAGTGAATTGAGTTGAATACTGAAGTATAATTATCAGAAATAGTTGAACGAATTAAAAATATATATAATTTTGGAAGCAAATGTTAATAAAAGTTATTGGAAAATTAATTAATTAATAATTAAACTAAACCAAAATTAATTAATTAATATAAAATGAGTGAATTAAATAAATCAGTGAAAAGGAATAAGAATTAAAATCATTAGTGGAATTTTTATATTGAGAAAATTTAAGTTGAGTAATTAAGTAAAAGTAATGATGTCACTGAGTATAAAATAAAATTGAGTACAAAGGCGAGTCAAGTAGTTTTAAGTAAAATTTAACTGTGTCTGTGATAAGTCCAGGGGACATTTTAGTTATAAGTGAATATACATCCAGGGGATGCTTTTAATTTAATATTAAGGTTTTCCGTCCAGGGGACGAGGTTATATTTTAAGGTTTTCCGTCCAGGGGACGAGGTTAATAATTGTGGGTGTGTGTGTAATACCGTCCAGTGGACGAAGAAAATTAGTTTGTCATAAGTAATACCGTCCAGGGGACGAGATAATTTAGTTTGTCATAAGTAATACCGTCCAGGAGACGAGAAAATTAGTTTGTCATAAGATACCGTCCAGGGGACGAGAAAATTAGTTTGTCATAAGATTATTAGTTTGTCATAAGTATAATTATTATTATTGGTTAATTAAATAAAAGCAAGGTGCTTAATTGATAAAATTGTGATTAATATTATTTCAGTTATTTTCCATTCCTCACCTCTCTCACAAAATATTACAAACGACTCTGAGAATTATATTAATTAAGTTTAATTAATTAAAAATAAAATCATACAACATCCGGTTCTGGAAGGCCGAGTCCATCTTCCAGTGGCGCCCTAATATTCGTCTATAATACTAGGTGCGACCAGACTTGGCAAGTGAACTCTCTGTCATAAACTAGCATTATCTTGTATTATATCATTTAAATAAAACTCATTATTTATTATTTTATTAATACTAAAATTGGAGTCAGATAATTTATTTATCGTAGTGATTAAGTACCACGAACCACATCCCAGTCACTACATTGGTGACTGCCTGACGTGATTTTCAAGAAGACGCCATTTCGTGCACACATTCCACGTGGCAAACAACACGTTGAGTGTAAAATACCGCGTCTACGCTGATAGCTAATCGCGACATATTAATTCCGCGAGTTCTTTACAACAGTGAAGTGCGTGAATTAAGTGTTGTTAAAGCCTTTTATCACGGCTGGTGCATTGCGGGGCATTTTGGACATATGCCGCACTGGTTTATAATTTATGGGACACCATCGGGGTGCAAATTAAATTGTGATATAAGTTATCAGTGAACTTCTGTGTAAAACATAGTAAGTAAAATTATCCTCGCGTTAAATTTTCGCCCAGTGATAATTTTCGTGCGACTCGAAGCGTCTCGAACATTCCTAAACGGTGAGTCAGCGTCGACGGACACTAATCCGCTTACAGTGGTATTATAATTTTGTGTTAGTTTTATCGTGTTAGTGTTTCTCATATATTAGCTATGTCTGATCCAAAGAATTCAGACGACAAGATAGACGATGTCTTTTTGGACGCCAAGCCAGTGATTATCAACTCGCTCAAGGCATCTCACTTCAACCCGAAGCGAGTGAGTTTATGGTTTGCGCAGCTCGAGGCTCAGTTTGCGATCCACGGCATAGCAACTGAGAGAGAGAAATTCAACCACGCGGTTTCTCTCATCGACACAGAGTATGCATGTGAGGTTGAGACCCTCATCATCAATCCACCGACGACAACGCCATACTCCCAATTGAAAGCCACGCTCATTGCGTGTTATTCGAAGTCAGAAGAAGCCAAACTACGTCAGCTTCTAGATGGCGAAGCGATCGGTGACCGATCACCTTCGCAGTTCCTCCGCCATCTTAAATCGCTCGCGCCGACCATTGATGACGCAGTCCTGAAAGCAAGATGGCTGGCAAACTTGCCCAAGAAGACACAAGAGCTTCTAGCCATCTCTCCGACCACGGCTACCATCGATGAGCTAGCCAAGACAGCCGACAAGCTACACGAGATGTTTCCGGTGACTCACACCGCTGCCGTAGCTTCATCATCATCTTCTCAGGAGACGATGGCGCTGCAAGGACAAGTCAGCGAATTATCTCGTCAGGTAGCAGCACTGACATCAGCTTTCAACCAGAACCGCGGCAGATCTCCAGCCCGAAAATCAAACCAACGCTCTCGAAGCAATTCGAAGCCACGCAAGCTTGATAAAACAGGCACCTGTTATTATCACGCCAAGTTTGGTAAAACAGCGTACAAATGTACGCCAGGATGCAAGTTCTCGGGAAACGTAAACGGGAGTCACTAGCGGCGGAAAGCGACTCTCTAGCATCTTCAAACCGCCTTTTCGTCGTCGATCTAACCACGAATACCCAATACCTCGTGGATTCTGGTTCAGATCTCTCTGTTTATCCATACGGGCGGATGAAATGCAAGCCTACGCCAGTAGGTTACCAACTTCACGCAGCCAACGGCTCGTTGATTGAAACATACGGTTGCATCACCCTATCGTTAAACCTCGGTTTGCGTCGAGAATTTACGTGGAGATTCATCATCGCTGACGTCACGAAACCAATAATTGGCGCCGATTTTCTAAGTCATTTTAACTTGTTAATCGACCTCAAACATAAACAATTACGTGACGGCTCCACTGGTCTCCAAACACGCGTAGATTCAATACGCTCCGATGCAAAATGCATTAAACTGATTGAAGGTGATACAGTTTACCATAAACTGTTATCAAACTACCCGGCTATAACTCGCCCAGAAGGAATAACTTCAGCCAAGAAGCATTCCACGGTGCACCATATTAAGACGACATCAGGACCTCCAGTTTCGTGTAAAGCACGACGTCTTGCGCCCAATAAACTGAAAATTGCTCAAGAGGAATTTCGCAAGATGGTTCAACTGGGTATCGCACGTCCATCGACCAGTCCTTGGGCATCTCCACTCCATCTTGTACCCAAGAAATCTGGAGATTGGCGACCATGTGGCGACTATCGACCACTCAATGCGCGTACGATACACAATAATTACCCGGTCCGACGACTCGACGATTTTACCGCAACGCTGCACTGTAAAAAGATATTTTCAGTGCTAGATTTGGTTAGAGCCTTTAACTAAATTCCCGTCGCCGAAGAAGACATTGAAAAGACAGCCATCATCACTCCTGTTGGCTTGTTCGAATTCCCATACATGACGTTTGGACTTCGAAATGCCGCACAAACTTTTCAAAGTTTCATCGATGAGGCCACACGAGATCTACCGTTTGTCTTCCCATATATCGACGACGTGCTAGTAGCTTCAGAGAACCAGGAGCAACACCTCGAGCACTTAAAAATTTTATTTCAACGCTTACAAGACTACGAGCTTGTCATCAACGCAGCCAAATCGGTGTTGGGCCAGCATGAGGTAAAATTTTTAGGTCATCACATCAGCAGTAAAGGTATCAAGCCGTTGCCCGACAGGGTAGACGCAATTATTAACCTAAAATTTCCTAGAACGATTTCTGTATTACGTGGTTTTCTAGGTACGATCAATTTCTACAGGAAATTTATCAGAAACGCTGCAGAAATCCTTGCACCGCTGAATAAACTGCTCGAGGGACCCAAAGTGAAAGGATTTACGCTGATCGTCGAGACACCAGAACTTCGACAGGCTTATGACAATGCGAAGCAGGCGTTAGCCAACGCTGCAATGCTTGCGCATCCGAACGACGACGCTACTTGGGCTATTTTCTCAGACGCATCAAATACAGCCATTGGTGCAGTTCTGCAACAACTAGTTGACGGAGAATGGCAACCACTTGCTTTCTTCAGCAGAAAACTACAGCCATCTATTAAAAAATTATCGACGTACGATCGTGAACTTCACGCCATCTACGAAGCTGTCCGACACTTCCGTCATATTTTTGAAGGTAAACAAGTTGCAATTTATACCGACCATAAACCTTTGCTCTTTACTTTCCAGCAACGTACTGAACGAGCATCACCGTGGCAATTTCGTCGCCTAGACTTCATTGGCCAATTCACGAGTGATTTCAGACACATCTCTGGACACGAGAACATCGTTGCAGACACACTGTCGCGCGTTGAAGCCATTTCGACGCCGATTACCACGCATGAGCTGGTAAACGCTCAGAAGAACGATCCTGAACTTCGAGATCTTCTTGGCAACGCTGCAACGTCACTACAGTGGCAACAAATAATCTTCAACGACCATCCGGCCGCAGTTTATTGTGATGTTTCATCAGGTAAACCACGCCCATACGTTCCTGGTCAACTACGAAAGAAAGTTTTCGATGCACTGCACTCTCTGGCACACCCTGGCACCAAAGCATCTCAGAAACTAGTGAGCAAACGCTACGTCTGGCCATCAATCCAGAAAGACTGTCGAGAATGGGCCAAAGCTTGCTTAAACTGCCAGCTTAACAAGATCCATCGTAATGTATCTTCACCTCTTGCTCGTTTTGAATTGCCGACGCAACGTTTTGAGCATATCCACATTGATTTGGTCTCTCTACCAGTATCTCGCGGCTACAACAAGTGCCTGACGATCGTCGACAGATTTACCCGGTTTCCAGAAGCCATTGCACTTAAAAATGGAGACGCAGATACTGTCGCACTCGCGTTATTTAGAGAGTGGATCTAAAAATACGGTGTACCAGCCAGAATAACGTCCGACCAAGGAGGACAATTCAGATCATCGTTGTTTCAATCGCTGAGTAAATTATTTGGCATAACACATCTAGTAACGACGCCGTATCATCCTCAATCTAATGGACTGGTAGAACGCCTACACCGACAACTCTAGGCCGCACTGTTGTGTCACGACGACACTTGGTATGACGCGCTACCCGTTGTCTTACTTGGTCTACGAGCAGCCTGGAAAGAGGACATACAAGCTACCCCAGCTGAGCTTGTATACGGTGAACCGATTCGCATACCAGGTGAACTGCTTGTTCCGTCAAATGAACACGCAAATGCTAAAAGCGTTTTACGTGATTTAAAAGCACATTGTAATAACTTGGCACCGGCCGAAACCTCGCGTCATGGACAGCGTTCTGTTTTCTGTTTCAGAGACCTCAACACATGTTCCCACGTACTGGTGCGAGTTGGACAGATTGGACCATCATTCTCAGCTCCGTATGAGGGTCCGTACGGAGTCGTTGCGCGGCACGATAAATATTTCATCGTCAACTACAAACGCACAAATACTGCGATTTCCATCGACAGACTGAAACCCGACTATTTCGTGGCCGACGACGCACAAAATTAATTTTTTTTTATAATTTAAACCCGTTTAAATTCAATTTTTTTCGTTTATTATTAATTGTATTCTCTCTAGTTAGTACTTTCTTCACAACGTAGCAAACATGCTCAAATTATTATTTTCTTTTTCATTGTAAATATTTCTTATTATTTTTCATTTGTAAATAAGCATCATTTTTTTTTTTTTAAGAGGGGAAGTACTGTAGCGACCACGTCACTACTTATATTATTTAATATTCATAATTTCGAATAAGTTCGTCAATCATCGATCGTCATCGATCGCCGAATATTTTCCCCCACGCGGATACGATATTCGGTAGCTACAGTTCACACAAGTACACGGTACAGTACACGCGTACAATTAGAGAGCTACACAGCGACTAGCTAACACATTTATATAGTGCAACTAGCATTATCTTGTATTATATCATTTAAATAAAACTCATTATTTATTATTTTATTGATACTAAAATTGGAGTCAGATAATTTATTTATCGTAGTGATTAAGTACCACGAACCACATTCCAGTCACTACATATATATCTAATATATATAATATATCTAAGATCAACAATTTCATTCCGAATGAAAAAAGTCTTTTGGATTGAAAAACTGAACCTTGGCACTAAAAGTATAAATTAATTATAATTGTCAAGATTATCAATCCGGATTAAAAATAGAGATATTTAAAAAAAAACTATCTTAAAAATTCAGGTTTTAAACATCTATAATAGTTTACTATTATACTAGTATTTGGAAACAAATAATATACGAAAATTGTGCTTAAATGCCGTACTTTTTCATTAAATTCGAAAATTGGAGTAAGCTTAATTAAAAATAAAAATTTTATGAATGTATTATTTAAATATCGATTGGGACCAGTTTATCAAACAATGTTTATTTTCATCTGGTTTTAAATCGATATTGCTAGCATATGTATCCATTAATAATATATAGATAGACCAGCAATAATAATTTAATCCCATATAAAAATAAACCCTGTTTGAAAAACTGGCCCTCTGGATTACTTAGAAAAAAAATACTTTCCCATAAAAGATCTACTGGTAGTTCAATTATTTGTTCAATATCAATATTGATAAAGAAAAAAAAACCTACTAAAACTGATTTTGAGTCGTTCTTTTTACATATATACGACTCATACAATATGGATGATCGTGAAACTAGCCGTGTTTTAATGAATAACCCATTTAACGTATCTAACGTTGACAGCTAAATTAATACAATAAATTTGATTGCTCTTATTCATTACCAAAAAAAAAAACACAAAACATTTTCAGAGAACAAAAACATATCAAATCTAGGGAAAAGTCTTAGCCAATCAGAAAACTTGGCTCCGCCCATCTTCTTTCTCTCTTTTTCAGCGAAACCAAATTCCTGGCCCTGGTCATGATACTGGGGGATGAACGAAGAGAGAGTGCCAGTAACCATCATCGAGTCCTGAAGGAAGCCGAAAAAATTTATTGAGAGAGCCAAAGCCGGCGGACTCTCTCCACAGGCTATATCACCGAAGCAACTCTACCGAGCAACTGTTGACATCATGAGGAAGCATCCAGATTTGAATCCACCACAACCAATTGATGGATGGATATCTCGGCCTTGTCCTCTGTGTCTACAGTAAAGATAGCAAGGTCGAAAGGTTATCTACTTATCATAGTAACCTTGCCGCTGTTCCATGAAATTTCATAACTATCGTACGAGATGAGACCATTGCCGAAACCAGAAAATTTGAATGGAAAGATTCAGATACTGACGATACTACCATCAAAAAGGTTCCTGGTTACGGACCCAGGCTTGAGACGATTCTATCTAGAAGATTTCGAATATATTAACAAGTGCACATCTATCGGAGATGATTTGTCTTGTCGTCCCGACATACCATTCCAGTTTACGGAGGTCCAAGAAGAAGTAGACTGCGAAATAAAGCTGCTTTTGAAGTCAACTAAAGATATCTCAAGAACCTGCTATGTTCGTATCATCCCAGAGTGTAAAAATACGTGGATCAAGCTCAATCAACCAAACTCTTGGGCGTATTCGACTTGTAAAGAAGAAAAGTTAATCTTCAAGTGTTTAAAACCAGTTGAAAAAGAATATTACATCAACGGAACAGGAATGGTCAATATTCACGGTAGGTGCGAAATAAGAAACAGAAAATATATAATAAAAAGCATAGACAAAGAGATCACTCAGCTGAACATCACCTTACCAAGGTTAAACTTAACCTTGGAGACGCTATCAACGAATTTAACAGCTGAACCCAAAATATCCGGATTTCTCTTCAAGAAAAACGTCGATCCGTTAAAAACAGTACCAAATTCCAACCCTGGGGAGCAGGATTGGAAGAAACAGAAAATCGAATGTCCGAAATACCGCTACACCATCAAGAAGACGAAATTCATCGAACAATGACGGTGGGAAACATGTCCGCCTTAGTCGTCCTGTGTGTCATCCTCGTCGTTCCAATATTCTTCAAATGCTGCATATGCTCGAGTAAGAGGCACTGCTTCACCTACAAGAAAAACAAGCAGCCAGGCGAGGTACATCCAAAATCAATAAAAGAAACAAGACGTACCTCAGACTCTAAACCGAAGTCTGTCCAAATTAAAACAAACCAGAGGTCATCGAACTCCGAAAAAACTCCACCAGCTCTTCCAACTCGTGTCGTCTTCTCTACAAACAAATCACCAACTCCAACTCGTACAACTAGAAGATTTGCCTCTCAGACTACATCGCTCCGATTTAATCATCCTAAAATGAGATAAGAATAATGTATAAGTTAAACGTAAATTCACGGGGAAATAGAAATCCTCTCTTAAATTACTCTAAATCTAGGCCCGAAAAATTTTGGGGCTTTTTTGCAAAATTCACAAAATTCTTATATATTTACCGACACTTATGTTGTCTTAAAAGAGGGTTCCTATTTTACCGGCATAACATATTAAGAAAAACTATATTATTAATAATCTAATTAGGAAAATTTTTAAAATCTTAATTTACAAGACCAAATTCTGGAAAATTATATATCGAAATTCAAAACTCATTGAAATTATAACAAATTTTTAAGTCACCTAGACATCTAAGAAAACAGGAAATCCGGAAATTCCTGTTAAAACTAAAGAAATTATTTTGAAATTCCAACTAAGAGATAAAGTGCTTACCTCTCACAGCGCATGCGCAATACTGAGCACGATAACTGCCGCTTCTTACAGCCGTTGACGGAACTCTTGACAGAACATTCTCTTTTTTTTTTTTTTCCATAAAAATTCTCCTTTTAAAAATCAGCTCAGAGAAAACATCCTTGTCACTCCTATTTCACCGCCTATTATAACAGAAAATGGATGCAATAAGTAGAAAAGAAATTTTCTTTCAAAAACAAACATCAGAATGTTACTCACCTCATAACAGTCACGTGTTCCTTAATGAATTTTAATTAACTTACCTGGCGATTGCGCCGTAAAAATAAAAAAAAAGAGCCATCCGGCCTTACCCGGAATGGAAAGGTAGATTTCTTATGAAAATAAAATAAAGCTACAATAGTGTAATTAATACTTTTTTTGTAAGTTTAAACATGAATTTTGAGGAAATGGGTTATACCTAATTATTTAGAAGTTATTAGACGACTAAGCTGCAAAAATAAGCTTTTTGTATTTTTTGTGAAATTTCTGATATCATATCCCTGGCGGTCCTGATTTACCGTGATACAGGGTGAATTACGGTGAATCACGGTAAATCACGCTAGTAGGGTGAAATTACCGTGAATCACCGTAAATCACGGTAATTCACGGTAATTTGCCGTGATTCACCGTGAATCACGGCGAATCACGGTGAATCACGGTGAATTACCGTGATTTACCGTGAATGTGTGTGTGATATCACGGTGTGCTTTCACGGTCATTCACGGTGAAATCACGGTGATTTTCCATTGTTATTCACGGTGAGACACGGTAAAATTGTTATAAGCTCTCATGACGAGTCTCACTGGTCTTCTGCGGTGATTCAGGGTAATATCACGGTAATTCACGGCTACTTACGGTGAATCACAGTGATGTTCGATAATCGAACTATGGAGATTTACCGTGATTCACTGTGAATTTTTGTAAAATTCTGCTGCTCTTATTGAGGTTTCATAATGCATTGTCTTTTTTTTATACAGTCACAATGATTTTCGTTATTCAACATTGTCAATCACTGTAAAAGACAGTAATAGAAATTATCTCAATTTTATAATATCGTACTTTAGCGTGGTTTTATTTTTAAATATTGTCATGGCGATTTTGAAATAGCGATGTGCGTGAGACTTAAGTAGTGAGACAGGCGGGGGGGGGGGCACCCCCCCATAACGCAGTACCCTTCCTTACCGACCGTCGCGGATACCTCCCGCCGGTAACTTATCATATCTGCTGTCGGCAATTTGTACATATCTGCGACCGATAAGCGTATCCGCCGTCGGTAAAGTAGGTATTCATATTACCGACTGTTGCCAGTGTTGGTCGGCGGTCAATTATCATGCGTTTGATGACAAAATACTGTCACACTATCATCGGAGCTGGTACCTTACCGTATACTAGCTCTGATGATAGCATGACATGTATTTATATGATGATCATTCTGAGGATTTATATATTGAAACAGGGGGTAGGACGAGCACTTGCGAGAAGCTCTTATGCCACTGCCATCTAGCGGTCCAGTTCTTCCCCCACTCCTCTTTCCAGCGGATAACGTCACCCAGCGTATCTGAACTCGCTTTTTATGAGGTAGAGTGGGGGAAATGAAGCTGCGCAAACGCTCAAACGATCTTCTGCGCTGTTACTAAGCTCATATTTCAGACCAAGTGGGGGGAATATGGACCTGCACAATTGCGTCTTTTTACTCGATTACATCATCTTTTACGTCATAAGACAGGTCCAAACTCGTTTTTTCGGCAACTAAGTGGGGGAATAAAGAGTTTAGCGGGTGACTCTCGCACCCATATGCATCAGTCTGCCTAAGTTTTTTGAACCACAAACTACCGTTGTTCTCTCAAAAACTGTATAACATAAGTGAAATCATTTCAAGTCTTCAAGTGTGTCAACAAAACTACTTCACAAGTAAGTACTATTTTTTATTCGAGCATCCACTGATACTTCTCACATATAATTCTATAACATGTTCTCCTTTATCTTTCTTTTAGTGTCAAAATTCGATCTCTCAGCTATTGATGAAGTCAACTGTTTAGCAAACATTTTGCCAAACAAGAAAATGCAAGAATTGGAAGTCGACAAATTATATCTAATAACTGAGATAAAAAAAATAAACACGAAGTACGGATCCAAAATCATTGCACATCTAAACAATGAATTCTCCATCTATTTTCCAAATCGGACAAACAACGAACTCATGGGTGACGAAAGCAAGTTCAAAAGCCTGAGCGAAATGGTAGCCGAAGGCTCACTCCATCTCAGATTTCTTGGGACCAAGTACAACAAATTCGAATTTGTTTCCGAGCAATCACCTACCTCTGCATAATCACTGACAACAAAATTATCATATATATTGTTTTGAGTAAATAAAATCTAAACATAGTGTATAGGATTATCATGTAAGTTATTTTTAATAAAGATATTTGATGTATTAAATATTCTTAAATCAGTATCCAAAAATTCTATTGCCTGAAGCCTACTTTACCAGCATACTTTTAAATTAAAATTCGATACATGATTAGAAAAAACTTAGTTATCACTTGTAAAACATTTATCGTCTGAAGGTTAGTGTGAGATTTCTTTAAAAAAATCTAAACTTCAAGATTGATGACTCGTGCGCGTACCAGAAAGTTCTAAAACTGTGAAAACATATAACGAAGACGAATAATGACGCATGCGCAGAAATCTTAATTGTGCAGATATTGTAATATAATGATGATAGAGAAAGAGAGAGAGTAGTTTTGACGTGAAAGACTAATCTATTTAAAAAAAATAATTAATAGCGCTTTTATTTTAAAAAAATATTAGTATTAATAAAAAAAGAGTGCATTTATAATCTTGAATAAATTTTATGATTAATAAAAAATTAATTCATAATCTTAAATAAAGTCTAACGTAAAAAACTAACGTTAAAACTAATGTTTAGAAAAAAATTAGCAATAAAAAATAATGATAATTACTTTAGTACTGTAACCTTAATTTTAAGAACTATGAAAATTCTAAAAAAAATATACTTACAAATAACATTGTTAAATATAAATTTTTTTAACTTTATTTAAAATCAATCAAATATGGTATCCTATAAAAACAATTTATCAAGTGTAACATAAATGACTCTATACATAAAATTAAAAAATTAGGGATATTATAAAAATTATATATTTTAATGTGACTAAAAAAATATTTGCATAAACTAACAAATTAATATAAAAAGTTTTCCAAAAAAATAAAATGAAACCACTCATCGAATTAGTGGTATAGTTACTATTCTCTAATATATATTAATCTTCATCACTATCAAGCCCTTCATCTTCGCTATCATCACGTAATCTTGGAGATCCGTTATTAGCGACTAAAGACTGTGTTAGATGATTTTTACTCGTGAAATACTCAGTTGCTGGCTCGTCGATTGCTCGAAACCACCAACATAAAGCCTCTGAAGAAATTTCCAGCTTGACTCTTACACCACCGAGTCTGAAAATCGCCTGATCCGGATCGTCATCCTCAGGTACCGTATGGTGGATCATCAATGGAATTAATGATGCGAAATCCAGATTCAACCACGTTTTTGGCATCATAATGCTGTGCACCAAATTGAATAGCATAACATCTAGAAAAAAAAATGAACACAATATTAGGTCATCAAAAAAGCCAACGCAAGAACAATAAACACAAGACTAAAAAAAAAAAAAATGTTTACCATTTAAAATTTAACCCATATCGAATTCTGCAGGTTGAATGTTCCAACTAGACTGCAGATCGGGAAACATTTCCGACATCAAATTGGGACTAAACACGTAAGTTAGGGGTGTCAGCCCAATGTCCGCGGGTCGCGCAAACCACCAACACAGGCGAGAGTTCCATATCCTCAGTTCAGCAGGTACATCTTTTATGTTAATATTTACCCTTTCCAAGCACCCTCCAGATGCAATTACTGGTCTGAGGGTTCGAAGGATAATTCGAAAAACAAAGCCTATAGGCTCAGTAGACCACTCTTGAGGGATAATGTATCCGTAAGTCAATCCGTTACCCATTTTTCTGATATTATTCTGCGGATATAAAAAAATAAAAAAGTATTATAATTTTGCAAAAAAAAACAAAACTACTTAAATTATTAATAATATATCAATGATTACTTACGTTTTTAACAATTTAGAAGTTTTTACTGGAATTATTTTTTTAAAACTCACACTACAACCGTTGAAACTTGCACTACGACTGTTGAAACACTTATGACAGAATTAAATAAGATGAAACAATGCTGAAAGAGAGCATTATTTAATATGTCAACGAGTGTGTGTTTGTATGAAAAGCAAAACAGGCCCATGATGCACGCTTGTGTGAGTGAGAAAACCTTTAGCCTCCCATTAGGGATTTCACTCTAGCACACACACACACACAGGTCCATTGAACCATACGATGAAAACCTTCCATGAAAAACGTATTAAAAACATAGCCACATGTTGAAGGACTTTCTCAGAGAAATATTTGAAAATCAGTTTTTAAACCCATACATACAAAAGAAAAAATTTTATTAATATTAGAAAAAAATAATAATAATGAATATAATATAATAATGAATATAATATAATATAATATAATAATAATAATGAATATAATATAATATAATAATAAATATAATATAATCATAAAAACTTAAAAAACTTAAAACATAAAACGGGTTACACGTCCTCCCGATCTGAGAGTATTACAGTATCCTCCAGATCTGAGAGGATTACAGTATCAGCATCCTCCAGATCTGGGTGGATTACATTATTTGCATCCTCTAGATCTGATAGGATAACAGTACTTGCATTTTCGTCCTCAGAGCAATAAAGTTCTTGCTCTATGACCGCATCAACAACCCGGTTATGGAACTCTTCATGCTCCCGCTCGGATATTGCCCTATCTAATACGTAGAACAATGGTGGTATAAAATCATTGGTGATTACATAATCCCTGGAATCCTGCGATCCGTCTATGAGCCTAAAGTGCCACGCAACCCTTTCATCGTTTATTTCTAAGGATGCCTCCTCACCAAAGAAGGTGACGGTGGAATCCTTGATAGGCTGATTGGCCGACACTTTATCCCACAGCTGAGGCTCAATATTATGCCTCACCTCTTCCACTGAGAAGTTTTCAACCCAGTGTTTTGGGAACAACACTGCATATCGCATGCAATAATCATCTAAATGATTCTCTGTAATAAACAAAAAAAGCAATAACAAAAAAGTATTATATATATATATATATATATATATATATATATATATATATATATATATATATATATATATATATATATATAAATGATAAGGTGTAAAAAATAATACCTAAAGGGCCGGGGTTTTCGAATTTAGTAAGCACCCCGCGCCAGATTCCCAAGAATGGATCCCGAGTGGCATTGTAGTAGAACCTCGGATCGTTTCTATGAGCATCTATATACGGGATACGGAACCACCAACAAAGATCGTTATGCTGAATGTTTAACTCAGCCACCAATCCTTCCAATCGGAATAATGTTCCGTCCAAATTGTTTCCTTGTCGAACAGCCCGTTCCAAAGCATCCACTATCAAATTCATTACTGCATCTATCAACCTTGGAAATCGTATCCACCGAATTGGGATGACAATGTCGTAACTCAATGTGTTCCCCATCTACATATCAAAAATATTTTTTTCACATAAAAATATCTTCCACCTTACAATAAAAAGAATTACTTCGAACTAACTTACCTTAATAAATCCTCCAAGTTACAATATTGAAAAAATAGTCCACAAACACTTTACAACACACACTGAATATTTGAAAAATAATTTAAAAATTGTTCAAAAACAAGCTTCTTAATAATTCCTTCAAATTACAACACCCACTGAATATTTCAGAAATAATTTAAAAATTGTTCAAAACACCCACTGTATATTCCCGAAATAATTTTAAAATCGATTCAAATAAATTTAAACAAAAATTTTTTTAAAAGTCCAACTTCAACTGTCATCGACCTTTTCACGATCTATGAACTTTTTCTAATGAGAGATCAAGATATAGTCTGTCAATGAATTCATTGTCGAGTATCAAAAATTAATAAACAAACCCATAAAACGTTCGCATGTGTAAGAAACACCCATAGAGCATCTCACTCTACCATGTAGTTATAGATTTGAGTGTCTTACTCTAATTTAGAGTAATATACATATAATACTATATTACAAGACTGTCTTTTGGAAATCTATATGAACATATTATCAACTATGATAATAACTATAATAATTTACTTCGTCTCATCCTACCTGTATGAAAATCACTTTTTCATATTAATTAAAAAAGGTATTTTCTGAAGATATATATTTAAAATATATATATTTGAAAAATATTGAATATATCGATAAAATAGGGAATCATGTTAACTCTGCCATCTATCTGAAAAAAATCGATACTAGATCTGTATAATCCAACTCATACAAAAAAATTCCATAGATTCACAGTTTTATCCGTCTTGAATAACGTCATTTTTTTTTTTTTTTACATATACCTTTCCTCAAAGAAATTATTATTATCGATCTCACGATCGAAAGTAAATATATTAAATTACATATATTCTCACATCTTTTTTTCTACGATTTACCCAACATAAACATTTTTATGATTCAAATCGTATATATAATAAATCTTATATTTGATACTTTAATCCACATATTAATTCTATAATTCATTTAGACGATTGATATGTAACACTCTTCTATGTAGTTCCAACATACCCACCGGAAATAAACAATTTTTATTACACCGCTTAATGAGATTCGTACTATCATCGATCTTTGATACTTACAGTCTCATTATTTATTTAACTCTCTGTTTTAAATCTGTCATCGATAACCGGAATTAAAAAATTTTTACTACACTGCTTAAATTTCTTACTCTCCGTCTTAAACGGTCGTTTATGTTATTGATATCTAGATTTCTTATTAATCTGTACCACCCAAGTAAATAATTTTTATAACACTCTTCTATGTAATATAACATATCTGTCATCGATCACTCTATCACCGGAAGTAAACAATTTTTATTTTACCGCTTAATGAGATCTGTGCTAGCATCGATATTTGATACTCATAATTCTTAAAAATTTATTATGTATTTTTTACTCTCTGTCTTTAATCCTAAACGATCGTTGATTAATACTTTTCTTTTCAATCTATACCACCCAAGTAAATCATCAATATTTGATATACTCAGTATTATACTCATGAGATTTATTTTTTTACTCTCTGTGTTCCCGTTTTGAATACTCAGAAACTTTGATGACATTATACCTATAGTCGAAAGCTTAAATAGCTTGTGAGAACGCACTTAATTTATAGTTGAAGTGTAAATCTTTATGTGAACACATCATAAGTTTTTTATATATAAAATAATTATTCCTATTCCACAAGTGTTTGTGATTTAAAACACAGTGTTAATAGAACAATTGAAAAAATGTCCCAACGAGGTTTAGTTAAAGCTCTCCACAATTTAGTTAATACAGTGGCACAATCATATAATGATTTACAATCAGAGGTGGTGGATAAAGAGCAATGTCAGATGTGTTACAATGTTTGTAATGATACAATAGACTATTTTAATACAATTTTGACAGATCCTAATACCACCGTTCAAGTTCGACGGAGTGTACAAGCCAACATAGCAGTTCTTTGTTGGTACAGTAATCAGTTTCTACAATTAAGTGGACAGGTAGCAGGTGGTGATTTAAGTGTGAATAATCCATCTATTAAATGGCAAGATCTCGAAAACGCTTTTTCCAACAACATTAAGACAGGATCGATAATCAACCGCTCTCACACTGACTTGAGAGATTTTTTGGATGTCTCTAGAGACATTGTCCTGGATAAAATCCACGAAATGCTGGAAAACGTTGCAGGAGTTAAAGTAAACGTTGAACTATTTTGCAAATTCAGGAAAAATACATCAGTTGAAGAAGAAGTCAAATCATTCAACACCAAGAGTCGGGCTATTTTACCTGCAACATCTTTAGCTGAGTGGTATACAGACTTTTTATACCAAAAAATGTTAAACAAAGTCGAAGAATTTAATCAAAAAGATTCTGGGTGGAGTTTGACGGAGATTACCAATCTGGTGGTAACAATGTCCAAATACACACCTCTGCAAGGAGGGATTTCAACTTTTGTGAGGCTTCCTCGAGATATCCAGATGAAACGAGCTGTTCTCAACATAGAAAATTTCGATGAGTACTGTTTTCTATGAAGCGTCGTTGCTGCGATTCATCTTCCTAACACTGGACATCCTGAGAGAACATCGGCGTATCCTCATTACAGTGCTGTCCTAGAATATACAGGTATTAAATTTCCTATGACGCTTAAGCAAATCCCACAGTTTGAAAGATTAAATGATTTAACAATAAATGTATATGGTATTGAATCTAATTTTACAAAAAAAAAATCTGAAAAAAGTACGATAATTCCATTTTATTTAAGTAAATATTGTAAACCCAATAGAAAAACAGTCCATCTTTTAATGTTACAAGCTAATGTTAATTTAAATATGACAAGTAATGAGTATAAAGATTATGAGCCTATATATCATTTTGCTCTAATTAAAGATCTTTCGCGATTAGTTAAAAGTCAGATATCAGCTTCGAAAAGCAAATTATTTTTTTGTGACCGATGCTTAAATCATTTTAAACTGGAAAAATCGTTTGAAGATCATAAAAAAGACTGTTTCGCATTAAATAAAATTCACATGACATTTCCGACTGAAGAAAATAAAATTTTAAAGTTTAAAAATTACCAGTATAAAGATATCGTACCATTTGTTGTCTATGCAGACCTAGAATGTATACTTGAGCCTCAAGAAAATGATAATTCTGACAAACATATACCACATAGTATCGCATTTTATCGTTATTGTAGTTATAATAACAATTTATCTAAATTTGAACTAAATCGATCACAAACCTGCATTGAGTGGTTTGTAAAAAAATTAGAATGTTTAGCATTAGAAGTCGAATCATACTTAAAAAATCCTGTTGCTATGAAACCTTTGTCGAGACAACAAAAAGAGAGTCATGAGCAAGCAACTGTTTGTCATATTTGTGAAAGATCTATAACTTCTGCTGCAGATAAATGCTACGATCACTGTCATTTTACTGGTAACTATCGCGGTCCAGCTCACTTATCTTGTAATATAAATTATAGAATATCTCACACTATACCAATAGTATTTCATAATTTATCTGGTTACGATTCCCATTTTATAATCAAATCTTTATCAACCGTTTTCGAGGGTAAAATGACATTATTACCAATTAATAAAGAACGTTATATATCTTTCACGAAGTATGTTGAAAACACAACAGTTTGCTTACGTTTTATAGATTCATTCAGGTTTATGGCTTCTAGTCTTGACAAATTAGCATCTAATCTGAATGATTGTGATAAACAAATTACTCAACAACATTACAATGATCCCGAAAAATTTAAATTAGTAACTCGAAAGGGTGTATTCCCATACGAGTACGTAACTGATATTGACAAACTTAATGACAAACAGCTGCCTGATCAGGACTCATTTTATTCTAAATTATCGAACGATGGTGTATCTGATAATGATTATTCTCTTGCTCAATTAGTGTGGAATAAATTTGATATTAAAACATTAGGGGAATATTCAGATTTATATTTGAAAACAGATGTACTTCTTTTAGCTGACACATTTCAAAATTTCAGACATAATTGTATGGCTACTTATAGCTTAGATCCTTTACATTACTATACAGCGCCGGGACTTGCTTTCGATGCGATGTTAAAATATACAAATGTTGAACTCGAGTTATTTACCGATCCTGAAATGATGCTATTTATTGAAAAAGGTATCAGAGGTGGTGTATCTCAGTGTACAAATAGGTATGCAGTGGCCAATAATCGTTACTTGGAATCCAGCTTTGATCCTAATAAAGCTGAATCCTATTTAATGTATTATGATGTGAATAATTTGTATGGTGCTGCTATGAGTATGCCGCTACCAAAAGGTTCATTTGAATGGGTTTACCCGCCTGACGATCTATCTTTTGACGTTGATAACGTAGATCAATTTTTCAACGACATTGATAGCGTTGGCTATGTATTAGAAGTTGATCTACATTATCCTCAGGAATTGCATGATCTACATAAAGATTTACCACTATGTCCTGAACATTTTTCACCACCGGGTAGCAAGTATACTAAATTATCGACAACTTTATATGATAAAAAAAATTATATTATACATTATAAGAATTTACGACAATGTTTAGATTTAGGATTAAAATTAACAAAAATTCACAGAGTTTTAAAATTCGAACAGTCACTCTGGCTCAAGTCATATATAGATAAAAATACAGATTGTAGAAAAGCTGCTAAAAATGAGTTTGAAAAAGACTTTCATAAACTTATGAATAATGCTGTATTTGGTAAGACTATGGAAAATGTTAGAAAATACAAAGAGATTCATATAGTAACAAGATGGGCCGGTAGATATGGCGCTGCTGACTATATTTGTAAGCCTAATTTCCATAGTCTTACTATTTTTGACGAGAATATGATAATTATTGAATTGAAGGCGGCAAAAGTACGCTTTGACAAACCAATCTATGTTGGTTTTTGTATATTAGATTTATCAAAAACTTACATATATGACTTTCATTATAATTATGTGAAACAAAATTTTGCAAACAATGAATCAAAATTAATGTATACTGACACTGATAGTCTTATTTACCATTTTATTGTACCAGACATCTATGAGATCATCAAACGTGATATCGCCAAGTTTGACACCTCTGATTATCCACCTGATAATGTTTACAATATACCACTAGTTAATAAAAAAGTTTTAGGTCTGATGAAAGATGAGAATAATGGTAAAATTATGACAGAATTCATTGGACTTAGAGCAAAGTTGTATGCTTTTAAAATTTATAATGAAGATCAGGTAAAAAAGCGAGCCAAAGGTGTTAAACGTCCGACTTTGCGAACTATCACTTTTGAAGATTTCAAACGATGTTTAGAAGATCATGTGAATTTAAGTAAGAAACAATATGTAATTAAAAGTAACAAGCATAGTGTTAGTACAATAGTTCAAAATAAGATAGCTTTAAGTTGGGAAGATGACAAACGTCAGCTTCTGTTAAACAGTACTGATACCGTACCGTGGGGTTACAAAGTATCAAGAGATGATATTATGACTATACCGAGACCAAATAAAAGACGAAAAATGTAAAAAAAATTTTATAAAATTTAGGTTAGTAAAAAATAAAAACTTATATATCCATAATTAAAAAAATTATTTTGTTTTATTTCAAAAAAATATAATACATTTTTTTACAGATCAGATTTATTTATCCAGCTATTGTGAGAGTTATCGAAGCCGAGCCACTTTACATATAATTTATTTCCACGTGTTTTTATAACTTTTTCTACTAGGTAAACATCCGGATATTTAACTGTGCTGAGTTCTTCATCGTAGAATCCACCTTCTATAGGCTGATCCTGATAGTCTACAAGTCTGTAGGTCGTAGGTACCGTATTTTGTACAGATTTTATAGTGAAAATCTCTGTAGTCCAGTTAGCAGTGTAACCTTTCTCAAACACATGTTTGTGTTTGCTAATTCGAACTTTATCTCCAACTTTGAACTTGGATTTTCGTACTTGCTGCTGCTTTTGAAGAGGTTTGTATATAGTTTTAAACAGTTCTTTTTCATTAGCAACAGTTACATCAACAGGTTTCATTTTAATTGTCCGATGTTTAGTATTATTATAAGTATTTAACAATTCTTCTAGCATGTTGATCCATCTATAATTACCACGAGCAGAGAATTGACGCCACATATTAGTTTTAAGTGTTCGGTTAAAACGCTCACATATGGATGCTTTCAGGTTACTGAACGTAGAGTACATATTAATTTTATACTGCTTCATAAGATTTTTGAACTCTTTATTGTAAAATTCTTTGCCTTGATCGACATGAAGATTTTTTGGAACACGTCCTTGTTGGAATATAGATTTCATTGCATTCGTAACATCACTAGCACTTTTATTTTTTATTGGTACAGCCCAAGCGTACTTGGAAAATATATCTATCACCGTCAGCAAGTATTTATTTCCTTTATTTGATGTAGCGTATGAGATCATTTCAACTAAATCTGCCTGCCAGGTTTCATCGAGTCCACGGATGTCAACATGTCGTCGCAGGTAATTTCTACGAGCTTGTTTATGGAGCTCATAAGCTATTACTGACTTCTTGTCCTCCATCGTTAAAAATTTTAGCTTCCAATTTCATTATACGCCGGGTATTGTCATCAAGTGATTCTTTTCTTGTTTTTTTTAACCTTAATTTTAGTTCTTGAACCTCTTTTTTTAATGAGACGATTGTAGAGTCTAGTGTTACCACTTCAGCATGCAAAAGTGAAATGATCTCGGACAGATCATCTTTCATACTATCATACATTAAAGTCAATTTTTTATGGACAAGATCACGCGTAAATTTCAATGTTGCTGCATCATTATCATCTGAAGGATCACCAACACGACACAATTTTTTACTCTCTAAATCATAATCTCCACCAGGAGTTAACTTAAAACCGACTCCAGGTGGTCCAGGTGGACCACTAATAATTGCAGCTGTCGTTAACGAGCGTCCAAATATGTCGATACTCATTTTTTTTTTGCTCTGTACACTTCTATGAACAGTAGAAGACTGATCGACACAGTTAAAAAATACTCTTAATATATAATTCTAGCCTCCCGTAATTCTTCGATTATCGGTATAATTTCATTTGTGTGACTCGGATTACCAGCAGCTTGAGATGCCATGAGTAAACGTAGACGATCAACCAGTTCGTTTGGATCATCCCAATAAACGTAATCCATATGTGTTTTCTTCTGTTTTACAATCTTATATTTAGGCAACCCTTTTCCCTTAGGTGCTTTTGTATTTTTTGTAATAAAATCAGCAATATAATTATTAAACTTTATTGTTGAGTCTTCATAAATACTACCATCTGATTTGTAATTTTTTCTATAAGCGTTTGTATTTTTAATGATCTCAAGGTATTTATTTTTATCATCTTGTGTAACACTTGCATCATGGGGTGATTTTTTGAACAACAATTCCAATAAACCAGGAGTAATTGGGTATTCCTGATCTTTAACATGAAATGTATTTTCTTCAAAATTTATTTCTGAATCGCCAATGTAAAAATCATTGTACCGCCGACGAACGCCATATCTCAAATCTATTTCTTTACTTCTTTTATACACTTTGCCTAAATAGGATTTCACTAAACTGCTCGGTTTAGCGGGAGTACTTGAAGCAGAGGGATTTATTTGACTCTCATTAAGAGTTTTACTAGTCCCATCGTCATCAGAAATTAAACTATCATAATGACTTGTATCATCAAAATCTGTTTTGTTGTTGAGTGTTGAATTGTCCCTTTGTGTTACCTCCTCTTCTTTAATTTCATTCTTGACTTCTTGCTTAATTTTTTGTTTCGACGATTCAACTAGATTCTGCAACGGTGTAACTATGGGTTCGAACATTTCACCCATAGCTTTTTCAGCGCTATCTTTTCCTAACTTCAGCATTTTATGCTTTCGTCTGATTGCGTCACTTGCTTCAGATATCTGACGCAGCACATCTTTTTGTTTTGAAATCTCTTCAGGCTTCATGTTGATGTATTAGAGTTCACTAGATATATGATTCATATTAATAGTTACACTTTAATTTATACTAATAAAGCAGTCAAATCCTTTTCTGTATCGTCCATTATTGAGCTCACTATCTTTATCAATTACCACAAAACCATATTTACCATCATTCCAACATGTAGAGCATAGTTCTTTGAATGAATTGTATGACATGTCCGTATTTACATGATCGTCATATACATGTTTTAAATTCATTTCACCTTGACGGAACAAAACTAAAAAATTTACATTATCACGTATTAAATGCTTAGGAATCCGTGTATATGTTTGACACAAATAAAAACTGTCTACGTCTTTGTGTCGACCCATACAAAAGTAAGCTCTAATGTGATCCTGTTTTTCACAAGCGACATCGTCAAATATCATTAGTGAATTGGGTTTTGCATCCTCAGGTTTAATCACATCCTCGTGCTCATTGAATGGAAAAAATCCTGAACCCTCTATGGGCTTCAGCAACGCCTCTAAGAACTTGTATTTCGGCTGATTGAGAGATTTTGAGTATAGGTAAATGTTGTTGAATCTCAGACCATTGGGGTGTATAATAAGTGATAATAAGGCATTTGTTTTACCACAGTTTGATGGACCACAAAACACTGCCCGTACACTATTTGGTAGTAGAGCTCCATGTCTTTTGATTCTTTGTACTCCTGTACCTTGAACAATTTGATCGAAATTGATCACAGGTAATTTAGCGTGGTGTTTTTTAAACCCCATGTTTACGGTTCACTGTTACAGTGACAACTCCTTTTTATGACTATAAGTAAGATCATTTATAATGATTTATTATCAGTCATTATGTCACTGTGATGGAGTGCGGACGTATTAGTGGGAAAGGTATTGTCAACAGTATCATTAACAAGCTACCTTTTGAACTTCATATACCCGGTTATCAGTATTGTGGACCAGGAACAAAGTTAGAGAAGAGATTGGCTCGTGGTGATCCTGGCATTAATCCTTTGGATGCAGCATGTAAGAATCACGACATTGCTTACTCGAAAAATCGAGAAAATTTGGCAGCTCGTCACGAGGCTGATAAAATATTAGCTGACAAAGCGTGGGAACGTTTTCAAGCGAAAGACGCTTCTATTGGAGAAAAAGCTGCTGCTTGGAGTGTAAACAAAATCATGAAGGTAAAAAAACGCTTCGGAATGGGAATGAAGAAGAAAAAGAGCATGGGTGGTAAGAAGAAGAGAATCAGTGGTAAGAAGAAAAGAATGGTGGGTAAGAAGAGGAGAAAGAGTGGTAAGATGAAAAGTACCAGCAGACGACCCAAGGTGGCGTTGAGAAAAATTGTAACGGCTGCTAAGGAAGCTATGCAAGCAGGTGGTGATCCAATTAAATCGGCACTCAAAGGGGCTCGACAAGAGGTAAAAAAATCTGGTGGGAAGAAAAATGTTCGACAGCCACGTGTTTTACCAGTTCCATCTAAAATCGGTGGTGTACTTCCATTTTTGATACCCCTATTTGCAGGTCTTTCAGCAACCGGTGCTCTCGCTGGTGGCGCTGCAGCGGTTGCGAAGGCTGTCAACGATGCCAGTTCAGCCAAAAGACAGTTAGAAGAGAGCAAGAGACATAATTCAAAAATGGAAGAGATAGCTGTAGGTAAAGGCTTATACTTAAAGCCATACAGACGTGGTATGGGCCTATATTTGTGGCCATATCCACCGGTTGGTAGAGGATGTAAGTCAAAAAACAAGTAGAGCTACCACATCGAGCACTTACAAACATCGACTTGATGAAATACGCCAAGGCATTGAGGATACCCAATTTCCGCGGTGTTTTCATGAGAAACGATTTGCCAAAATCTGGACCTAAAGAATTCGAATCAGCTATTGTCAATCTTGATGACAGATTTCGACCTGGAACTCATTGGGTTGCGTACAAAAAAAGTCGTGATAATGTAATTTATTTCGATAGTTTTGGTGATTTACAACCACCGGAAGACCTTATAAAATATCTCGATGTTGGTAGCGTGAAATATAATCATAAAAGATATCAAAACTTTGACACAATTATATGTGGGCATTTGTGTCTAAAATTTCTTTCCGGACAACTTTAAATTGACATGACTAGTTACTCAGGACATTAGTCATGGCTGAGTCTTTCACGTTAACGCTGACAAGATCATCCTCTGTGTTAGAGGCGAATTATTTCCCACCAATCGAGTTGTCAGAGGAAAAAAATTATGTCTTGGGTCTTGTAGAATTGCTGACATTTAATTCGATACCTAATATAGACATTGGCGCTAATAAGTTTTATGTAACTTATCCTCTGGATAATGAAGAACAAGAAGATACGAATGACATTGAGGATAACAACGTTGGAAATATCGATAAACCTGGTGGAAAGAGGAAAAAACGAGATGTGACTATAGTGACGAGAAGTGATGATGTTTCATTGGCTTCAAAGATTGATGTGCAACCTGAAAAAGAGATTCCCAAGAAAATAATCCCCAAAAGAATCGCTCCTGTTAAAGAAAAAGTAATTAAAATACCTACCGGTAGTTATGAAATTAGAGATATTGAGAAATACATACAAAAGTCATTGCCGAGACTTAGCATCAGTATAAGAGCAAATAATAATGAACTAAGAAGTGAAATTAAATGTGATCAGGTTATAAATTTTATACCTAAGGATTCTATTGGTCGACTGTTAGGTTTCAAGAATCGTCGGCTCCAACCAAACAAAACTCATTCATCAGAATTACCTGTGGCTATACTAAAACTAAATGCTTTAAGGGTTGAGTGTAATATTACCACAGGTGCTTACATAAATGAACACAAAGTTCATACAATTCATGAGTTTTTTCCGAGCGTCCCACCAGGATATAAGATCGTTGAGTTGCCATCACACGTCATTTACCTTCCAATCACCGCAGATGCTATATATAATATAAGACTACGTATAAGTGATCAGGATGGAAAATTAGTAAATTTTAGGGGTGAAACTATAACCATAAGATTACATGTGAAAACAATATAAATGGGTATTGTGTATGATACAAAGAGTGGTGCGGGCTATAAAAAGCTATCAACATGGCCAAGCACAATCAGTCGAAGAAAACCTCACAAGGCGTTAACACATCAGAACAGGCTGTTCCTGAAAAGTCTCGGACTACGTTTACGTGGAAGATTCACAAAATAAAATTTAATTTCTGCTGCATAATCCCGTGTCGAAAGACTTCGGTGGTGGTGAGCTGTTGAGTATAATGTCCAATAACGAAGCTTCAAAGAACTTGAGAAAGTATTTAGAGAGCCAACAAAGTAAATACGGCACAGATTTTAAAAATAGCAAAGATAAATATTCGGCACCAAGCATAAAAGGTAGTACACCGTACGGTAGTTACGAGAAAGGCAACAAGTACGGTGCTGTAGGTGACCGAGGATATAAAAAATAATGGCTAATATATTGGATATTCAACGACCAATTATATTCGATGAGTCAATTGCTCACTATGAACTGCATGCTCATCAACCGTATGCATCATCGACTTTGAACAACAATGATGAAGTTCGTATCACAATCCAAAATCAAAATTTGTGCATACTTCCTAGCAAAAGTGCACTTCATATTCTCGGGAAGTTTACCAAGAGTGATAATACTGCTGTCGCTGCCACCACCAACTTGGTTAATATGGGGATTAGCCACATGATTAAAGAATTCCGCTTACTTATGAATGGTGTTGAAGTTGATCGAAGTAGTAACGTTGGTATAACAAGCCTGATGAAAGGTTATGTATCATTCAGTCCAAATCAGTTGAGTGCTTTGGAGAATGCTGGCTGGGTGATGGAAGATGATGTTAAATTAACAAACGCTGCAGGAAGCTTTGATTTATTGATTCCACTGAATATTTTAAGTGGTTTTGCTGAAGATTATCTAAAAGTCCTTATGAATGTTCAGCTAGAGATAGTTCTTACGATTTCAAACAGTGACATTAATGCTTACGTGCAACAAGCTGCGGGAGCTGAGGAAGTAAAGTTAACTTTGCAAAAAATAGAGTGGATTGTGCCGTATGTCACCCTATCAGACAAGGAAAAAATTCAAGCATTAAATTATATTACCAGTGATCCGGCTATCTCAATTAGTTTTCGAACCTGGGAATTGTATGAGTATCCTCTGTTACCAGCGACATCAAGACATATTTGGGCTGTCAAAACATCAACACAACTGGAGAAGCCACGTTACGTCATCCTCGGATTTCAAACAGCAAGAAAAAACGATGCAAGGAAGAATGCGAGTCGATTTGATCATTGTACGCTCCGTAACGTAAAGTTATTCCTGAACTCACAGAGTTATCCGTACGGGGATCTGAATTTGGACATAAACGACAATCAGTATGCTTTATTGTATAATATGTACACTGATTTCCAATCTTCATACTATAATAAAGAGGCTGAGCCACTGTTTACAAAGCAGAAATTTTTGCAAGAAGCTCCGCTCTGTGTCATAGACTGTTCCAAGCAGAATGAGGCAATTAAATCTGGACCAGTAGACATTCGATTGGAGTTTGAATCCACAAATCAATTTCCACAGAACACAACAGCTTATTGTTTAATAATCCACGATCGAATCGTTGAGTATAACCCCATCAGCAGCACGGTACGAAAATTGACTTGAAACATGGTTGTGCTATTTGATCTGACACCAACTATACATTATATGTATACATGGAGGTATGCATACAAAACTGCTAGACAAGGTGAATGGGAGCAAATGGCTCGAGATCGAGAAAGGTTTAAACTTAGGATAGAAAGATCAAGATATATTATAGAACCTGTATTAATTAAAAAAATAACCTTAATAAATAAATAAAAATTTTTTTATCAATGAATTAATTTGTTTTATTTATAATCTTAACCTAATACATAAGTTTGATTAAATTGTATAATTTTTTTAACTTGTTTTATGAATTATTATTTTTATAGGATTACTATTATTTATACACTTTGGGCAATCTTTTCGGTATGGATAAAGCCATATTCCACAGATATCCCAATCGCCACCAGTAGCTGGGTAGTGATCCATACAAAATGAGTAATCTCTTATTTTATCATTATTCTGTAATTCCACTGGAAGAGTATCGTAGACATGACGTATTTGGGTCCTCGCAAAACGTAGAAGAAAGTGATAATCAAGGCAAGCGATATCACGTTTATGCAATTTTTTCAAATCAGACAGTTGATGATATATTTGCACGGATTTTTCGTATGATGGTTCGTCACCCCAGAATTCCAGAAACCAACGCTTTAATTGATGAATATTTTGAAAAGCACATGCATGTGTTCTTCGACGATGATACAGCCTCAGCGGACATTTTTCCTTATTATAGCGATCCACGTTTTCAAAGGAATCATGTCTCATTAGTTGGATATCGATGATTTGTGCGGAGTAATCGGTCATGATCGTCAACCATTTGTCTTTTTGCTTTCCGTCAACATAAATATAACTTGCTTTGCTCACTAAATCTTTAATAATTTCTTGGAGTTTTTCGTATGGTGTTTCACCTGAGTCCCATCGGATACCATGGCCGCACCTACTCTCATCAAAAGTTTCTTGCATAATTGCTCCATCGTACTCCAATGGTGGTTGAAAGATAAAATGTTTACACTTATATTTTGAGGAATTTTTATATATATCAACTACACATAATTCTTTCACTACTAAGGTGTCATCTGGCATAACAAACCCTGCGAAATCTACGATGAACTCCATTGTCTTTTATTTCTTGTTGATACGTTCTTCTAGTTTTTCGATACTTTGGATTACTTGATGCAGTTTTTTTACAGAGTCTTTGAATGCACAGCAGTATGGACACGCGTTTTTATCACGTCTACTTTGAATGATATTCAAATTAGTTTGTAGAAAATGAATATCACGTACGAACCCTTTTATATCGTCTTGAATTGGTTCTTCAAAATAACGTGTTAATAATTCTGCTTCAAATACAGCGTGTGGCGGCCGGTTTATTAGATAATCTAATTCTTCTTCACTTAGTTGATCCATTTGAAATGTCTACACTTTATTTCGAAGAGTTAAGTTTAAACATTAAATGAGTTATAACGTATGTAATTCTATGACACGCTTGCTCGTAATCTTTACGATCTTTGAATGATAGTAATAAGTTCTTCCAATACAAGATCTGTAAGTCAATTTCTTTTTCTCGAGTAACTAATTTCCGAGTGTAATTGTCTTCTTGTTCACTCACAACACTTACGTGGTCGAACTCAATCTGTGCTGAATGATCACATAGATCGGTGCATACATGAGGTCTGTAAGAGATTGTTTAATTAATATGGTTGAAAAGATGCACGCTAGTTTTCTCAAAAAAGATATGTTTTTTACTATACCTTAGAATTCGAGGGTCCATTTATTAATCACTTTTTACAGATTTTTTTTAATTAAGCAACGGTAGTTTTTGCTTCAGAAAACTTAGGCAGACTGATGCATATGTGCGCGAGAGTCACCCGCTAAACTCTTTCTTCCCCCTCTTAATTACCGAAAAACGAGTTTAAACCTGTCTTATGACGTAAAAGATGATGTAATCGAGTAAAAAGACGCAATTGTGCAGGTCCATATTCCCCCACTTGGTCTGAAATATGAGCTTAGTAACGGTTAACGGCGCAGAATATGATGTAATCGGGTAAAAGGGACGCTATTGCGCAGGTTCATATTACCCCCACTTGGTCTGAAATATGAGCTTAGTAACAGCGCAGAAGATCGTTCGAGCATTTGCGCAGCTTCATTTCCCCCACTCTACCTCATAAAAAGCGAGTTCAGATACGCTGGGTGACGTTATCTGGTGGAAAGAGGAGTGGGGGAAGAACTGGACCGCTAGATGGCAGTGGCATAAGAGCTTCTCGCAAGTGCTCGTCCTACCCCCTGTTTCAATATATAAATCCTCAGAATGATCATCATATAAATACATGTCATGCTATCATCAGAGCTAGTATACGGTAAGGTACCAGCTCCGATGATAGTGT